>WEIT01015337.1:347-25160 GCA_013389985.1 Dryoscopus gambensis | reverse complement strand
ATTTCCTTTCCATGTTTTGATACTTCATTTAAAATTGGCTTAAAATCTTAAAAAGCAACTGATTATTCACGTTGTTTCCTTCAGAATTCATTACAAAATTTTATCTATAATGCCCTCTATAAATTAAACAGGGACAGCTGCCTTGGATGTTATTCTAGAATGAGAAGAGAATAGGTGAGACTGCAGTGTGGGAAGTGGGTTGTTACTAAGCCAGTAGACAAAAAAGTTAAGCCACTCCTCTCTACTCTTTCTCAGTCCTTTGTGCATGAGAATTAGTGAATTCTCTTGAAGTGGGTTGTACACTAAGTGTATAACCATACCCTAGAGGGCTCTTTACAGTGGTCTGAGCTATTAGTGCATATTTGTAAACCACAAAGGCAGCATGAAACATGTCAAATCTAATTTTATGATGGGGAAAAGACCTTCTGAATACTAAAGGAGTGTATGTTATGTATTTTGGTGTTAGTCCAGACACTGCCAGGGAAACCTAATAAAATGTGTCTAGATTAAACTGGAAGGGTGGGTGCAAAACTGATCAGAAGACTGCAAGTGCTGAGATAAGAAAAAATACAGAAAGTTTCTTAGCTAGGTAACTTTTGAAGATATTTTTTTTTGTTTTGAAAAATGCAGCAAGTTAAAAATTTTAATATCATTGCCTTAGGAAAAAGGATAAACAGCATTTTAGACTTAGCAACCGGAATAGCTGGGAAAAGGATTCTTTACATCCAGAAGAGTTGTCCAATTGAAGTTTGGGAATAAATATTTTTGTGGCATTTCTACATCGTGCTTTCTGGAGTTGTGAACAAGGCAGCATCTCTAGGGCCAAAAATTCTCAAAACAGTCTCAGTCTTGGGGGCAAGATTCCTACTGGATAAATTGAGTAATTGAAAATACTGATGTAGTGTGACAGACTTTTTAAATCATGTTAGGTAACAGAATCAGTTGGGGAAAAAACAGTTCCTGCATCTTTGTTCTTGAACATCCAAATACTGTGTTCAGTGTTCAGCTTCACTTGAAAAGTTCAAGAGATCCCCCTTCTCATTTCATTTTTATAGGGGAAATGGTTGCTTAATAAAGGCAGCTTATATAGATAGCAAAATATAGCAAAGGCATAAACTCTGGGAAATGTTCGTCAGTGTATTTTCTCTTATGATTTTGGTTGTTTTATTTGTGTACCACCCTTCACATGTAATTCCAATTGCCTATGAAAAATACGTTATCATAGGAGTGTGACACAATCTTGAATGATAGTAGGCAGGAGAATTCTGCTCTAATATCCTCCTTTGAAGAACCTGTAGTTATAGATCAGAACTAAAAGTCATTTGCTGTACTCGGTGAAGACTGTTTCCTAAAAGTTTTGCAGTCTCACTCATTTCTTGATGCTCTTCGAAAAAATAGTCCAAAATATGTATAAAATAAATGGAATCACTTGCATGTTCAGCTTTCAAGTCTTACAATAATTAAAAGCACAATCTACTAGATTTTTTTGAACCAGAATGATCTTCTAATATAACAAGAGTTTACTTGAAAAGCCTTGGGGGTTCTTACTAAAGATGCTCTTCATGTAGAGATTGAAAAATGGTCTTCTCCGGAACAAGAAGATGCAAGCCATGATCATACAAGATATGTCAAGTCCCTACTTTTCACTGGTTCCTGGATATTAACTGGAGTTTCGTAGCCTTACTAGCTGTCTTCAGTAAACTGGAAAAATCACAGCAACCCAATAAGAAGACAGCTGTTTCTCCTGGCATCTAATTTTTCTTTCTTTTGCCTTCCTTTATGGCGATTCAGACTTCCTCCCACCCACCCAAGCTGCTGAATGTGCCTGAAGTGGTAATTCTAACAAAACTAAAACTAAAATATCACAGTAAAGCACAAAATATCACACTGAACTTACTGTCTTCTATGATGGCAAGCATTTTATTATTGCAATCCAACTTTATTATTACGATTTTAGTATTTTTTTATTGAGTTTTTTTTAATATGGTTGATGGTAACTTTGTTTTATGGAGCTGGCAAGTTTCAATATCTAGTGAATAATCCACACCACACTACCTTTAATGAAGATAAGGGAGTATTGCATACTTGAGCAATTCTCCTTTTCTTAGATGCTATTTGAGATTGGTTGTAATCAATCAAATTGACATTTTTTCTATACCATCATTCCAAACAATAAAATATAAGTTAACAATAAGAATATAAAAATGGTCTTTTCACGTGTATCTGGTGCACTCAATCTTTAAATCCATTTCTGTAGTTTATTGTTTGTTTTAAAATTGTCAGATTAGTTGTGACTATATTCAGGGAAACCTGGTGAATCTTTATACATCTTTATACATTTTTCATGTCACACTTTTTTATCAGAACAGTAGTTTGAAATTGAGATTTAAACCATAAGTTCTCAATGTAAAAGTGTGGAATTCCAGCAATAAAGAAGAAGCAGACTGTAATATTATGAACTTCCCACCAATGTGTGATTATTTTTTAAATGTCAGACACAAAAAATGCCTATAGAAAAAGATCAATGGCCATATGTTTTCCAAGAATAAAACTCAGTTGCAGGTTTCAAATCTTGACAGCTAAATAGTTTCGGGTTTGCAAATTGCAGGCTTGCATGTCATGTACAAAAGTCTGTGTACTTTTTGAGCTGTGATTAGAAATGTTTTGATTAACCTTGCTGCACTTTGAAAGCAACCTGATCTTTTTCACTGTGTCCACATCACTCTTACTCTTCTTTGATAGCCAAAATATTTCTATATTAGAAAACCTTACTTTGCTGTACAACTTTCTGAGAAAATGAGAATGATCAAAGTAGCTCACAATTTACATATTTGGCATTGAAATTGTATGTTTCAGATAAATGGGTGTTTCCAGAGAGGTTCACTGAGAGTATTCAGCTGGATAGGAAGGAGCACTTCGGAGATACTGGAGGTTCAGCTTGCTGTAATTTATCCTCAGCCCAGAATGCTTCTGTTGAGCATCACAACAGGGAAATAGCTAATCATCACAGGAATAATAAAGAGGTTTTCACGTTTTCATCAAAACCTCGATCACCTCCTCACGGAAAGTCTCCAAATATGTCACCAGAAAGTTGTGTTTTCCCTTTGGATTTGGAGCCAGACAGTAACGGAGAAGATGAGAAAACCGAAACTGAAGATAACTTTGAAGGAACTGACAGCAGCGAGGAGGTAGGCCACTTTGTACATGTAACTCTTGATAAAGGAGTCCTCATCCTAAAACTCCTAGGATGAGATTCTGTCTTCAAGCCAGTAAGAGAGGATAAATCATCTTTTCCCCATGTACCAATGGGTAGATTTGTCTTTGTCAGGTTGTTGTGTCTAACTAGATACAGGACTCAGTGCAGGTGTACCCTGTGGAACAAGTTGACAAAAGAAACCTAACTCTGTCAGCATAGGCCAACAGAGAGATGCCAGAAGTGTGCATCATTGCTACAAAAAAGCCTGCATCATAGATTGGAGTCAGATCCAAGTCCTTTCTGATTGTTCAAGAGTTCAATGAATAAGACTTCATTGTGCCTTTTAAAACTGTAAATGGAGACTGGTTTTGCTCATTGACATTGCTGAAAGTGAATTACAAAATTCCAGCTTTTGAATGGAATACCAATTCATTATTGGTATTTCTGCTGTATATCCTGTCTGAGCATCACCAGCTTTAATTCTTTTGCAATGTGGAAATCTTCCAGCGATGAAATTAATGAAAGAAAAGAAACATTTTTTAGTATACCTATCTAGTATCATCTGATACTATATAGAAATTCGCTGAATTGGCAATGCATGCAATAATTTCATTATGTCATTACAGTAACTGCTAAAGTTCCTACCTTTATGAACATTCTAGTATATTTCACTTTTAACTATAAAATCTGTTTCTTAGCATTTGAATCTGTAGCTCACAGCAGAGAAATAAAATGTAACTGAGTTGCATAATAGCAAGATGGACTGAAGTTAACTGTTCTACAAAATAACTGAGGGAATGAAACTATAAATTTCCAAAATGCGTACCATTAATAAAACTGAGGGATTATCTTTTTGAATGTACATTTCGTGCTGTGTAATCCTGGACTCACTGAAGTCAGTAACAATCTTGGATCACTTTCATGTGCAGCAGGGTTGCGCCTCAGCTGTGAGAGGCGCACTGCAGGTGCTGCTGCCTTACATCCTGTGAGGGAACATATGGCAGAGGAGCAGCATCACCAGATGAAGATGAGGCCTCTCTCAGCCTTTCTTGAGAATATCAGGCAAACACTAGATGCACTTCCACATTATTTCTCTTTCCATCTGTTCAGTCCTGCTGATGTTGAGATGGGGTATGAGTGAACATCATGGACTTGATTCACGGGATATTTTGCAGAGACGTTGTTAGAAGCATGGATATAAGGTTAATAAACTAACCTCTAAAATTCTTAAATTTTATTCAAATTATAATGAATATGATATCCAGTATCATATGATTACCAGAGCAGAGCAAAATTATCTCAGCAGGAGTTACTTCTTCTACATTTAAGTGGAAGATGCAATGTGAAAATATGGAATATTAATAATTTAATGGAAAGACATCATTGTCATGGACTCTTTGCTAAGTTTTGGTTTACAGTTGTAATAAATTCTGTTGAAATTATGATTGTCACATAAGACACAGGTCTGGGAGGTTACCAGCATTCAAAATCTGGCCTGACATTTTGAAAAAAGTAATCAGCTTCAGATGTAAGAATATGTTTATGATATAGTCAGTGTATTTGCCAGGAAAAGCGCAGCTGTTTTTCCGAATCCTCATAAATTTGGAAACAGGAAGCAGAGATTAAAGAGAGATTTTGAAGTGTTACAGTTATGTAAAACTGAATTGTGTGATGATGAGAAGGAACCAACCACTCTTGCTTTGTTTCCTAAATTTAGGATGACAACAGTGAACTCATCCAGGGTACTGAGGACATTGAGAACAGCCACAGTAGACAAGAAACATCTAATTCAGCAGTTTTTAAAGAGATCCCATTAAATAAGATGTCACAGAGCAATGAATACTGGAAGAATAAGCAACACAGCAAATATAACTTTGAAGAGAGTGTCTTATCAAAACCCCAGAGTTCCACCATGAGAAAAACAGAATCTATTAGCTTTCAGAGAAGTTTAAAGCCTATCCTTTCTCTTTCTCCAACTCAAAGTAAATCTAAATCCTTTAGAGTAATTAGAAATGTATCTGAAGAAACTGAAAGATATGAAGGAGTTTCAGATGAATTAGAAAGATCTGTCAGTAAAACATCTCTCAAGAAAGTCTCAAAAGAAAATCCATGTCTGACAGCACACACTTGTGTAAGTGATTTTTACTTTGAAATTAAATTACTAGATTGTATAGAGAAGCTATACAAGCTATATTAGATATACCAATTTGCATGAAGTGATTAATAATACATCTTTCATTCAGATATATTCTGGCTTCATAACCACATTTACTGTGCTCAGTCTGTTGAAAGTTGATTTTGTAGGGGTTTGTGGCACACAAAATAATACTCCAAATATAACAGAAATCACAGAGGTTTGTAGATAAAAAGATGTATTGTTGCAGTGGGGTTCCTGCAACTATTCCAGAGACAGCAGGGCCCGGGGAAGGACCCAGGGAGTCCTCTTTTGGGTCGATGTTTCAGAGACGTGTTATTCCCAGCCGCGTGGCTGGCGGTCAGCACACAGACTGAAGGAGTCACGGGACAGCCCAGAGTTTCCGGGGCGGGGGCATTCAGAGTGACCAGTGGGACACAGAACTGGAGCACGTGTGACCGGGGCAGGGGACACCCCGTGCCCAAGCCATGTGTCCCCCCCAGGGGAAACGGGGGAGGGAACACCAACAATGTATCATTGAGCAACTCACATTTTGGAAGTATGTGAGTTAGAAAATAGTTTGGGGCTGAAGGATTACAGAGGAAAATCGGCAGGTTTTAAATTGCTGTATTAACAAATGACCACAGAAGGAGTGTTAATTTGGGTACTTCATGGTCTCTCTGTGTCAGCCCTGAGCAATAATAAATTACGTGATTGAGAGCCAGCAGTGAGGCAGCTTCTGTCCGGCAGTCAGCCATAGATGGCTGCAGAGAATATCAGGGCAAGGACAGGGAAGGGACCCAGGGGTACCTCAGCAGCACCCTGCAGGCTTCCTTCCAGCAGCCCTTAGCTTAGCCATTTCTTCAGGAAAAGTGATGTCTGTGGTGAATAACTGGTGGTGGAATTTTTTTCCACAGATTTGTGTGTTTGCCTTTTGCATTTGTATGGCCTTTGCCTTATGACAGTGAATTTCAAACTTTAACTGCTATTTGTGGGAAAAAATATGTATCTTCTTTTCTTGTTAGTTTTGAATGCTTTGTCTCATTCCTGGTGCTTTCTTATTCTTCTGTTTGTTATAAAAAACAATGAACAATCTTTTTTTTTTAATTCATATTCTTACCTGTGCCACTTCCTACTTAATGGCTGTGTATGATATTCCCTTGCAGGTGTCTCTTTTACAGGTCAGGGTGTTTTATGGTATTTAGTCCCAGGATTGCTGTTTTGTGAATTTTTTTGCATAATTTTACCCAGGGATGTTGAATTGAACTACAGCATGATCATTATTGTAAGTGTGGGGTTTGTTTTCTAATATCCTGAATGTATCTTGAATTTCTTGTAATATCTTTGGTCACCTGATATTGCACACCCCTGGGGACCAGGAGAATAGTCCCATCTCTTTTGGGGGTGGTTCTATGAAGTAGTTATGCATTGTTTGGAAAAATTTTTCTACTGTAATGTCTTGGAATATGATCTGTACCTCATCTTGTCTCATCTGCTGTAGGAAAGGGAGCGTGGCTGTCATTCTGCTGTGGGAATTTTGGTCTTTAGCATTTCTGTGACCTGTCGATACAGTTAATTTTAGTTACCTGGTTTGACAGCCTCTGTGAAAGAGGAAGCAGGAGTGATGACTTCCATGGAACATGGCTGCTGCTGCTGGGGCAGGGCCATGCCACTGAAAGGTTCTACCTGCCTACCTGCAGCTGCTGTGGCTGCTGAGGGTGGACAGCCCTGCAGTTAACTGTGGGTATGGAAATCCAGGCACAGAGCTGGGAGGAGCAATCCAAATTGGGCACCAGATTAAAGAATAGTGTCTAGGAAAGCATGGGTACAGCTTTTCCATGTGTCCTTGATGGGGAAACGCTCATCCTGCCATGCCACTGATGCTTCAGTGCTTTTTTGTGAAAGGAGTCTCTTTTAGTCCTGGAGCAGGGGCTGGGATTTATGTGTCTCACAGTGCTGTGAGGTTGTGTCTCAGAGGGATTCTGGAAATCTCTTCCTGTATTCTGCAGGTAGCTTACTGGATTGGTGAAGGCCCTGCACTTTTCCTGATAAAAACAGAACATCCTTTTCCATGAAGGTTGTGGAGACTGGTTTCCTTTGGGAAGGAAGTAGATTAGAGGGAAGCTACAGGAATGAAACACAATAGTGCAAGTGAAAATCAGAAACAGTGCTGAGACTTTATGATAATGAGAAATATCAGTGGCTGGTGATTTTAAAGGCTGTGAAAAGCAAAAGAATTGAAAAGCAGAGAAAATCCTATGAATAGCAGCATATGTTCAATGTATTTATGATCTAGAAAAGACATTAGAATTGCCAGTAGTGGTGTAGAAAATGGGGAAGAAAGCAATGCATGGGTTCATTTCTATTTGGAAAGAAGATAATGTTTCTATAATTTTCAGTGATAGGAAAAGCCCCAGTTGATACTGATAATCTGATTCTCTTTTTCTTAGAGATGGTAATATGCAGTGAATGTGTTTGATAAAATTTGTTTATATTTTGCATTCCCTTTCTCTCCTAGTATAGTTTTGAGGAATTTAATTTTTCTGTTTTCCAGTAGCTACTTACATCTTTGCAATTAAATGTGTTCCTTGTTTCCTGATCTTTTCAAGTGTTAGAAAATTTTTCCACTTAAAATTCAAGTATGTTTATTACTTATCATAACTCTAATCTATTTGTCCATAATAAATGAAATTATACACTTATTACTTTCCTAAAAGATATTATCAGTGTTTAATGCAGTCATCAACTTTGTCCTGTAGAACACAGCTAAATGTAGACTCTCTAGTGATTTGCAATAGTGGATTACTAATTTAGACAATAAGGTTATTACCATACTGCACTTGTAGCTGTAAATGTATTGCACATGTGACTTGTTGCTTGTAAGTATTTTTTTTTCAAGAAAAAACCCCATTATTAATGTATAGAAACTCACTAGCTACAGACTTTGTTTTATTGCTACATAACATAAGAGTAAAGTATCTGGCAGATCTAGGTCTTATACTTGATAGGATCAAGTCTTAACATTTTACAGGAGCCTTTCTTTGGAGTTCTTTGACACTTCTGTTTGTGCTCATACAGAGGACTAGTAAAGAAAAAAATGCTTAACCAGATCTTCCTGCAATTGATTTGCCAGCTGCTTAATATGCTTTAAGGACCTGGTTTCTTGCAGTGTTTTATTCATGTTTTAATAGAGTTCTCTATTATTAAGTTCAAATATTTTTAATTAAGAAAGAAGTATAGCCCTCTGGGTAATATTGCAAGCATGTAGATAGCTGGTAATTAAAGTTTTCCACACGTATAACTACATTTAAACAATTCTGAATAAATCATTTGAACCTAGAAGAATGCAAATGTCATTATACATGAAAAAAATCCTTTAAACAACAGGTTTTGTCAATCTAGCAAAAGTTTTAAGTGCTTAACAAAAATACTCTATTGTAGGGGAAGGATATGCAAATAGACAAGATAAGCTTTTAATTACTAAATGAAATACTAATTTTAGACAAATTTATGAGTATTGCAGAATTACTTCTTACATCAAAAGATTCTCCTAAATTACAAAGTTAACTTAATTTCAAATTCAGTTTTCAAATTCTCTTTTTGGAAACCAACAAAGACAATATAAAATTTGTGAAGAGGCTTTCTGGTAGTAGTCATCTGAAGTTGAAGAATAAATAATCCAAACTATTTCTCCTTCATTAGTTGATTGTAGGGGATGTTTAACACAGAAAGTGGTCATAGCATCTCTTCTCCTTCCTGAGTATGGTATTTTCAGAGGGAGACCATTACAGGAAAAGAAAACAGAATGACAATTTGAAATAAACTGGGGAGGGGGTGGGGGAACAGCAGATGTTTAGAATTATGCTGTGGTAATTCCAAAAATCTATGCATCTTTCTTCACAGATGTAAAGGAACAGACAAGCAAGTTTGGGCAATTTTTGTGCTTTTATTAAAAAGAGAATGAGAAAAAAAGTTCTTTCAGTAGTTAGTGCTTTTATTCTCCAGAGCACCAGTTCATTCTGTCAGTTTAATGACTGCATACCAATTATATGAGGGAAGAAAGATAAGCCAGAGCTTCTCCTATAATAATCAAATAACTGCAGAAGGTTTATATATAGGGAAATTAACAGGAAATCAGCATGTTCAGTAAGATCAATAAAAGTTACAGCAGCTGCAGATCTGGTAGAATACTGATACATCAGAGCAAAGCAGGCTCCCCAAGCATAACAAAGCAAGCTTTGGGTGAGGTGAACAAATGACTAATAGTCACTGAGCTAATAACAGGCATTCAGAAGGGCTCTAGAGAAAACATCTCCTATATTTTAGCATTTAAAATGGTAGTAGTAATCACAATGTTCAGGAATGAAATTTGGACCTCATAAGCCAGGGGTAAAAAAGGAGTGGTAGCTGTACAAACTGCTTCTGTCATCTTATGCTTTGTATCTTCTGTCATCTTCTTGTACCTTGTATGTTACATACATAGGAAGAAAGCAAAGGAGTTGTAATCATCATTTCAGTATGAATTCCGGTGGTAAGGTGCCTTTGGTGCCCCTAGAAGACACACTAAAACATTACACACTGCATTTCATAGCAGGAAAAGCTGTCAGTGTTCATATCACTTGTACTGATGACTTGTGTGTGTTCTTGAGGTCTTCTGTTACCTGGTACCATCTCACAGCAAAACAGACTGAGAGATCTTCCCTTCTGCCAGGAATATGATACACTCCTGGTCTAAAAGCTCCATTCTCTTCACTAGAATCAAAGCACTGTCCCTCTTTGGGACACTGTTGTATAGTGTCTCACAGCCCACTGGCCAATATTCCAATGATCTAAATCCATTCAAGTCCTGGTCACTGCCTGGATTCACTTTTCGAGCAGAAAGGCTTTCTACTTACATTTAGAACCAAAACTAGATGTCTCAAGTATTATAATTGTTCCTTTTTGAAAGAGAAATCTATGTGGACCCCTTAAAAAAGGGAAAGCTTTTCATAAAGTGGGGGTTCTTTAAACAAAGATGAGGCCAACAGCAAGTTGGGTGACTTTAAACTGTCTTATGTTAAGGTTTTGAGTGAGGCTTAAGTACCAACTCCAAAATGGTTAATATGTGTTTGCAGCTTTTGGCTTGTGGATCAAGTTTGATATAACAATTAGGGTTACATTAACAATTCAAGTGGATTCACTTCAGCGGATTTGAAGAAAAGTGAAAAGACATTGAAGTTCACTTGAAAATTCATGCATTAGCAAATTGCCAGAATAACTTTTGAAATTTAGTGTTGACATGGCTTTCCAGAGAAATTTTATACTGTGTTTGACCAATAACTAAATGTTACGTTGGTGGTGTTGATTATACTGCGATAACTGTGGGATTGGGTTTAATTCAAGGTTTGCATTTAATAGCTGATGGATTTTTGAAGTTCTTAAACCCTGCTTTTATCTTCTGTTTTTAATTGCAGTGGAACAGCAACTTCACCAAACACCTTGGATAAAAACCTGCAGTTCATTACAGTGTTTGTGGTGTTCTTCCTTCCTGTAATTATGTGTAAATATGCTTGATCTTCGTAGCTGAACAGAAATCTGTTAACTAAGTTTTTCTAGTAAACATTTTGTTTCTCTTTCAGTATTGTAGCTTCTTGAAGATTCTCTGAGAGATTCTCCAAGGTCTCTCTGGGTTTGTTTCATCTATTCTGTTTAGTGATCCTGTCTATATTGTTGACTTTTCCATTTTATTTCACAGAAGTATGACAGGGAAAAGTACCAGTCAAATAGACTGAGTTCATCTGAACTACAGATGCTGGCCAGCATGAAGAGACAACAAAATGAAGAATTATGGGATGCTGGGATCTCCCATGGGCTGAGCACATCACAGATCGATATCTGCAATGTCAACATAAGTACAAGCAGTGATGATGATACAGCAACCTGGAACTCCTGTTTCCCACCAGTAAGTCTAAACCCACAGTATTTTCTCAGGGTTCTTGAATACCTAATTTTCTTTGAGTAGAGCTGAAATTTAAGGTATCATTACCAAAGGCTCTTAGAACTTATCAAGTAAAACATTTAACCAAGATACACACACTTCTAGCAGATTCTGTAGTACCACCATGGATAAAGAGCAAATCTATTTTATATATTCCTTCCTAGAATCCTGAATAATCATGTAGGCTGTACAGTTTGTCACAATAGTGGCTGACAACCTGCAGGTGTGTGATACAGTACTTAAAAATAATTCCAAAATGAATGAAACCCAGATATACCAGTCAGCAGCTGCACCACAGTGTGAGTAATGGAAAATAATTGCTTCTTACAATGATAAAGTCTCATTACTGGAAAGCTAAATATTTAAAGAACTGAAGCAGGAGAAAGCAGCAAAAAGCCGCAGTAGTTCTGAGCACTTAGTATGTGATCATTATGTATTTTTCACCTTGGATCATTATTTGTCCTGGTACAAAGTGGTACAGAATCACACACAGCTGCACTATGTGACAGTACTGCTATAAGAAGCAGAGTATTTGTTGCAGTACACCAAAAAGTATTGAATGTATGAAAGCACAGAATAACATTTCAGGAATTATATAAAGGTACTAGCAGGAGCTGCTGTAAAACTAGATAACCTCATACTCCATTTATATATCAGCAATATAGCTGTTATTTTATTACAGTTGAAGCAATAATAAACAATGAATGTGGCTTAAGTAAAGCACACAGCACAACTCTGAGACAGATCCAACATTAGAAGAGTAAACACAGCTGTGCTGCCCCAATATAAACTACTGCAGAGTAAATGCTCTAAAATGTGAGGTGCAAATTGCCTTCAAGGTTCTACAGGATCCAAATAGAGGCCTGCAGCAGCTTTCCATAGTGAATGATCAACACAGTGCTGGAACTTTGGAGTACCCTGTTAAATGAAGGTTTCAAATGAGAAGAAATGTATTGATAAGTGGGTAATTGTACAAATAAGAACTTGATTTGCAGAGTAATATTTCGCAGGACATCAGAGAAACATTAGTTGGTGTTAGCTATTTGATATACATCTCCATTACACATTTTGTTAATTTAATGATACTTCCAATGTGTTTTCTCTATATTCACTAAATAGGCTCAAACATGGTACAGATCTGGAAGACCAGACAAATGGAACTCAATTAAATATAGAGAATAGCAGTCTCCTTAATTTTAGTAGTTTTATTATAAGAAAATTGATAAGAATATTTAGACGCATCAGGTTTGGTTAATACAAATTACATGACTAAAACAAAATGAACTTTTAAAGTTAAATGTACTCCTTGAGTATTCAGTGAAGCACAGTGTGATTGCAAAGGCTATTCTTTGATCTTACTGCCTTGATCAACTTCTGTAGCTTCAATCAAAAAAAAGTGTTTAGATATAATAGGTGAGTAATAGAAATTGCAATTTAATGTAGTTGTAGTTTTTCATAACAGCCCTTTACAGCCATCTTTTGCTACATAATTCAAGTGTAAAAGGCAAGATTTTGTCCTTGAGAGAGTTTTTCACATTTAATTCAGCTGACTGAAGAGTTTGGTGTGCCTTACACATTCAGCCTTGGCAGGTTTCTCCTCTACATTTTGCAAGGTGGACATTGAGGGTTTAAGATTAAATGGCAAGAACCTCATTTCCAGGAAGGGATAACTTAGGTAAGAAACCTAATCTTTCTCAGATAAAGACTAACCACTTAGTCCCTCACAAAAACAAAAGAAATTCAGCTTTCCACGTCTTCCCTACCCATTTACCTCAGCCTTTATGGAGAGCAGCTCTGTACAGGGTCAGTCAGTCCCCAGCATCTGCTGTTTTACTTAATATTTTCCTTTCTGAGATTTCAGCCAGAGCACCAGCTATTCATAGATATGATGGAAGTTTTTTGAGTATGGGACTTGTGTGTTTAACACTGCTTGATGTAGTTCTGTTCCAACATTTGGAAAAATGCAGAGTATCTATGTGAGCGTGATAATTCACTTCATTGACCTTTGGTATCTAAGAAGGCTGTTAACAACATTTGTTAATGGAGGTGATTATTTAATCACCCCGCATTCTTTTAACATAGAAGCTTTTAAAAGAGTAGTTGGGGAAATTTTGGTATGCTGATGTTAAATGTTCGTATATTTTGATATGCTTATGTTTCAGAAGACTTGAGAGTAGCAATGCTGTGCCAGTATTCAAATGGTTAGCTGAAATGAAAAAGTCTTTAGTCATGCATTCTCTTTTTGTAAGACCTAAAATTGTAGAATTATAGAATAGTTTGGTTTGGAAGGGACCTTTAAAGGTCATCTAATCCATCCCTCCTACCACTGGGCAAGGACACCTTCCACCTGCTCAGGTCCCCATCCAAGCTGGCCTTGAACATTTCTAGGGGTGGGCAGTCACAGCTTCTCTGGGCAACCTGTTCCAGTGCCTCACCACCCACATTGTAAAAAAAATCTTCCTAACATCTGGTCTAAATCTACCCTCTTTTAGTTTAAAACTGTTGCCCTTTGTCCTACCACAGCAGGCCCTGCTAAAAACTCTGTCCCCATCTTTCTTGTAAAGCCTCCTTCAGGCACTGAATGGCTGCAGTAAGACCTTCCCAGAGCCTTCTCTTCTCCATGCTGCAAACCCCAACTCTCTCAGCCTGTCTCCGTAGGAGAGGTCTTCCCAGTCCTCTGATAATTTTTGCAGCCCTGCTCTGGACTTGCTCCAGGAGGTCCATGTCTTTCCTGTGCTGAGGACCCCAGAGCTGGACTCAGTGCCCCAGGCAGGGTCTCACAGGGGCAGAGTAGAGGGGCCGAATCCCCTCCCTCAACCTGCTGCCAATGCTGCCTTTGGATGCAGCCCAGGATACAACTGGCATTCTGGTCTGACAGGTTATGTCTCGCTCTTCATCCTCCAGTACTCCCAAGTCCTTCTCCACAGGGATGCTCTCAATCCCTTCATCCCCCAATACTAGTAAACTCATCATTTCTTCGGCGTACAGTTTTTATAAAGAAGTGTTTCTTACATGTATGTTTATTCCTTATATTTATTATGTAAAAAATATATGTGAACAATAAAAGCGGATTTGTTTTTATGTCCCTGATCTTTGGTACCACCATCATTCGAGTTAAGAGAATTTTCAAATGCTCAATCCTTCCAAAATCAGATGTACAAACTGCAGGAAAGTTTATAGAGAGAAGTATATATAGATATAGATCTGTAGCCATCTTCTAGTTGCATAGGTAAATGATTTTAGCAGCGCAGTATATGGAAAAGAAATAGAAATAATCCTCATATTGGAATTTGAGAAATTAAGGACAGCTTGAAATTCTTGTCATGATTAAACTTTCATGCTTACATGTGTCTCCAGGTTGTATCTAACTGATTCTTTAAATCAGTAGTATCAATTGCTTTCTCTTATGTTTTTCAAAGATAAATAAAGAGTATTTTCTTCCAAATTTTTCTTCATTTTATACATTTGTGTCCTTTAGTTGGAATCTATGACAACAGCACCACCAGAAGGCGGCTTTCTGTGTATCTTTAATTTTGAAATACCTATGATGTTTTGCAAGGCAGGGCAGGGTATAATCATGTTAGATAGTGAATTTATGTATCCAAGCATTATTTTATATATAAACCACATTCTAAGTGAGTTTAATTTTTTCATCACTTACACTTTTAGCCTAATTTCCAGAGTCATTGAAAAGTGTCATGTTACTGACTTTAATGAATCTGAGAAACCCTTGTGAATGTAAAAGGTACATAGGTCAATCATATTGCTGAGTTGCAGTTAGAACAGATGTCCTTAAACAGCTACAAAACAGGTATACTAAAATTGTGGTTTTATGTTCTATGATAGTTTACCAAGAACTGAATTTATGCTGTCAGGAGAAAATGTTGAAATGTAAGTGGTTTAGCAGCTGCTGTAAACTATGACAGCTAAAAAAGAATAAAATCACTTTGAATATTATACATTATCCAGCATAGCTTTCAATTATAAATATGAAAAACTTCTACTTTAAAATGGGTTTACTTTGAAGGAGGATTGTAAACCCTTGTAAAATGTGTGTGGGGCACAGTTTCAATTCAATAATATGTGTATTTGGAGCTAAATATTTTAAAATATTTTATTTGACTGTGTCTTACCTGAATGTTTTCTTAAATCTTAAGGCCTATGAAAATCCATGCTAGCTTTGCAACACTATGAAAGACACACTTCTATATATTGCAGAGTTTAATGTGAAGTTTATACCCACACATATATACATTATCCAAGAAAATTTGCAAAGCTTACAAAACATTTCTGCTTAAATGCCTTGCTTTATTCTAGAGATCCTGTAAGACTTTCTTGCCCTGTCAGAGAATTGGCCCATTCAGCTTCTTGGATAGCTGTTTCCACACTTCAGACATCAATTCAGATACAACATAAACATTCTGGAGAGAGATAATCTATAAGAGAAGTCAGGATTTCTTACTGGATATGGTCCCTGTTTCTCAGTCAGAAATGCAAAGGAGAAGGAAGATTCTCCTAATTGCTCACTGATATATCCTGGAAGTTTGTAGTGGTATAATCATGGCATAATATTGCATTAGCAGAATCCAAATTATGCCCACCACTAAGAGTGTCTTTCCAGTAAGGAGTACTCACAGAGAAGAAAGATTACTTGTTCCACAAGCAACTTCCTAAATATAAATTCAGTCACATAAGTCTTGATCTGAAAAATATTTGAAAGAGTACTTCCAGGTTCATACCTAATTTGTGGAAAGTCTTCTGGCCTCTTTTGTGAGTTTTCAGAAAAGAAAGCCACTTAACACAAAAAATGGTCTGGCAGAACTGAAGTCTGACAGACAAGAGGAGTGTTATTTAAACCCAGAATTATGCCAACTGTGAGCTCAGTTTGACAACCCCTGGAGGGATCTGTTCACATCAAGTCAAATTGCAAAACTGAGGCAGAGTATTCTTTACTATGAAATAAGGCCAAAAATTATTTAGACAGATATTCTGGTTCATAGACTGACTAATTGTCTCTCTGTCTTGTCCTCAATCTTCCACTAGCTATCATCTGGGAATTGCACTATCCACCACCAGGCAGTGAGTCATTTTTGGTAGTAATTAGGATGTCATTCGTCCTGAACATATATTTTACAACATCCCTTTCCATTTTCTGAAACCATGAGAACATACTCATTTTACATTGATTTTTGTAACAAAGAAATCCTTTCATAACACTTTTTATTATTTTAGCATTTTGTGTACTAAATTGTACAAGTATTGTTAATGTATGCTTACATTTTCACTTCTTTTGCATCTCCTTCAGTGATTTGTTTAGAACTGCTTTTGAGGTGTGTGATAATGGCAGGGGGAGTCTCTTCTGGTAGAACTACATATTCTGGGAGAAAATGTATTTATGGATTTTAGAATTCTTGGATTTTTACATCAGTTTATGAATATTGATCTTTCTTGCAAATAACTCTTTTTAATGCCATAAACCAAATGTAGTTTGAAACTTTTGGGGTATGTACTTACAACAGGTAGGTAAGATTTGAAGACTGGAAAATTATCATATTTTGTATGAATATTCATACAGTCAACTGTTAGCTATTCATGAACAGCTTAATCTAGGCTTCAAAGCTGCGGTGCCATGGAGAATCATATGTGCTTCAGTAATCTTCATTTGGGACTGCTAAAATTACTGTTATTGGTGCTTCTCACCTGGTGTGCCAGCCCTCTTACCTCTCCCTTGGTGTTTTCTACTCTTAAAAATGGTTCGTTCTGCACAGATCCTACCAAGAGTTCCTTCCTCACACTTCCTACACACGTTCAATCCAGACTCCTCTGTCACACAAGACTTTACCACCCTCAGTCTCTGAAGTTTCCTGACTGTCCCAACACTCACAGGCAGCCGAGAAATGACTGTGTGATCGACTCTTTAATTAATATGTATTTCCACCCAGACAAGAATCATCTTTAAACTTGTACTTTTGCACAGTTAGGACCAGAATATCTATTTTTAATTTCACACATAAGAAAAAGGACTGTAGAATTCTAATATCAGCTGCAAATGTATATGCTCATACCAGATCCCTGACATACTTCTAAACAATCTATTATTTTTTGTTTTCTATAGCCCATCAGTCAGGAGCATCACTGTCAGAAAAAAATGAGCCCACTCTCTCATTCCAACCCACGGTAAGATTCCATTTATAGCCCAGGCAGTAAGGATTCAGTTAGAGTGTTCTGAATATTAAATGTGACACTCTTTGATTTAATCTTCAATCTCTTTTCAATTGCAACCTCCTCTCAGAGGGCTTTATTGCTCGTTTTAGTCATTGTCTGCAGTATGTCTGAGCTGTCCGGGAACACAGAACTGAATTCTGCATGTTTTGAATGTACCACTGTGTATTTAAAGTATCTGACACAGACCTTGCTCCAACATCTGCTTTGATGTGTGATTCAGCAAATCATCCTCATCTCACACACATACACTCTCATCTATTTCTTTCTCCCTCTCTCCCTCTCTGCTTTGAAGGCTTAGAACTAGAATTCTGTACGTGACTGTAGGTGTCAGGGAATCAATTTGTTTCAAAAGATTTTAATGCTACTTATTAAGAAAAGGGGCTTTTTTCAATAGATAGCCCAGTTAGGAGAGGGGGTTACAACACTCTGGGATAGAGCAAAGGGATCCTGTCTACAGCATATTTTGTCTGTCAGATTTTTAGCTTGATCTATTTTGTTTGGAATCAGCAATAAAATCCCTGTGACTTTAATGTAAGGTGAGATGACGAGGGGAGAAGGTGGCTAGGGAAAATTAATCAAATTGAGACTATTGAGACAATCAAGATTAATTGATTAATTGTCCAGTTTCAGACCCGCTTTGTACCTGTGAAACCCCAACATCACTTTGTCAATTTTTTTAACTGCCTGAACAAGAGGTGTACTAATTTTTAAAAGCAGTCCTATTTCACTTTCACTTGGTGTCATTAATGTGGATTTTGCTTGTCCAAGTTTTAACTGGGTGATGTATGTGTGGTGGGGGGCAGGGGTAGGAGGAGAGGACATTTCAGATACAACTTCTTTATATTTTACCAACAGTCTGATATGTTTTATGGGAGCTCACTGTCAGTCAGTTGTGCAGGATAATACGTGTTTCTCCTTACACAGATGTCTTCAGCCACTTGCCTCACTTGCCATCCATACTTTTATGGATTCAGAATCTTCTGATTAGATTTTTTGAAGTGAATATGAAACTTTCTGTGCAAGTTCACCCACATGCATCAGTTATTGCAACACACAGCCATATATTTCCAATATATTACTGGAGTTAAAGAACAATCCTGGGTTCCTGTTCCCTTTCACATGTAAATCAAGGTACTTATGTTTGTCTAGAAGACCCCTCTGCCATGGGTTGTCAAAGGAGCCATCTCCTTATGAGCTGTTGAATGGATGAAGCAGAGATAATTGACTGTAGTCCACAGAGTGCAACAGCAGGTGCATTGAGACAGAACTTTGGACTCTTTATTCCAAAATTGATTTTATAGTTCTGATGACATTAGAATTGCCTATATTTTAGTGCTACATTGTTTGTCTTCTTTTTGCCCATACATTGGTTAAGTCAGGTTTTATTAAGTTATTTTTATGCATGTGCTAAAGCAATTTGGTACTTGTTACATTTTATATACTGAAAAAACAAATAAACATCATTATCAGTAAAAATAAAGTGTTTTATCATATCAAGTTAATATGATCAACAATGAAAACTTGTATTTCCATATAATAAAATTAAAATAGTATAACTTATGACTTAGTTCCTATGCTATTTTAATCCAGTACACACAGTAGACTTAAATTTCCCTAGACATTATTTTCGAGAAATGCAGGTGGTATCCGTAATTTACCTGACTTGCAAGTGCCTCGTAAATTCAGTAGCCCTTGTGAACTGCCAGAAAAGCATTACTGGGCTGTAAATACAGAAGATGACAAAATTATGAGGTCAGTTTGCATCATGATATAAAAACTGGAGATGATGTGACTTGAATACCATTATTCACATTGTTACCTTTCATTTATAATGGAAAACTCTGTAATGTTTTTCACAGAGGATGTGTACCTAAATAAGAGGGAAATAAAATTAATGGTAATTCTATAACTTAGTTTCTAAACTGTTTTTAAAGGCAATTTTAAAAATTTTTGTATAAGCAACTAGAAAATGTCTAAAACTTTGTAAGCCTACTATAGCTGTGTAGGGAACACGTAGAATATTTGAAAAATTGATACAGCCCCTTTAGGTGTGTGGGTGTAAATGCTATGGTAGGAAGACAGTTACGTGGTACATTTACTGAATGAACAAATAGTTTGTTGTAAAGAGGGGTAAAGAAGAGGTCTTGAGTAATTTTAAAAAGTGTAGTAGTGATATTTTCTGGGAAATGAAAAGAGACCAATGTGGAAGCTATTGTCCAGTAAATGTAGGTTCTGTCCGTAATAAGATAAAAGGACAAGCCAGGAAAGAAAGCCTGTGAAGGTAATGGAAATTCAGTCAATAAAAAGACTCAGCTTGACTCATTGTCCATTGGTTCCGCTGGGTAAAGGTCATAAGTCTGCCAAGAATATTGCTTCTGCCATACAAATCACCCCACCTTGTGCTGCTCTGCAAGGCAGAGAACCAGTTAATGAGAGGAGACAGCTGAGTGCAGGGGCTGCACGGGCAGAAGAGTGAGGTGATGTGCAATGTTCCATCCCTGGCCGTGCAATTCCCGCTGACTGACGTGCTGCATGGTCCTGGCAGAACTCAGGAATTGCTTTCTTCTCTCCAAACAGGGAGCTGTAACCATCTGTATTGCTTCTTCCTCCAGTGCAAGGACTAGAATTTGCTGTGTAACCAGCATCTAGTTAGTAAGATTTTGTCCTCCAAATTATTTGTGTATCATAGAAGGTTTGGAAGTCTCACTAAAGGAAATCCTGGAAGATAGTAAGTGTTCTAGAATTTCAGTCATACTGAACTGTGAAATGCAGAGCTGCACTCTGAAAAAGATCACTTGAACCTAAATTATTAATAGACTTTTATAAACTATTGCAGATGCTCTCCAGAAAACTTACTTCTGATAAAAGCTGATTTTTCTGCCTTAAAGAAAGGTTTCAACTTACTAGAAAAACCCCATCTTTATAAACATTGCCTCACAAGATCCTGTCTTGGCATCCTACTCAACTCTTCCCAAACTACCAAATAAAATTTGTTCCTCTTGTTAAACTGTTGTTCCCCAGAAACTGCACTAAAGGAGGGGACAAATATTTCAGCATTTAATTGAGTATCCTTTCACAAGAATTATGTTTTACATAAATAATTTCATACCAAATGTGCATGGCCAAATTTTCAGTTAGGTTTTACCCAGATGTTTCTTTTTCAGTTTCTTTTATCTAAAATCAGATGATAAGGCCCTCAGCCTCTGACAAATGATTAAGAGCCACTGACCTCCCTTCATGTGGGCTTGTTATAAGCTGACTAAAGCAGGTTGTCTTGTCATTGCAACCTACATTTTTTATGTTAGACTGATTGGGATGTCATCATTATTCTTTCCTCTACAATCAAAAAACCACAAAAAACTAAACAACACAATCGACCCAAAGAAAAGGAAATAACATTTTCATCCCTTTTATGATAAATGTTATAGATTTGAGATTTGTCACCACGAAATGTTTCATTGATATGGAGAGTGGCGTGTTTGAGGAGGACAGTAACTTTTCAAAAAAAGTTGTTGGTTTTACCGTAAGGAAAAAAGCAGAACCCAAATCCTCAGCTGCTACTTTATCAACAATGTGATTTTCTTATTTTTGTAATGATATGCATGCACAGCACTTCAGGTAATGAATCATGAAATGCATAAACATGTACCTTTAACTGAAAGTATTTTTTAATTATATTCAAACTTGATGACTGGTAAAATTTAGGTATGTTAGTTGTAAATATAAATTATATGTAAATATAATGAACACCTCTTTCTGTGTATTCTGACCACTGCTGGTTTTAGGGAATAAATTATTTCTTTCTCTTTCTTTGAAATTTTCTTCTAGAGAAGTCTTTTTTTAGAACCTATTGTTACCATATATATTGCCATTATCATGGCACCTGAAATTTGCAAAATTTGCATACTATCAGTGATTCAAGCATAAAAACACATCAACTGTAAACTTCCAAATATTAAAAGTATCTTCAGCTTTGAGACTACCATTCAAATACTCTCATCCATCCCAGATGAAAACTAAACATTCCAATAGCTGGTGCATGTGTTATTACACCACTGACAGATTCTGTAAAATTAAACTCACCTATTAAATGATGCAGTAAATGAGGGATTGTTGCTATAACATTTATTTACATTACACTCCACCAGAACCTCTCCCTCATGCAGGGTGTGAAATTCAGGCACGAGGTCTTTTGTATTTCCATGCAAAGTTTGA
The DNA here is from genome assembly GCA_013389985.1 of Dryoscopus gambensis. Classification (NCBI taxonomy): domain Eukaryota; kingdom Metazoa; phylum Chordata; class Aves; order Passeriformes; family Malaconotidae; genus Dryoscopus; species Dryoscopus gambensis. The sequence goes on along the minus strand of WEIT01015337.1, from coordinate 3,413 downwards.
ATAGCAGAATAACTTAGTTAAGAAGCACATTTAAAGACTGAGTTTTTCAAACAAAGAAGCATATTTATTCTTATGATTCATTACAAGATCAAGGTCATACAACCCCATTACTTCTGCAAAACAGACAATATTACATTATGAAGTAGTATAAAATTACACAACAGTTGTCAAAGTAACTGAACAAGAACGATGTATCACAAAATGTACTTTGGTTTTTATTTTACTTGTTCAGTTACTTACCCACAAAATAGAGTAATTTGCAGTAGATCTCCCAGTCGTTAATCTGAATTAGTGAAGTTCTGCTGCATTTGTCAGGCAATAATGTGCATGAAAAAGAACATGGCAAAAGAAGCAAATGGCAGAGGAACCATCTAATTGAACAGGTTACATTTTTTAATCATGATGGTAAAAAGCTTGGCTGCAGGAAGGTTATGGAGAACCGAGTGGCTCACATGTTAAAGCTTTTTAAAGTAATCCAAAAATGGCTTTCCCTTGTATGGGGATCTGAGAACAGGGAAACGTGGCAACATATGCACTAAGGGTTTAGATAGAAAACATGGCAAATACTTTCAAACATGCTGTTGATGACAGGTTGCCTTGGTCCAGCCACAAGTCAGTACCTAAGGTCTTAGCCCATCTTCAGAAAACTCTGAGAGCCTTGGGAACTGCACAGAGCAGTCAGATGCTGTTGGTGGCTGGTTATGGAAAAAGGAATTACTTTAATTGCAGCAAGACTTCTTAGTCACTAGATTCAGGTGCTTCCTGTACTGGTAGAACAGTAAAATAATTTTTAAAAATATATATATATCTATTTGTTAAAAATACATTAAAAAGTAATTGCATCCTACCTAAAAGACACTTCATTAAATGTGCAAATCATTTGATTCACTGATCAATGAGTATCTAATGTAGTTACTAGAATTTACTTGCTTAGATTAGATTAACACAAAGGAATTTTGACACACCTTTGCAAATTCATTACTTCCAATTTATACAGCTGATCTTCTGATAAATGAATCACAACTAGCAAGGAAGAAAGAGCTAGTACTTTACTTATGTCAGATATTAAAACACTGGTTTTCTCTACTAGTGCATTATATTGCTAGTGGATATCAGGACTATAATCTAGCTGGCAAACTAACATGGTGATGATCTAAAGGTTCAGTCGTTAAGTAAAATTAAATGTTCCTTCCATTTAACAGAAGCTATGATAGAAATTTCATGTATTTAGTTACAAAACATCGACCAAATAGCAAAATATTTTAAATTACTAAGTTGTTAAACCTCCAAATTCAGGTCATTTGTATTTTTAGATGCAGATGACTGTTTATGGTTTTAATAACCTGCACAAAGTTATCATTTCCACTTTGATAATGAAAGAAAAACTGGAAAGCACTAACAGGTCAGATTTTCAGCAAATACCAGTCAGCATGATTATAGTGCATATACCTGTAGTAGCACATACCTGTAGTAACACCTAGCATTATATAAACATATATATATAAACATATATCTTGTTTAGTAAGTAGAATTCACATCTCCTTTGTTATCCTTGAATCCAATCTAGCACCCCTGAGATAGTTCATTTAGAGATTTAAGACTTTAAGAGCAGATTCAAGTGTTCCCTGCACAGTTGTACTTGTACGTTTTTGTAACTTTTATGTTACTAACTCATGGACAATTAAATTATTTCACTTTTAAGGAGGTCCCTGCCTTCATTAGAAGTGCAGTGTTTGGCAAAATGGACTTGCTGAAGTGGTTTGGAGGAAGGGAAAAGGCATTTTCTAAATATGTTTGTGATTTCCTCAATCTTAGTGCTAGGGAAAAAAGAAAGTTCCAGTAAGGCATACAGTAAATGAAGATTTTATGTATTAGGGATGGAATGAATCTGTCACTTTGACGGATTGTGAGGCAAAGAACAGATTAACAGATTACTCATAGTCAGAATGCAGCTCACTGTGAAAAATGTGCAGGAAATGATAAGTGTTGGTTTGTGCTGATTTAATGATATCTTGAAACTACAGTAGCACTCCAGGAAAATAACACAATGTAGCTCATGGCTTGGTGGTTTTTTTAAATCATCAGTTTATTTCCAGATTGCCCTTAAATACTTTTCAAAATAGAACTTCCAATTCATGCAAAGTCAGAAGAAGATATATATTTTTGTTATTTTTCAAGATTTTTGTTAAAATATGCATTCAAAAATCCTTGATTTTTACGTATAAGTGTACTCTGTATTCTTTTGGTAGTACATCTTCTTCTGTGAACTCACTCAGTTTTTCATTTAAAAAATGCTGGTTTCCCCACCTGGAACTGAGTAGCACTGAACAGTTATTGATGTATAAATTAATACTGAATTTGTCTTAGTTTATGGAATTTTTATGTAAAAACTTACAAATTTTCAAGAATTCGAATTGTTTAAAGCATTTTAGATACAATAATGGACAATTTAAAGCTCAGGTGATTTCATAAGTATTACAGTCATATGTAGAAATTAATTCCAACATATTTTTAAATAATATTTGCATTTTGTACATACTTCAAACAAATTTCATTAATAATAGCCTACAAAATTCCTTACTTCACTACTGAAGCTATTATTGAAGAGTTTATTTCTCTGGAGGTACTTCTATTAAAAAATAAACCCAAACCTCCCACTATGCATGCAGGATTAACATATGGCAGAGCAGAAACAAAATAGGTGTGCGAAGGTAATTTGGCTTAAGTTAATGAAGTTACACATGTGCCTGAAGCTGACCAGATATGGAAATAATTGAAAATTCACATCTTTTAATCTAGAGGAGCCTAACCAGCAACTCCAAAGAAAAGATGCATCAGGGAATAGATGATCGGTCTTACAAAGCCAGGTGACTTTTTATTAATTTATCTAAGAATTAAGATAGTCTCTACTAAACTTTCTTAAATATATATAATTAAAATTTTTAAAAGGAGGAAAATAAGTCTCTGTCTTAGCAGAACTGAACCATACTTTAGATGTGAGCTGGCACTCTGCATTCAGTGCATCATGGTAAGATATCACTTATTCACTTTGAGCCTTTGCAGCAG
>WEIT01015336.1:1369-18338 GCA_013389985.1 Dryoscopus gambensis | reverse complement strand
TATTTGATGAAAGTATAATTTAGCCAAATTGTGTATGGGCCCTTTCACACTTAGTAACCCAAACCATTTTGACAAACCCAAACGTTTTTGACAAACCCAAACTTACAGTTAACCTGAAAAGCAAAAGGCATGGTCAGCTATGAAACCATTTTGAGCAATAAAGAGGGTTTTTCCCTAGCTTCAGCTGATTCCTGCTCTCTGGCTTGTGGACCTTTTCAGAGTTTACTCATACTTTCAATTATTTTGTCAGTCCCAGTGTACAAACAGTTTTGTTGCTGTTGGCCAGAGATTTATAAAACAGACAGTAGAGTGTTACTAAATTACACTCAGAACAAGTATCCAGATACACAGTGGTAAAAGTCAAGTACAAACAGAAACAACCAGTTGTGATCCAAACAGGGTGATCAGAAGGTCAAGATGAGGATGCATCTAAGATGACAGGCATTGGTTTGAATTCTTTATGCCAGATATGAATGCTTAAGTTTATCAGGATCACCCATTTTTCAACTGCCAATGTGTCATACTTTCCAAGAAACTAAATACTTAGACATAGTAAGATCCAGGGAAAACGAGTATTTGCAATGAGTACCAGTAAAACACGTATTTTTTAAGAATTAGCAGGCAATTATTGCTGTAAGTCAAATAGTACTGCTGCTGTCCACCTGTGGCTCCACTGAGGGCATTAACATACACAGGCTGAAAATCACTGGTGCCTGTAAACCATTTGCTTGGAGCTGTTCCCAAGGAGCTCTCAGCTAACTCTGAGAAAGAAGATGGTTTCTTCAGAATATTGTAATGTCCATCAAGAATTTTATGGGTTTATTGTTGGGTTTTGTTCATTGTTTTGTTTGGGCTTTTTTTTCTAGAAAGTTTACATACCTATCCCAAAGCAAATCAGAAACAAACAAACCAACAACAAAAATAAATCCATCTCCATTCCTGAGACACCATCAGGTACTGGACATACTGCTTCTGTCACACTTTTCCCACCAGCGTTCTGTGTCTTGGATCAGTGACATTTATTTCACTGCCAGTTAAAATAAAAATCTAGAGTTAGAGTCATCTTGTTTCAAGAACAGCATATTCTGGAATGATTTTTAGCTATAATTACTTTTTCTAAAATTTTCACATGCACCTTAGTTGTCCTAATCTGTCTACAAGTTAAATTTCCCTTTTCTAATTAATTAGCTTTCTAGCACTTGGAAACTGAATTGATTGCAAGTTACTTTAGTGGACATTTTTGGTTGGTTCATTATGGCTTCTCAAGATTAGCTTTTTCCATCATGCAGCCCCAAGAATATTCATAGTATGATCTGCAAAATGTCAGAATTTTTTGAAAGTGACAGAAGTTCAGAAGCAGAAGCTTAGCAAGCTCCATCATTGTTGCACTTAGCAGTGTTTGCCTGTTGCTTGTGGTTCCTTGGAGATAGCACCAATTTTTACCATGCAAAGGAAAAGAATACTCAGTAAAACACATCACCTTCACCATTACATCCTTCTTTTCAAATTCCTATGGGCACTTCAGGAATTATCCATTAACTTTGAGAACATAAGTAGTGTCATTCCTATTCATCCCAACACTTCAGATCAGCCCAAAGGTTAACCATTCATCATTCCCCTTACTGTACCACCCAGTAACTCCAGTCACACACCCAGTTCCATTTTCCTAAGGGCTGTCAAACACAACAAAAAAGTCATTCACAGAATAACCATGTTTTAAAAGCAATATTTAATTTAATATACCAGTAAAACTACTTGGAATTGAGACTCCTTTTGCTTAGAAAGAAAAGAAATCTACCCTGTTATTCATTCCCAAGCTTAAACTCATCTCACTCTTTAGTTCAAGACAGTTTAAATGGGTATTGTGCTGTTACTTGATATATTTTACTTCAAGCCTTTCTAAAAGCAACTTATTAAAGAACAAATCATCCTTGAACTAAATGGGAATAATGTGTTCAATGAACTGCCAAGTACTTTATAAGAGGTTTAAAGATACTTCACAGAATTTTTATGAAGTTGGTTGGATGGACAACATAGAGTGCTTTAAGGTTTTTCTTATACCTAGGAAAAGAAAACGAAATTGTTAGAAAAATGTTAAATGCCAGAGATGGTAGAACTGAATAGCTAAAACTGAATGGAAGGTTATTATTACAGGCCTATTATACAGTATTCCTTTCAAATACATTAAAAAGACCTAATTCAGAAGAAATTGAATGTAAAATAAAATTTAAAAAAAAATTTTTAAAAAGCCAATTTTAAAAGGTAGTCAGTTTTGACAATAGGCCAAATTAACTATGAACCAGTGTCTGCTGTCTCATAGATTTAATATCAGGGAGACAGAAGGGTAACTAGGCCATTTGAAAAAAAAATACTGATAGGAGAATGAAGGATTTATAAAGAAATCTTTGATTTAAAAAATATACTTTCTTCATATCCCTTTATTTTCTGCTTGCAGGACTTCCCTGTTGGAAAAAATTTTTACATTTTCAGATACAGAATTTCTACCTAATGCTTTACTTTTACCACTAATTTTGTCCTGCTTTGCTAGTAATTACTAAAGGCAAAGCCAACTGCTAGTTGTTTGATATTGCATTGTCCCTTTTGTATGAAACAAAACTTTCCCTCATTATTGCTTTGCTTGATTCTACAGTGTCATTTCCTGATATCTAAACAATAGATTCTAGTTGGCTGAAACTGAAATGGAAACCAGGCTGCACAAAAAGACTCTTCTCTTATTCAATAGTATTGCAAAATTTAATTGAGACATGCATATTGGAATATCCTGCGTTTATATATATTTTTGCTTATTACTTTGCCAAGTTTGCTTCCTAGTAGGGACAATGATCAGGGAAAAATATGATCATGAACTCCAAAGGAAAATCTTCTTGTAACAGGTTATGCTAAGAGGAGGGAAGAAAGACCAACTCAGGAATTACATGAGTTTTTCCTTTTGGGCTTTAATTGGGCCCGTACACCTGTGAATGAAACAGGTACTGTGTGTGATCACAAAGCCACTGCCACCCACAAGCAAACAACTATCCCTGTGCAACTGGCACTACTGTGCCTAAGAGCCCAAAATCCACAATAAAAACTAAAAAGCAAAACACCTGAGTTGCTTTACTAATGTTTCTATCTAATTTTGTTTTGCACCTTGAAGCAACAGCCATAAGCTGGAAGTTTATGTTCTTCAGTTTCCTAGATTACAATGTCCAAAAGATTTCACTGAGCCTCTGCTGTGAACCTTCAAAACAAGATCTGTTCTTTTGAAACGACTCCTGTTCAACATTTGCTTTCATGATGCTGGCTAATTACTCTTATCCTTTGTACTTGTGGTGATGTATTTTCCTTTGAATGGTTTGTTCTGTTTTCCCCTTCTGAAATGTATGGTATATGCCCAAGCTGNCCCCTTGCCAGCACTGGAGCAAAATAAACGTCCTGACTTCACCATGAAGGAGATACTGTGTTTCTCTTACGGCTTGCTGCTGCCTGCAAAGGGGTAGCCCAGAGACACTGTGGAAGCCCCGATAAGCTGCTGCACCCCCTTCTTTCTACGGACCCACAGGGAATGTTGCCCCAGGACTCCTGCCTTCGCTAGCCGGCAGAGAGCTAGGCGGGGGTCTCAGCAACAGTACTCTCACCTGTCCTCCCTTCCCTTTGACCCCAGAAGTCTGAAAAGGGCTATTTTTGTATTGGCTTTTTTTCCTCTGGCTAGTACAGTACCCCATACATGTTGGGCTGGGAATTTTGCTTTGCGTTGTCAATGGCAGTATGCCAAGAAATTCCAGCTGTTAATAAAATAATGGGTTCTGCCTGATGAGCTGAGCCTCTGTGTTTCCTTTGTTCTACTGTTTTCTGGATCAGGGTGGGGGAACAGAGATATTTTTGGAATAAATCAGAGTCTCATCATGCACTTGTAGGCAACAAGAAAGCCAACAAAAAAGACACTGCCCTTGTACTGCTTCCCTCCGTAACAAAACTCGAAATTTAGCTTAAGAATCTCCCAAAAGCAGAACACTGCGATGCTTTGTTCTGGAATTGTCAGTGCATGTGTAAACCCAGTACTGCAGTCCAAACCTCTCAGACAACAGCCTTTGCCTTTCCCCTCCTTTACCCAGTCCTAGAAAGAACAGATACTTTGTACTACCTGTATTCAGTCATGTTGCCTTCCTGAGGCCAACTTACAAACAAGTTAAAATACGCAGACAAGTAAAAGACTGACTTCAATAGGGACTGGCTGCTCTGCTGGTAACTTCACACTTTTGGGGAACAAACATCACAGTTCTGGTCTCCACTATTAAAATGCGATTTATCCAAGAGCTTTGGCCTCAACTACACCCTAACCAACTACTACATGAAGTCCTGAACTGTAGCCATCAGTAATTCAAAGTTCAAGTACATCCAACCACAGATCTTGGTTTTGTTCCAATTTTATACCTTTTATACCTTTGGATATATGCTTTTATACCTTTTTTTATGCTTTTTATACCTTTGGATAACCACTACAGCACCCAGGCCATTCCTCAGTACTGCACAGAAGACACTTAACAAAAGAACCAACAGCACTGACATCATCATAAGAATTTGCAACGGCAAAGTGAACTCAGTTAATTGTAGGTGAATCAGGACAGATCCACTTAACTTCCTTCATGGAAGTTAGTTAAAGACATTAAACAATCTGAAGAGCAAACCAAGTCTTTTAGAGACACACTTTCTGTCAAATTCCTTGTAGGCTGTTTGTAACCATTTCAGAGACGGTTTATTCAGACTCTTCAGGCCATAGTGAAAGTAGACAACCGTATAATCATTCTCTACATACTGGTCCAGAGTATACTTTAAGTACCTGAGGAGAAAGATAACATTTTGGTTTTAAGACAGTTTACTGGATGAGATTTTTGAAGCAGTAACTCAGAAAGAAAATGTGCTATTTTTGCACAGAATGGTAGTGACTGCAGATTCATGTTTGCTTCAAATCTTGCTCTAGTAGCAAATAATTCCACATCATTGCCACGCCTGAAATTTTAAAGAACATATTTAATTACAAAAACTGTGGTGCTCACGAATCACTTAAAAATGAAGACAATATGGCACTGTTTGGCAAGAAAATTTTTAAGAGATGCATTTTAACCAAAAGCAACTTTTAGTTTGCTTTTTTTCAGTCTTTGTAAAGCCCTTCCTTTTAGACAAGCAACCAATGTCGTTTTGCATTTTTGAAACAATAAAGAGTACATTTTGGGCTTTCCTCTCAATTTAAAAGTTTCTAAATCCTTGAAAAATCCGTTACCCCTAATTAAACTGCTCTTCTTGAATATATTTGTCTTTCCCTTGTTTGCATTGTGGGGACTGAGTTCATACATTACTTCCTTTAAATTTAACTTAAATCCCTTAAAATTAATTTAAAGAACTACACTATGTATGCCATCTTGAAATAATACTGCATGTCTTATAAGCAGACTGTTATGTGTTCATTCTTTTACAGTACAGTTTAAGATGATTTTCATTCCCTTTCTCCTACAACTTGAGAACACAGGATGGCCTATTACACAGCTCAATGACTCAAATAAAGCCATGATGGAGCAGTGCAATCTAGCCTCCTTTCTTGCTACGTCAGATTTTGAATTTCTCATGTTATTCTCAATGCTATCTTCTTATTCTGCAACAGGCCCAGCTATTTCTCTTAATTGTATGTAAGTGATTTTCATTCAATAAAGCAGATAGTTCCATGTGCCACTTACTGGGCTGTGAATATCTGCAAGTATGAAGAACACTTCTACTATCTCACTTTGCATAGAAAAGCCCTTCACTTCGTACCCTCAACTCCCTCAGCCTCATTTATCTTATTCTCTCAGTGTACTGTAAACCTTAGACTGCAAGTATCTTGCAAAAAGGATTGCCACTGCAATTATTATAATGCTGTTTTGATCCCTAACTTAATTATTAATGGTAATTTAATGGAAAAAAGTAGTAGTGACAGTCAATCAAGACTTTTTTTTTCAAGAGTTTGAAATTAAAATATACCTAAACAGATATTGTTACAAACAGAGTACCTTGTGTTTCATTTTACAGCATGTGAATTCCTTGTTACATTGCATCTAGAAAACTTATATTTAAATAAATATCTGAGAGTGTTTTCGGGGGCATATAATAACCACTATTTTTCTACAGTCAATTACCTGTTCCAAGACTGTAATAGAATTGAAGGGACATTGCAAAAGCTTTACCAAATAAATTCTTTAAGTGACTTCACAAAATACCTAGCAATCCGGGTCTACTCTTTGCCTACAGCTTTTTTTCAGAATTCAACATCTGAGTCTAATTACCTAAAACCAGATCCCTTGGTAGCTATATTGCTATATTCACATTCAACACTTGCCTTCAGTTCTCTCTTAGGACAGATTTTCCAAGTGAATCTGATGTGGGCTCAGATACAGGAAAACGTGCTATGAAGAGCATAAAAATGAAGCAAAATGCTCTCAAAATCATTTCTTAAGTAACCTGTCTTTTAATCCCTCTCCATTTCTGAGAAGTTGAAACATCTGCATTTCTGTCCTTTCCAATGGTTGTGATTGAAAGGTACTCAAAAATTTTGGCAATGGAGGCTGTATGAGAACTCCAAATAGGTTTAAAATGCTTAATAAGGACAGGATTCTCAGGACAAAACAGGTCTCCTTACAGTGACAAACTACAAGGCACAAAATATGTCCTGGTACCTTGCTGCAGCAAGTTTATAAGGAAGAATGTTGTTAATTTACGTATTCGCAACCTCTTTTAACACAAAACCCCCAAAATTATATACATATAAAAATGTTAAGCATAATGTACTGAACGTAATGCAGATAATTTTATAAAACAGAAAACCCACTAAGATGCAAATAACTAAACATCACTCTTCCTGAGTGATTTAGGAGATAAAGCACATTAAAGCAAATATTCATGAGAATATATGTACGCAGCACTACATAACTAGAATTTCTCTTTCATCGGTCCACATCATGAATTACTTTTTTAAAATACAGTAAGAATTTGTCAATAAAATCAAGACAGTAAATGTGAATTGCTTCTTCCAGTAGACACTCCAGCTGAGTTAACTGGCAGTTTAATCCACATCTCATTCACTTAATATTAACTCTAGTAGGTTTTACATCCTTTTTTCATTTCACTCCTTGACTATTGCTTCTCCTCTCTGAAAGCTCATTCCCCTGGAAGCAAGCTCGTAGAAGTTCTTGTGTAAAGTAGTCCATGCAGGAGATTAAAAGCAACTTACTCAAGCAACCTTGTGTGATTGAGCTGATGGGATGGGGGCGTGCGGCAGCAGCGGAAGGTAATCACCTTCCTTCCAGAACTGTCATCACCTGGCAAACAAAACAGTAAAGACAATACTCAGTTACTTATGGGACCTCAGGTATCTGAAAGGATGGCATGGATCTTCTGATATTTGGGGCTACCTCTATCTCCTGTTATTACCCAGAACAGCCCATGAAACTTCACTGCCCAGTCACATGTTACCTGCAGAAAGTTGGGCAAATGATAAGGCAAAGTTCAGAAAGGGATATGCAAATAGTGATGGTGGTGGTGCTCAGCTCCAGACAGGGAAAACTTAGGTCATCCTGGAGCATTCAGCTGTGGAAGAAAATAGGCCTGCTTTCCATAGTGGTCTTGGAAATAACATGTTTTCAAACTCCTCATGCTTTACTTCTGGAATTTATTAGAACTGCTTTGTCACACATGTTAAGTTGAATGTTTTTAACCAACTTACGCTTTCTTAGATACTCTCTTTCAGAAGCACTGCTACACTAAGATCACATTAAAACACAACAAGTAAGGCACACAAGAATGATTTGCCCAATCTGAAGATCTGTATGTTTACATCCCTTAGTCCCTCTGACAAAGCATGTATTGCTGCATTCAAGTTCATTTGCTCTTTGACTCACGACAGCTTCACCCACACTGTCTGTACAGACAAGGCTGGTGTTTGTGCCACGGCCACCACACACCCAAGTTCCACTATATGGAAAGCCAAACAGAGGTGGCTCATACTGAAGGTCATTTGGTACTGAAGCCTGTGAAGTGTTAAGATTTTAACTTATTTCTACATGAATAATACCATTTCTTTTAAAGAAATATAGAAACATTACAGAAAACAGTTAGACTGAATTCATCACATTTGATACATTCTTGGTCTAATTTCCATGTTCCAACTAAAGGATATTTAATATCTTGCTTCTATTTCCACTAAAACATCAAAGTTTGGCTTTGATATCAGTAGGAGTACAAGCAAGTCAAGAGTTGGGGTTATTATTTATAATTCTGTTATTCCCCTTTCATGCCCAATTAAGTAGCTGTAATGAATAAACAAAAAAGAGTAAAATGGGGGAAGTTAAATCTGCAACAGAATCAGAAACAGAAAATTTTATGAATACATAAAATCATATGAGCATTTTCACGACAACTGGGTAGAACAGCTTCTGATACCATCTGCACAAACAAAACACCTTCCAGCACTGTAAACACACGTTTTCCATGAAAACCCACTGTTAGTATCATATACTTCCCTTCATTCAACTGAGGAAGAGGTGGCTGTCCTCACCTGACATATTTCACACTAAGAAAAAAAAAATCCTGTATTTGCCTTGTCCAGTTCAACAGTCATGATAGGACAGCATCTATTTAAACCCATTCAAGTTGAGGTGCCAAAGGAGAAAAGAAAGGGAAGCGATAAGATTAGCAATTACTTTTCACATATGAGCTGAGAGACATCTTCTGCATTATCAGTTCCAATCCTGTGTCATCACAAGGAAGTGTACTATATAATCCTTCCATTGATTTGTGAAGCTTTATCTTAAAAACCAGTTAGGTTTTTTCTGTTTCATGCTTCTCCTGCTCACTAAGTTGACAACTAGCAATCCATTTTCTCAATTCCAGTCTGAAAGTAATTTTCAATTTGTACAAATTTTTTCTTGTGACAACATCACTCAGCTTGTGAGCAGTGCTTCTCCTTCAGCACTATTTATCATCCCAAAGGACTCCAGGCAATAACCGCATTCCCTCCCAGCCCATGTTCTACTGCTTGTAAACAGGTCACACCTTCTACCTCTCCCCTGACACTGGTGTTCTCTACTCTGCTCCAACGGGAACATGTCTTTCCCAAGTGACAAGAGTTATATGGTACATTTCAAATGAACATCACCCAGAGGACTTAAAAAGCTTTCCTAATGATATCCACATTTTAGTCTTTACTGAGAAAAAACTATGAAGTAAAAATTTAGCTTGACAGCTACAGCTGGATTATCTCTGATAGCCACCTCACTCTTATTTCATTAGAAGATCACTTCTTTTTTTTTTTTTTTTTTAATTTAAAAAACAAAGAACCTTTTCCTATTTGCTTTAACAACCTCTAAAGGTCTATCTCAGCTTGAATTTTGGTAATTATCACTTCAGTCCTATAGTTTTAGACAAAACATAGATTTCTCTGCTGGCTGACTCTTTTCACCTGTTCTTTTTTTGTCTGGCTACTTATTTTTATTATCTTCCTCAAAGGGTTTTTTTTTCATACCACAAGGCCTGATGTCCCCTCCCATATGAAAAATAAATTCTGACTTGTCATAGGTTGGCACAGTTTGAAGTTTTACTTAAGGAAAAAAAAACCCCTTCCATCAGCTAAGGAAGTGATGTTCTTTTCCAAAGAGCTGTTGTAACTTCCTCCAAACTTGACAGAACCAATCGAGTAGCTAATTTGAATATTGCCAGCTCTATTAAGCCACTCAGAAGCTGTTACGCCTCTGTAAAAATAAATCCCATTTAAAGACGCCCAAGCCCAGGAAGCCTTCCTCTTGCTTCCTGTCTGCGGGACAGGTAACTTGGGCGCCCAGGGCCCCCTCGGCCCACTGGGCCCAGCTGGGGCTGGCCTGGGCCTGGCCACGCAGCCCGCCGGGGTTGGGGTCGGGCCACAGCCCTGCCTCACCTCAGCCCAGTGGAGGCCCGCAGCCCCTCCCAGCCCAGCTTAGTAAGATCCTGGCCACTTCTACTCCGTGCACGCCGGTCATCTTGCGGCAGAGATGACCTCCCCACCCCCCCCCGAGCTGAGGCTGAGACCACGCCGCTGAACTTCATCCAGCCGCCTGGCAGAAAACATGTGACCACCAGAGACAAATAAGTTCCAGCCTGGCTAAGATTAACCCTTCCAGCACTGTAAATTCCTCTCCCAGGATAAGGGAAGGGCAGAGGCACATGAATAAACACCATGATTAATAACACCTAAGTCAGTGAAGAAGAAAGGACTGAAGCCTAGAGAGAAGAGATAGAGGGGATGCTAGTAAGCTGGAATTCTTCTGCAAAGTTATGGAAATATATCAAAGACTCTCTTGTAATTTCATGACAGGCATTGGCGGGTAGAGCTTCTGCTACAAGCAAAGTGCCTGTGCTGAAAATAAGTAAATGTTGATGTTGCTGTGATCCAATGAGAAGCTTGAACAGAGAGGCTACCTACGGAAGGACTTTAAATTGCTTAGCATTTGCTCCCAGGGAAGAAGAAGACCTCTGTTTTTAGAGATGAAACATGATCCCAGAGGTAGATGAAGAGAACCTTTGCTCTTGAACAGCTCAACCTTAAAATAATACCCCAGTAGCTAGGATTGAACCCTTGAAAACACTTGTGGGGAAAGCTGAACATTAAGAGAAGGGACTCACAGAACCAACAGAGATCCATTCTGGGTGGCTGTTTGTGCTGTGACATTGAAGCCATGAGAAGACTGCTTCTTGTGTGGAAACTCCATAACATGAGCATAAGAGACTCCTCTCCCTAAGTGAACTGATAAAAGACTATCATAGAGGGTGTAAACTGACTGAAAATAATTGCAAGTTTGTATCTTTATGCTGTAAATGGAAGGAGGGAGGAGGATGGGGGAAGAAAGTGGTCTGAAGGTTTGTTTTAACCCTTATTACTTTTTTTCTTCTTTTAGTTCTAGTAATAAATTTCTTTCTATTCTTTAAAGTATGGAGCCTGCTTTGCATTCCTCCTAATTCTTATCTCACAGAAGGTAAAAGTGCGAACCAAACCACTACATGATTCCTGGGTTAAATAAGGTGCTTGAGCACCACTAAAAGAGCATGCAACACCACAATTATATGTACTCAGGTATGTCAACATATTGCTCTTAAACAGACCAAAATTTATTTCCTGAAGTTAAGTGTCTTGTTTTATATTCTCAGAGTGACATGTATTAATATCAATGATGTATTAAAATTAAAACATTAAAATGATTTCTTTCTAAATCATGGCGCTTGTGTGGAAAATTTGCTGTTACAATGCACTCTGGGTATTTTATCTGTTAGAAATAATAATTTTTATGAGCACAGTAAAGCTCCCTCAGGAGGACAGTGACCTTGGAAAATGCCTATTGCATGTGCCAGAGCATTTGCTTCCCAATCCAATGCAATCTGCATTCTATGGATAGAATTTTTACCCAAAGACATGAAAGTTTGAAAAGTAAAATGGGGAGTGCAAATGCAAAGAAGAATGTAACTGGAAGCACATTTATTCAAACCTGCACAGAGTGTATTTTTCTACCAGAAACCCATATTTCCCTACAATTTAGAACTGAAAGATGCCTCATTTTCTACCAGGAACAAAGGAAAAAGGAACTGCATTTTCAGCTTTGCTCCTTGATGTTTCACTTCCAGGTCAAATGAATAGTTTTGTGTTAACCTACTTCATTCCCCAGTTTAATGTCACCAGACATCTTCGGATCAAAACTTCTTTTACCCTCCATGGAAAATGTACTCACCCCTTGATCTCTCTGCACTGGTTTTGGGCTCCAAATATTCAGGACACATTCCCAAAAGGCACTCACACTCCTCCAGCCAACTACCTACACCTTTCTAGACATCCCTCATGCAGGGGAAAGGTCTGATAGACTTTGCTTACACATGGGTAGAAGGCTCCTGCCTTTGGATCACGCATTGGCTGTCTCACAGACACATTCCTGGGCAGGCTCAGGATTATCAGCTGTGTGGTCATGGAGCCACTCCTGGGAACTTAGTACAGAAACAGCCTCCTCCCTGCACTTGGTGGACAAAGACAGGTGTGGAGAGAGGGCTGTCCGCACGGAGATTTACATACGTTATAATACAACCTATCTACTGCAGTTTTATTTGTCTGGGTTTCACCGAAACAAACACGAATCATACATCACTTTTGATATCAACCTTGGCAGTGGGAAAAAAAAATTTTACAGTAAGACACAAGGCAGGGCAAGAGGTGAAGGAGATAGTACCTTTTTTAAATTATGAATTTGGATGGCACAGCACTTCCTAACTGCTTCTCGCAAATGGAAAGATTTTTTTTCTAATGAAAGAGCTCATTCCAACTTGCAAATGAGATATTTCAAATGCTGTAATTTTAACGTGACTTTTTCATGAGATTTTGTTCTGATGTCATTAAACATTATGATTTCACAAGTGAAAAATTTTAATTTACTGAAGCTTGTTATGATCACTTTACAGCAAAACAAGATCCTTAGGTCAACAGAAGTTTTCTGATGGGTTTCAATGGAAAAAAAAGTAGGGTCAAAATCCAGGGGACTTGCCACACCAGTGAAAATACTTGCTCTCATATTTGTTTCTTAATATAATTTAAGCTCGGGAAATGAACTTAAACCTCAATTATACTTTGTTAAATGGTGAGACAAACTGTGCTTTCAAGCTTTCTACAATTCACGGAAATACAAGGTCATCAAGAAGTCATTGTGAAATGTCTGTGTTTTGCCTAGGCTGAGTAATGGACAGTAAATACATCCACAGCTAATCCACTGTGGGTCTCTGTCCATCCATAATGGGAAACTTCTTAGCCAGTTAAGAAAAAACAGTCAAGATAACATAGCTGAGTCTCAATATTAACAGGAGAAGCTTCTAACTTTGGCTGTAGAGATGAGTCCTCTTTCCCTGGCATTGGTCACCTCAGCTGATGGTATGAAAATGTAATGCACCATATGTTATCCAGCTTAAGGATGAAGTATTAAAATAGCCACTGTAGTGTTTATTCAATGGGACAGAGACCAGAACCAACATGGCAATATGGAGAATGACACCAACTCTAAATTTCAAGAGTCAACTCATTTTGATTTCACAAAGTTTTTTCTTTGCATTCATTCCTCTGGATTCTACTCATGTCCATGGGCACTTAGAAACCAACTCCCTTTGAGAGGATAGTACCTGTACTGCACCTGGCTAATTCTGGAAAATGCTAAAACTGGAATTCAAATCAAGTACATTCTCAGGTGTCTTCCTAAGCAAGAATGACTATAAGCAAACTTTCAGGAGACTTCCCACATCAGGAACCTCCTTATTCCCCTTAGAAAGCTAAGATTCCTCATCACAGATTTCTCCATGAGTAGTTTTTCTCTTAAAATGTGTATAAGGAAAATACTTTGCCATAAGAACTTTTTTTCAGATCAGATGAAAGCAAAGAGACAGCTTGGTTTCTGATGTAAAGAATTATTTACATTTCATCTGTGCTCCTCTTAAGGTATGTAAAGTAAGTTGAAATGAGGATGAGTTAAAGCCATTCCTGAAGTCAGCCTCTCTAATGTCCATAGAGCTCTGTCTGGCTGACTCTCTGGACTAGTCTGAAAGGGGTGCTGAACATCAAAACTACTTTCAGTGATGAAAAACCAACTATTTGGACAATTCATAGAAAGCATAAAACAAAATTTAAGGAAACCAAAGAAACAACAGAATAGTCAAATAGAAACAGAATATAATTTGACTTGGCAAAGGGGACACAGCCTAGGCTTTTCTTTTACATGAGATGTATTCAGGTGTAGAACAACCTGTGCTGTATCTTCAGGATACCCAAATCTGTAATGAGTTCACATTCTCATCTGAATTTGGCCCTTTAAGTCATCATTTATTTTAGCAAGCCTTTTGCTCAAGAAGTGATGTTTAAAGGAGATGCATTATATTTTCTCAAGTTCAGCAAGAAAGCATATGCATATATTTTGATATGGTTAACTCAGTTTTGTCTTTTAAAAAGATACTATAACTTACAGTCTGATGTTCAAAGAGAGAAATGCAGTAAATAAGGGTTTATTTCCTTTCACATTCTGAGAAGAACACATGCAGAACTTGGAAAATACAAATTCAGCTTCTGCCTGAAAGATTTGAGCCAAAGTTTCTATCACTCAGACAAGTTTCCTCTTCACTAGAGCAGGAAATATTTTCCATAGATAGCAGCCTTTACTTTGGACCTTCTCTTCTAGCTACTAAGAGGAAAACATGACAACACCAAAATGGTTTGGCCATGCTTTGTAAAGTACAAAGCCCACATTAAAATCTACTCTTGTGCTACAAATAGGTCAGCGACCAGAGCCTTCAGCTTCTTCCTTTGTGAAATCTGCCCAGGTCTTGGGTATCTCCAGTTGAATTGTTGCTTTCCCCAAAAGGGTACTCATGGAAGAAAGGCAGAGATACTGGTTTCAGGAATACACTTTGGAAATTCAAAAACTGAACAAAGTAAATCTTTTAGGAAGAAGAAAATAAAATCTTTAAACACAGCTCTTTCCTGTGGCACTGCAGTTTACAGACCACAGATCTGCTCCTGAAGGTATTGCAAGAAGTAGCGAAGCTGCCTCTGATATGACTGAAAATTATTAAAACTTGTGCCTTAGGCTTATTAGATAATTCACTACCATGACTCCTTACATGTTAAAAAAACTAAATTACAACTTTACCTTTCACAGTCTGATCCACATCCTATTCTAATCTGTTTCTAATGCACTGGTTCAAAATCAAGGAGCATGAAATCAATTAGACCTTGAAAAAAATATGGACAGTCTCTACAAAGACCTGGATACCTGAATTCTTTAAATTTAAATACAAAAGCAACAAAAGGCTCAGGAGGAAAATAAAGATTTAAAACAATGGTGGACTTGGATTCCATTAAAATATCTGTTTAATACATAAAAGAACGTCACTGGCAGTTTATAAAAGCACAAGTAGCAGAAACAGAGTCCTACAAGCTAAGCACATATTCAAAACAAGGTACTGCAAAAAGTTGTCAGCAATAGACAGCCAACCACAGAAAATAAGGAAGTTTGATGAATTTGCTATGCTTATATGTCTCCTCCCTTTTGCCACAAAGAAAAATAATCCTGACTTTGCTTTCAGGCAGAGATTGAAACTTCTCCCTCAAAATAGAAATAAAAAGAACCAGCACAACAGCACTGTTCCATTTACATATGTTTAGAATTGTCAGCTGCACATCGGGATTTGTGACATAACTAAGTCTGTAATTAATAAAAAATTAACAAAGTTTACCTCTTCTTAAAATGTTCTCTTTTTTCTTAAATTATATTTTCACACTGTATGAATACCACTCAAAAAATCTCCTTTGCAGATAGTCAAAACTCTTGTTATGGAAATCAGGTATAAGTAATTTTAATTTATGAAAAGCAAGAAAGAATTCTAGTGTGGGTTACATCATTTTTTAAATAACTATTGGAAACCAGATGACTGTAATAGATGGACAAATTACTGCAAATATTTTCACCTAAGATCTTTCTTTTCTTCAGTCATTTCAAGCAATACATCTCATTGTCTTTAAAAAAGAATGAACAGCTTTCTGAATTGCTTTAGCACAGCAATGATTTTAAACACTGAACTCATGCTTTGTCTTACTCAAATATATGAAAGTCATTACAAAGTAGGTACAAATCATTTAAAAACTATACAAAAGGGACTGGCATCTTCCAAGAAGGGAAGGAATTCTAGAGAGCTCATCCTTTCCTTGCTTGAATGTAGATGCAGAAAACATTCAGACCTGACTCCATACCATTAACACTGGGATACAGAGGTCTTGTTTTGTGGAGGTGAAGCAGGTCCTTGGGTATGATCTCACTTTTCCTGTGTTCTGCACTCCTTGCACACCTCTGCCTTCTCCTCTTGCATCCTACCTTGGTGCTACTTTGGAGGCTGCAGACACAGTAGTCTGAAGCACAGCACTGGCTTGTGCTTTGAATTTAAATTGTCCAGCAGACCTGCAAACCCCCACCAAGCATTTCTGGCTGAAATTGCATGTAAGGTCGCTATTTTCTGGGCTTAAACATGGCCAGGGAATTTTTTTTTCCTGTGCAAAAGATTGCAGTGCTAAGGACAAAACTTTCAGAGGCATCCAACATTTCAGGCAAAATTTGCACCAGTGAAATTAAACCAGGAGTACACTAAAGGTTTGGACTTTATTCCAAGCAAACACTGATACAAAGCAAGTTACAAGATGAAACTATGGAAGCTACAGGTAGGTCTCTTCAAAAAACACTTTCACCCCACTATACTGCAGCACATTCCCATTCTCTAATACAACAATAAAGCATATGCTTGGGATAAAGCCAGGCAACACTTCTCAGAAAAGGGCAGTGAGTGTCTCCTTTGTCAGTTGAGGTTGGAAGATTGCCAAGTTGCCACCTTTTCCCCCAGTGTGAAGGGATGAAGTAAAGGAGCTTTGTCTAAGCAGAGACTCAGGGGGTTCAGCTCATCACCAGCAGTCACAAAGATTCCCAGAAGGACTTTTTAGAATTAACACCAGCTAAACCAGACAGATATCAAGTGCTTATGACTTCCAGGGCAGCTTTACGTGAATGAAGAATGAGAAGCAACAACACTTACTAAATAGCTGTGCATAATTGAAGTTGCAGCAGTAGCAGTAGCAGTAGCAGTAGCAGTAGCAGTAGCATAGCCCAACATAATTTGATGCTGAGTATATTATTAGAAGAAAAAAAGGCTTGAAGATCTCTTTTGAAATGTTATCATGCAGCACTGCCTAATACAGCAGGAAGAGGTTCTTAGGTGGACAGTTACAGTGACTCTGATGCATCCAGTGTGTGTTAACACACCTATCTCGCACTTTCTCTGTTTGATTTCACTGGTTTCATTAATAATTTAAATATCCTGGTATTTTCCCCATCCCAAAACAGGTACTTGA
>WEIT01015329.1:0-15521 GCA_013389985.1 Dryoscopus gambensis | reverse complement strand
ATTCTGCTATGTTACACAGTCCATAGCTCCTGAGCAGCAGGGAACCAGGCCTCTGCTTCTTGTAAACTATTTCATGTCCTCTTTTCTGTCATGAAAAAGCTCTTAATGAACAATGAATTGCTTTCCAGCTGAAACAGGGCTTACTGTGTAACAGAAATGCTCACCAGTAAATGGTAAACCCACCTTCTATTGCAGAAAAACCACCTTGTTTTAAAAATCATCAATTCTAAGAGCCAACAAAGATATGAGAATAAGATGCCAACGGAATGCACTACAAAGACGGCTAATTTCTATTGTTATCATTATGAAAATGTGTTTTCCGCTATCAAGTCCCATTTCCTTTCCCAGTCACAATCAGATGGGCTGAGGTTAAATCTTCAAAGGACATGGGACATGACTGTCCATGGCCTGGATGAACGTGGCCTGAGGGTCAGAATAACTCTCAGCAGGAAGTGCATACTCCCAAAGACCAGCCCCTTGTCAGTGGGAACATGGTCTAAAAAGCTTTCTGAAGCTACACCTGCCTAGAGCAAAATCTTCACTTTCTTTCAGTATTTGTAATATATAATCCTGTTCTACACAAAGAGTTTGCATAGTCATATCTTCTCTAACTAAGTTAGTTAGTTGTACCCAGTTATTTGAGGAAAAACACAGATTAAAGAAATCTACAGACTCTTCACCTTGTTCCCACTCTGTTTTTCATTTCATGCTGCATGTCTGGTCACCTGAATCACACATCAGTTTCTCCATTTCCTGACTAGAAAAATCCTAAATTTAAACGAGGAGAACATTCTGTATAGGATAGGTATTTAAGGATTTAAAGTTATTTAAAGTTATTAAGGATAGGGGCATTTCAGGAAATATTTTTAAAAGTTGTTTTATTACAGAGAATTATAAAGCACTGAACACAAACATCTACTAAAACAAATTTAAAAACTGTAGTACTGTGAAAGAGCTACTCTATTTTTTTAACTTCTCTCACAACATCAGAAAGCTCTTCTCCTTTTAAATATATGGTAGCTTTATACTTAAAAAAGCAGTTAGTAAATGGTTGTAAAATGCAGTGGATACTGTCCTGTTATGTTTTTCATCACAAAAATCCAGCAAAGGATAAAAGCTACTTTTAAAGCATGGAGTATTAGTTATTAAGCTCCTCGTAGCTAAAAATAAAGCTTTTGTTAACTACTGTTTGAGCTGGAGCTCCAGACATGCATGTTTTAATTCAAAATAATAAGCAGGCAGAGACTATGCATTTGAAATGTTTTCACCTCCTCTGAATAGAGAAAAAATTATTTTATATTTCACGTTTTACTGATTCTCTAGGGCTATAAATAACGAAAATAACAGGTTTCCTCTTCCTGATGTGGAAGACCAATATTGATGTAATTTGAATAGAGATACTGCATTATCTTCTGCAGGGCTGTAGTCGTATACAGTTATTTCCCAGATGTTAGGAACTATCATTAAGGCAAGAAGCCAAAAAAGACCACAAATGTTGGTGAAGCAGAGCCAATATATGTCAATATATACAGAATAGTTAAATGACAATATATACAGAAAAATAAAATATATTACAGGGAGAATAAGGTACATTTTTTTCCTCAACTAAAAAAAAATAAAGAATTTATTTCTGAGATGTAATATTGAAAGTATTCCAATACTGCGTAAGGAAACTCCCACCTTCTGAATCTAAAATAAATCTATTTTGTGAAAATATGCCTTTTTAATTAATTAATTTTTATTTGATGGGGTATAGAGATTTTTAATATTGGGAAATAAAAGGTGTCACAGAGATTTCTGTTATAAAAAAGTAAGAAGGGCATATTTGAGTCCAGAAGAACTTGCCCTCCAAAGATTTTAATATATAATTTTACATTTTCTGCTAATTTCACTGTTTTCAGATATCAGAGATATTTTCCCATCTGTGATATAACAACCTTTATTCTATAAATAATTCTGCAGTGTGTAGTATGGCATTAAATGCAGTGCAATGCACTGGAGCCCACTTACGGGAAGCACTTAAGTGGAACCACTTATATGTGTAAAATTTTGGAAAGGGCTATTTACATTTTTTATTAATAATGATGAACATTTAATCTTTATTTGTTTCTTTTTTCAATAAAAGTTATTTTCTTTACCAATATATATGTTATAAGAGAAAAGCTAATCCTCAAGGTTCACCTCTTACAATGGAAAAAACTTCAGTCTTAGGCCTATATCATTTAAAACCTTTGTATGTTCTTTAAAAATAACTATTAATAATATTATTATAATTATAATTAATATTATTAGAGTTAACATCTACAGAAAATTTAAATACTCAGCGATTTTTCAAAGGCTGCAGATACTTCAGTTTTACTAGTATAATTATCTCAGTAACACTTTACATACAGAAGCAAGTAATTTTCTTTCTGAGTGTATTAGCTATGAAATTAAATCTATGCAATTATAGTGCTATTGCTTAAAAACAATGTATCCCTTGCTTTAATATACATTCCATACGTCAGTTTGAGAAATAAACAGAATGCACAGTTAACACTTCCACATTGTCACAGTGAGTTGCTGGATGTTGTTCAGCCGGCGATGCCAAAGCAACAAACACGAGTGGCAAAGACACCCCCCGTCTGCGAGAAGACCAAAGGACCAGGTGCTGGCTCTTACCTGCAGGCTGTTGAAGATGATGAAGAAGACCAATATCCAGAGGTGCCGGTAAGCCATGTGCAGTCCTCCCCACAGCCAGGTGATGGAAATCAGAGCAAAGAGGTACAAGATCAAGGGGATCTCTGCAAACCACAGACACAGCATTTCAGCTGGTGCACCCTCAGAAAAAGACTTTTTAAAGCATTACTGACACAGGACACAGTTTTGCTGTCTCTGGCCCACCTTGGAGCTTGTTCTCCAATGGTGGGCAGCCCTTCTCCTGCCCTATTTGGGTGGGGAGTCCCAGGGCTTTTAGGACCCCATCCTGGGATCAGAAAACCAGCAGAAGGACACAGTCAGGGGACAGGGAGGTCTGAGGGCAGAGGGAGCACAGCTCAGCAAATCAAGGGGTGGGAAGAGCACACATGGAGTCAGAAAATATGCTCAATTTTGGAGAAGAATGGAAGAATTCTTGGCAAGCTCTAGAAATTTTGAGAGAAAATGGATTTCTAAGAATTGAGAGGAAAGGGAGAAAAAGGAAAGGTATTATGGATACATAACTGACCCCAGCTCTGGCCACTTACAGGGTCATAGGAAATGACAAGAATAACTTATTCTTTTATTTGTTGTTATTTTCTTCTTCAAGTCATATATAAAACATCTGAGCCCATAAAACTCAGAATGACAACCTCCTCTCAGCCCAGGAGACTCCCAAGATAGACTTTGAACCAGTCAACTTCATTCGCCTTCAAAAATATGTGCAGGATCTGTCCTTAAGCATGCACACATATATCTCCATTTTATGTTCCCCACTGCATTTACAGAATAAAAGATTTAGGGAATGCCAGCGGGAAGATGTCTGCAGGGACAAAGTTTGCAATAAGGAAAGCAAAAGTTAGTTTTCACCCCCACATGTTTCTCCTACTGACAAGAGCCAGCCCCTGTGTTGACCATGTTTGCAGCAGAATTCAAAGTCCATGTTTGCCCGGTCTGCACACAACAGGAGTAGAGGTGCTTGGCCAGGCACTGCCCCTTTGCACATTAGTTATGCAGCATCAGCAAAGACTGCAGATATGTTTTTGACAGGCATTGTTCCAGAAACAGCAGTCTAGGAGCCCTTTAGCCATTTTGTTTAATACTATACAACTAGTAAGGGCCTTTAGAATATAGGCAATACCCCAAGTCATGCAAACATAACATTTTAACAAGAAAAAGTGTAAAGATGCCTGCTTTTTGCCACATGCTGAATATTGGTACAGTTTATGGTTCTGTTTTTTTCTTCATTGGTAACAATTGCCTTGTTATCAGTATTGTAAAGAGCTAATACAGAGTTGAAACTTTGGCAGCATTTAAAGCCTTGATGTTTAAGTTCTCTATACCCATTTGCTGAATTTTGATGGAACAAAAGCTCAATAATTAGAGCAAAAATATCAGAAAATAAGCACAAAATTCTTTTAAGTTTGTAAAATCAGCATTGCACAAAGGAAAAGGATGCCAATAAATAGGCTTGATATGAACCAAAATAGTCTAATTATTCATAGTTTTTTTTCATATGAAAATAAAACCAACAACCCCCTCCCAAATAAACCCCAAAGGGTGATTCTGAGCAGATGAACCTTCACTGACATGACTTTTACTCTAAGTCTGAGTTCAAGCAGTTGCCTCTAGACTACTTAGATAAACCTTAGTAGATAAGACTGATATGGAGAAGGCAGCTCAACATCACTGTTATGTAACTGAGACACTGACAAGCAGTTCTGTTGGGTACTATATAATCCAACCATGCTGGTTTTTGTACTGTTATCACACCATTTTTTAATACTAGGAGCGATGGAAGGTTTTATTTAAGCAACAGTTAGTCTGCACACTCCTTAAATACATATAAATGTAGGTGTGCATGCATATGTCATTGTCCTGATTGTTCATGCCTTTCCCAGAAATATCTCTCATTTTCCTTATTACAAGCCTAAGAAACACTGACAGAGTTGACAAATTCAATACAGATAAATGCAGCTTATGCAGCTCTAGTTGCAGTTTTTTAGAGTTTGAAAACTTACCATAGTCCGGCTTGATATTTGACTAGGTGAAATTACATACATTCAATTTACCAAACAACTAGATGTGTCCACTGTTTGTCACTCCTTCTTCATTGTTAAGAAAAGATAATTTCCTTATTAATTTATTTATAAAATTAATTTTTCTGCAATGCTTTCTGTTCTGAGGGCTGCAGTACATTGTAATAAGTTATTAAGGGTACTAAAATTGTAGTTTACTACTGTAGGGGAGTCCTTAGAGTGAACACAAAATTTTGTAAGTGATTCACACAAAAACAATGATGGTGAGAATTTGAAAGATAGGCTGCAATATTTTCATGACAGGTTTGGACTAGATTACAAAACGCATGAACCAGGAAAAATGTACAGATGATGGAAAAAATTAATTACCTCATCAAGAACCTAAAAGAAACTGTACTGGGTGTATAAAAAGTTTGTCTGGTCTTGCCTTCAAGAAGGACCAAAAAAGTTGGCCAGATACGGTATGTCTCCCAGCAATTCTCAGGAACTTCCTTAACCAGACACAGGGCTTTTTTTCTATTTAGTAATCTTCAGCGACTTTTCTTTCACAAAATCATGTTGAACCAGTTACAGTGAACTTTGATAGTTCAGAGGAATTATCAGTGCAAGGAACTCTACAGTAACATCATAAGATTCAGGTAATAAAATGCCAAATTGCCCAGCTGAAAAAGCTGTCAGCCTTGTGTTTGCTGTTTGGTTTTCTTATAGTAGAAGCAACAACAAGAAACAGCAGGAAACAAAACATGGAAGATTTCCAAACAGTTAGGATTTCACCTACAGTGTTTTTAAATTTGTAACAAACTAAACCCTCACAATTCTATATTTCTGAAATAAACCTCACAAAGAAAAGAAAGACTGATGACACTTTAAAGTTTCATCTTCTGCTGCATTATAAGGCATCAGAAGATGTCCCTACTCGTTGCAGGGAGGTTGGACTAGATGACATTTAAAAGACCCTTCCAACCCGAGCCATTTTATGATTCCATGGTTTTTAATGACCTACTGAGAAAAATAATCTCATGATGAGGCTCCTATGTCTACACCCATACCTACTGTGACCTAAGAAGGCTGCCTACTGAGGTCCACAAAGAATTTTAACTCCACAGGACTGTAGTTCCTGTGGAGTTATATATGCATGACTTCTTCAGCAATGGGAACTGCAACACTTGGCAAATTTGTGTGCCTGAAAGGATTGGAAAAGTGATGATAAACATTAAATTTTGACTGAAACTACCTAAAATTTATTCATAGCTGGGGTCTAGATTCTACCGGTTGAATAGTGCTGCTTCAGACACTGCAGTGGAAAAAACCCCAAAAATTCCAGTACTAAATGCATCCTGTCCATTGACTCCCTTCATATGCATGATAAAACTCTTTTGGAAATCATGGGAAGGGGATGCCTGCCAGGTTCTGCATCTGAGAGCACTAAGAGCCATGTGGCCTCTTGGTAGTCTAAGGCTGGGAGGATGAGCAGCATTGAAGAAGAAAGAAGTGGAAGCAACTGTGAGGAGGAACAAGATGAGGAGGAGCCTTACACCATGATGCACTGTCACACTTTCAGTAGCTCATCTAACAGCAAGTTGAAGAATGAAGTGGATTCATGTATGGCATTGTAATTTCGCTAATGAAGGGACAGTTGCCATGGTTAACCTCTCATCCCTGTGTCTGCCTACTGATTATGAATGAATAGTTTGATGGTGCCTTCTACAACCTATTTTACCAGGCAGGGAAGAAGTGATGAAAGCCTCCTGGACAATTCCAGTCAACAACTGCTCATGGTGCATAATGAAAAGTTCTTGAAAAATGCCTTCATGTTTTATGGCGTTTTACTTTAAGGTTAGGAAAAGCAATGGACAAGCACTTAGAAAGAAAATCTACTATCCGAGTTAACCAACAACTCACTTAAAGGCATCAAAGCAGAAGTAAGTATAAGCCCTTTGAAATCTGAAGGCCTTTCTTTCCTTCCTTCTTTCCTCCCTTCCTTCCTTGTTTTCTTCCCTGATATCAGAGAAAATATTCTCCAGAACAAGTCTGAACAATGAAAAATGTTAACTCAAATAGAAATTCAGAAAACTGAAAATTATTAAATAATATTAATGCTTTGAAGTGTAATGCAGAATATGTCTGCAGAAAATATCTATATGATTTAACTGTGGAAAATAAAGAATGNTTTAAATATTTACTCTGTGTCTTCTCCTTAGGTTGTTAAACTGCAACTGATAATGCAACTTTACTTGCTTTTAACAGCTCTTGGCTAAACATGAAGACCTACTGCAAAACATGAAAGACCTTTACAAACATTTTTTCCCAGATGACTGGGGAGAGTGCGTTGCTTCACAGAAGTTCAACAATTTGTGGGAGACCTAAATTAGTAAAATATTTACAGGCTGTTGCTTAAGAAGTAATCAGTTAAACTTAGCAATGTAAACATAAAAATGCCTCAAAACCATTTTTTTAAAATAAGTTTGAATAACAGTGTTCCAAATTCTACTGGCTCTGTTTTCAATTTTTTTGACAGCTGCGGTAAAAAAAAAAAAGGAGTTGGGTAACAGGCTTTTGTGGCCAAAATTAAAACAAAAAACAAACAAACAAACCAGATTTCTCTCATAAAGTTCAAAGAAGAAAATAACACTATCAAGAACATGCAATCAATGAATCATAACAAAACCACTGATTCCTGACTGAGAATGTGCAGAATTTAACAGAATCAGATACTGAAAACCAGAAAGATGATAGCTCCATGTCCATTAAATCCAACTGGGAAAAAATGTTCATTGGTTGTGGAAATAGGAAGTAAAAAACATGTTAAAATATAATTTTTTTGTTAATTAATATTTTTTGATCTGCTGCTCCTTGCTCTTGCTCTTCTTGGGGCAAGGAAAATTTTGAAATTAAAGAATATTTTCTAAAAGAAAAGCACATCTTCCATTAAGCAAAAGAAATACATCACTGCTTCAAAGTCATAGAAGACTCGCTTCTCTATCTTGGCATTAAATCTCAGGGTTTTGGCAAACTTTCACATACATCTTTAAGACATGCCGTGCTATAATAAAATGGAAAAAATGGGCATTTTGTCATAGCTTGTGCTTTTACTGTTATGCAGGGAACATGGAAAATCCTAGAAGTGTAGCAAATCAAAAGAACAAAGAAACATTTGACCCTACTTACCTCCACATAACAAAATTATTTGGATCCATTATGAAAAATATTAAATGAGTGCTAAATTTGCAACTGTGCAGTCACAACTCATGTACATGACCTTGTTTCTGCAGATTTCTTTGAAGGAAAACAGCTAATTTGGACATGTGAAGCCCAGTGCAAGCAATCTAAATTACATGAGTGAAGGTGATGTAATTATGTTATTATCTTAGTTCTTTATTTCAGCTTCTAATTACGCTTGTGCATTTTGTCCTAAAGGTATTTGTAAAAAATCTTGAAGGCAAAGATTTGTTTTACTTCTAATTACAAAAAAGAAAAGCTCCTGGAGCACTATGAACACTAAAATATTATCTCCAGTGTGTGTGATGAATACCGTGTACACTGACCATAACCCTTAGTTCAGAAGTAGCCAACATCTGATTCTTCATTTCTAGATGCATATTGCCATTTCAAGATGAAAGCATTCCTGCAATTCACTGTTACTTTGATTCTCTTGGATACATGATATTTATCTTATGATTTGAGATAAAGACTTTAGCATCTCTTTTATAGGACAGGAAAGACATGGAACTACATGTTTAGACACACATTCTCACTTGAAATCAAAAGCCCTGTCTTCAGCATCATTTCCTGAGCACAGAAGCATGCTCGGAATGTCCTGCACTTGCATTTTGTGGGTTTATTTGTTTCTTGAGAACATCAGATAGTAGTAGGAATCGGCAGACTATTCTGCATGCTCTGTTGTGACTAGGACTTGCATGCTGCTAACACAACAAATATGTTTGCAGATTGGAACTAAATGATCTTTAAGGTCCCTTCCAAACCAAACCATTCTATGATTTTATATTAAAGAAATTTAATGAAGGAACATGCAAATAGGTAGTTAAAATTTTACAACTAAATATCTAAGGCATTCTTCATGAAGTTCTATTTTGGCAACATGAAGTTTTAATCTTTACATTAATTCTGGCACTTTTCCAATTATGATATCTGATTCAGTTAATTTCTACCGCATATTTATGAGTAGGGCACGAAAATTATGCCAGTTCAACATTCATTTAATAAATGAAGCTCATCTATTTACAATTATCAGGGGGAAAAAAATTAAGTTGTTCTGTTACATTTTTAAATCTTTTTGTGAAATTATAGCAAACAGAAAATAAAATCATGTATATTGGATTGCTGTCTTGTTGCTATTCATTTTCTGTATTTGGATAGTAAGACCCATCACTATAGGTGTTTCACAGGGCTCCATCCTCAGCCCTGTGCTCTTCAACATCTTCATAAATGACTTAGACACAGGACTGGAAGGGATACTGAGCAAGTTCAGAGATGATAAAAAACTAGGAGGAGCTTTTGACTCCCTTGAAGGTGGGGACACCCTGCAGAGAGACCCCAACAAATCAGAGCACTGGGCCATCACCAACCGTAGGAAGCTCAACAAGGGAAAGTGCTGACTCTGCACCTGGGATAGGGCAACCCTGGATGTATGGGCACACTGGGGAATGAGATGCTGGAAAGCTGTGGAAAGGGACTTGGGAGTCCTGGTCAATGGCAAGTTGAGTATGAGTCAGCAGTGCCCTGGCAGTCAGGAGGGCCAAGAGTGTCCTGGGGTGCAAACTGAAATATTAGTTAACACAAAGGCTGTTTATCCAATGAATGCTTCTGACTTGGCTCCTGCCAAGGCTAATTTTGAGAAGGCAGTTTCTATATACAGCATAACATGTTTGCTGAAAGGCTAGCAAACAGAACCAGTACAAAGTGAAGACTCTTTTTGAGCAAACTCAGTGCCTATCTTTGAATGAGTACATTAGAGTTAGCATTCCTTGAAAATCAGCTTTCACAGTTTTTTCAACCTTTCACACTTTTTTTTCCAACATTCACTTTTGAGAAGGAAGAGCTGACTGCTCTGAGAGATAAGGAATTCTTGACTTTTCCACTGCCCTTTCTTGAGCCCTCTACTGTTGAGGAAATTCCCGGCGTTAAGTAAACTATATCAATCACCATGTAAACCAACATGACCAGCAACAGAGCAATTCTGGAACAGTAAAAAAGAGCATGAGATGGCAACCTCACATATTTGGTATTCCAGACTGGGTAATGAGAAGTGTGTATATTGCTCAAATTAAGATTTGACCTATTTACAAACCCTATTTACTTGTGTTTATGATTAAAACAACGTTGTAGTGTAGAATATTCTTTTACAGTGACAGCCTAGTCTCAAGTAAAGAGTATAAACACTTTCTAGGAAGATTACAGACCACTACCAAAGGAACTGACATCAATTACTAAAAGCAGATTTTTGCTGGGCTAGCTGTCTTTGGGCCATGGTGTTTTCTTGAAACTACCAGGATAGGGTATGAGAGGTGAGAATCTGCCTAAAGGTACCCAGGACAAATCCAGAGGACTAGAAAGAATATATGCATGACAGAAAAGGAGGTACAATTAAAAATGGGCATCTGTGTACAAATACAAGTAAAAAACTCCTCCAATTATATCCCATAGTTTTCCAAGAAAATATTTATCTGTCTACAAACCTACCCTCTTTGCAGCTATGAAATGTTTTCTTTTAGGCATGTATGGTGAAACCTAGCATTGTTATTCAGCTCTTGGGAAATTAAAAATGCACAGGAGTCTCCTTTAGTGTAAGCAGCAGCAAACTCTCTGCTCCTAGGACAGAAATAAATAGCAAAACACTGTGCTGCTACCTAAGCTCAGGAAGATGTTTTAGAGAATTTACAGAATCAGCTCTAATAGCTGTAGAAGAAAAATGTGGTGGCCTTCTATAATGGAGTGACTGTGTTGGTAGAAAAGGGAAGAGCAACTGATGTCACCTGTCTTGAATTCTCTTAAGGCCTTTGGCACAGATAAACTGTTGCTTGGTGGCTCCACCTTTCCTCTGGTTTTGAATGAAACAGAGATAAATACTGGAATATTCACTGCCATAAGAAAACAGAAAAATAATGGATGTCTGTGCAACTTAAGGAGGCAACATTGCCAAAATACCTTCCTAAAACATAGGGTCTGGTAAGCCAGAACTTGGTGCAGGTATAATC
Organism: Dryoscopus gambensis; assembly: GCA_013389985.1. Taxonomy (NCBI): domain Eukaryota; kingdom Metazoa; phylum Chordata; class Aves; order Passeriformes; family Malaconotidae; genus Dryoscopus; species Dryoscopus gambensis. The sequence goes on along the minus strand of WEIT01015329.1, from coordinate 4,591 downwards.
CAAGACCCCCTCTATGTTTCAGAATAAGATATCATCATACAGCTGATTGCAGACGACTTTGCTGGTGTGAAGAAATGTTGTTTCCATTTATTTATGTTATTTATGTTATTTATATTTATTTTACAACATTTATGTTGTAGCCATTTATGTGGCTACAATAACAGGAGCAGGAACAGCTCCCAGTGATTTTGTAAGAAGATAGAATCAGCTGAGTGAATGTCAAGATTCAAGATTTATAAGTGGATACTAGGCCTTACTACCGCAAACTGCCTTTGAATATGTCTTATAAAGCATAACATACCCATAAGACATTAAAAAGACTGTAAATATACTACTACTACCACCTTTAATTTCAATCAAAAAAGTCAGAGGCCTTTAATTAATAGCTAGTGTTCTGTTATGTAGTTTTAGGCAATGTTACAAAGTACAGAAATCACCATATTTTCTCTCTAGAAGCTTACGCCATAAACACAACTACACAGAGACTGTTTATACAATCTCGGGCACCATAAATTGCAGGAGACAGCTCATTTTCCTCTCTAAAACAGCCTCTCTCCAACCTGCTCCCACTGTCACTGTATGGAGTATTTAATTTGTGGTTGCTCTTTGGTAGCAAAACAGCAGTTTGCCTCGCAGGTGCACAAGTAGTAAAGGTTACAACTGACTTTAAAAAAAAAAGGGGTATCTTACTGAACTTTTCTCTTCCCAATTTTTTTCCTTCTCTTCTGAGACTTTGGCATTCTCCACCCTAGTTTCTAGATTCTATTGAAGAAAGGAAACACCCTGAATCCTATGTTAAGTCAAAGATTTGTTTCAATCCTACTATTTAATGTGTTTATCTCCTGCGGTTATAATTTTTATTAGTGCTTTCTGCCATTTTGCATGACAACTTTATTTACAGTATTGTTTCAATATTCAGTTTGCCTTTTTCCTTTACTGCTCTGAGACAAGCCTTACCCCTCAACATATTAATAAGGAATATCCTTAGAGCTAGCCAAACAAATTATAAATAAGCTGAAAGACTGTCAAGAGGAGTCACCTCTGTGCATTTATATCAGAGAGAAATGAAAGAATGCAACTAAGGTCTTGAATATCATCAGACCTTATCCAAATGCATACAGATCTTAGTCAAGATAACATTGTGTCATTAAAAATAACAGAAATATTTGCAGAAATGTCCATATTATAAATATTTAATATTTATTATAATTTTCTCAACAAAGGAATATATCTCTATAACCCAAAATTAAAAAATGATTTGCACTAGGTTATAAAACCCATATTCTTTTTAAAAAATACCATGAAGACAAGAGCAATATCCCAAGCTTCCCACAGAGTGTCCTATTATTATTACAGTATTGGTCTAAACTGCCACAACTTTATTTTGGGAACCTTGTTGTACTTGAAATTGTTCTGATGGAGGAGGCCAACTGAAACTTCCTGTTTTGCACAAGACAGATCTTTCCTTTCAAGCACATTTCAGTTGCAAATAGCATAAGAAATCTCAAAACAGAAGCATTAACTCCAAATAATCCAGTGCACAGCGCATCTTGTGCCTGGCTTTGCAGCCACCAAATACAGGGACCAAAGCTGCGCTCATCACCTGGGGTCAGGCGGGGGCTACAGCCTGCATCCATAAGTTATCATGCTCTGCAAGAAGGCAATCATTGTACCTGAGCAGCCCCAGCCCTCCCTGGGACAGGATGTTCAGTACCCCCAGCCAAAACCTGGCATGGGGACACAGTGCTTCTAGCAGGGCAGTGCTTTGTTTTATTTCTGTTCTCTTTAGCTAGACTAAACTTAGTAACGAAGCTGTGATACTAATTTCTTGTTCTAGGTTTTACACATTTTTATTCGCCTCAGACCGTTAAGCATCTGCATAACTTTGATCATCAAAGCACATTCACAGACTTCAAAGGGACACTAGCAGGCTTAATCTTAAACTAAGTGCGCAGATATCTACCGAACTATGGTTTCAGGTGGGGTTCTCTGAACTGGCAAGAACAGTCCGTACCATTCGAAAGTACAACTTGTTTGCATAGGGGTAACCAACAAATCATACCTGCTGCATTTGTTCTTCCTCTGAAGATATCGTCATATGCCTTCCACTGAGGAGTCACCTGGTAGGCGTGGATGAACACCACAAAAACCACCACCAAGCACATCAGTGGCACCAGAGCAGCGGTGAAGAGAGCAGCATAGGCATTTGTAAGGAAACACCTGATGGGAAAAAAATGGAAAAAAATGCTGTTGATAAACATAAGAGACACCTTGAAAGGCCATAAATAGAATTTCAGAAACAAATATTTTTGAAAAAGGATGTGCTTTACAAACCACAAATTCTTTAACTCTGTTCCCAGAGTAACATTGATAGCTCCCTTTGTGTTCTGCTGGTTCTTATCATCAAATCTTAAGGAGTATAGCTTTTGCCCTTACAGTATGCATGTTATATTTAGCCTAACCAATGTTGGAAAAATTTAAACTTGCAATGAAACAAATTATATTTTAACAAACGTGCTGCTATATTCATTTAAAGTGATCATTCTTAGTCATCAGTTTCTAAAATGTCGTTATGTAATTGTCTATACTTAGCTCCTGAAACCACAAATTAGATTTTGAAAAATATATTTTTTAAGTAAATGAATGAGTCCTAAAGGCAACATAACTATTCCTTCTCAAGTTGTTGGAAAGTACGTCATCTGCTCACAGAAGCCAAATGCTCACTCCCTCTTCCTTTTTTTTCCCCCAATTGTTCAGTCTCTCCTTGCCCTTTTCATCTATTTAAGTTATAATTATTTTTAAAAATGTGTCAGGAATATGAATGATCCCTAAAAGAGACAAATTATGCATATATGATGATGACTTGAGGAAAATGGAGATGATAGTAAAAGAGAGCTCTCAAGGGTATAAGAGATCAGGGTTTTCTCTGCTCTCCCTGGAGACCAGTATGTGCTTTACAGCCACTGACCTACTCTAGAGATGACGCACAACAGAGCAGCCCAAGGGACGGCGCGGGAGTCAGTATGTCTAGAGATTATGCGGTCACTGCTATCCCTTCTGAGGGTGTAACTTACCCAGCCCTTCTGTTTCTCAGTTCAGCTTGTCTAAGTAAACTCAGAGTTGATGCGGATATGATATATGCCTGAGACAGGCCTAGGTATATGCTTCACTGGTACACCTTCTGGATTTGCTTAGCTGCACTTACATACACTGCCAGAAAGTCAAGATTGCATCCCTTGTTGTCTCTTTCAGAACAGCAGTCATGCATACTCAGTGAATACCAAAAATAATTTCCAGCACGATCTAGAAACCTTCCACAGCCCTCTGCAGAATGTAGAGGCTCAGTCAGACGCCAAGCTTAGATACCATCTGATAACATAACTGAGCAAGTAAGCATCAGGGAAAGTAGGAACTCTGCATTGCAATTAAAAGTGTTCATTCCTTTCCTCACAGAAGAGATACTTCAGTCCTTTACTCATCTCGGTGGCCTTCACTGCACTTTGTCTGTCCATGTCTCTTTTGTACTGGGAAGGCCAGAACTGAACCCAGCACTCCAGGTGGGACTTCATGTGTGCTGGGAAGAGGATGACCTCCCTTGACCTGCTGTCAAGATGATTGATATTGGACACAAAATCCCATCCATTTCATCTTTTTAATTTTTAATATTTCTTATGTATGAAAGTTACTTTTGCTCCTCAAATGCATTCTCGAGATGGCACAATTAGCACTAAGAAATGAAATCATGTTACTATAACCTATGCTGCTTTTAATTATAATACTGAAGACAAGAATCTTAGCACAAGAACAGTCTTCTATAAAATGATATTTATGTTCTGAAATCTGTATTTTTTTCAAACTGATACACTTTTGCATTTTAAAGACAATATATATTCTCAAAAACTACCTGAGTGTCTTGAAACTTTATTGTGAACACTCCTTTATATTCAGTTAATAAAAAGCTGTATAAAAATGAAAACTCACAGAGATGGATCACTTTTACTTATACTCCTAGGTACTTTCTCTAAAAAATGGAAAGTTATGTAAAGAAATACACAAAGCCATATTAATCTTCAAAGCTTACTTCGGATTTTTTTCTTGAAGCAATGGTGAGCAAGTTAATGGCAACCACATTATCCTGTAAGATTTATTCATATATAGTAATGTGACAATACATGTTGACAGATCCATTTTAAGATGGAAATCATATAGGATATCATTATAGGGACCAACTCCAATTATTTATTATACTTAACACTAGAGGCACAGCTATTATTCCATTACCATGACATGTTTGTCACATGGAACTACTGTGCGTTGTATATTCCTAGTACTGGATAGGAATATTAAAAAATTACCCCAAAATATCAGCTAAGTTGATGCTTCAGAACACAACTACTCTACATAAAAAGGCCTAGAAAGACTGATGTGGAAACTTGAAAAAACGACATCATTTCAAACCTCATTTGTCCGAAGATGAACATTATTTCCTGCAGTATATTATTTCCAGTAAGTTCCTTTTTTCTTTTAAGGAAGAAGGCTCTAGATTTAAGGCCCTAGATTTCTGTAAGTTTTTTAAGGCCCTAGATTTCTG
>WEIT01015328.1:10086-21984 GCA_013389985.1 Dryoscopus gambensis | reverse complement strand
CATGGCTTGGTACAGCATGCACACTAAGTCACAAGTTGGGAGTGACTGCTGTTCTCCAGATCTGCCAGTAACATTTTAGCTTGATATATAGCTATTGTAACAAATTACAATTAATCAGCAATGTGTCAGTATGCAGTCTTCCAAAGCACTTGCTAATAAGTTTGCATCTCTTTTATTGGCTGCTAAACCCTCCTGGAGTAGCAGCGACATTGCAGCTTTTTGCCATGCTGCCCTTGTGTATCTCTCTGGCTCCCATAATCATAGAGTATTTTTAATAGGTACTCCTAGTACGTAAATTGTAGTGAACCATAAATTTTATATCCCTAGAAGATCATCTAGAAGGTCATTATGGGTTTCAGTAATTTTACTATATTTCAGAAAATCATTGTTCTTATAGAATTAAAACTTTTAATTATTTTGCTTAATTTCAAATGTACTGGGATTTTTTTTTTTCAAAAGTAACAGAATTTTCTTTTTGGCATCTTATCTGAAAGGGTTTTAACCAGTCTGTTATCCTGTTCACAGATTTTTCTGGTCGTTCTGTGTTCCTAAGTGTGGACATAGTAATAATGTGAGATTTTTGCACAGAAGCCATGGAACTGAGAATTCTGCTGATACACTGTTGGGGTATTATGTCTGTTCTAGCACGGAGAAAAAGGGGCAAAAATTTCATTTTATCATTGCCTTTTTTGTCTGCCAGTAAAGAAAGACATAAATAAAATACAGATATAAGAGAACAGATGTTGATCTATCTCAGAATTTATTGTAAAAATTAGTAATTCATACTCTTACATTATTCTTTTATCAGCAGGTAGCTATTAAAATACATGAAAACAATTGTCTTTCCTGTAGTCATAGAGTAAAGCAGGAATAGAAAGTAGATGTTTTGGTCCTGGTCTAGGACTAGCTACACTGCTTCTCTTGATCTTTATCATTTTATGAATAAGTCAGCTCAGTGTCACACCAGACACTTTCTGTATTCAGAAATGATAAATGGCTTCTGCCTGAATTAGCATTACAAAAAAGTGACACACATCACCATCAAAACCAGTTCTCAGAGCTAGAAGTCAATGTGCAGTTTAGGGGGCAGGTCAAGATCTCAACTGTAACAAGCAGATTAATTTCCAATCTTGCTGTTTCAAGGAAAAGGTCATTTTATTTTTTTCTTTTTTTCAAAGAAAGGAAAAGAAATGCAGCACCTGAAGAATTTTAACCCATCTCAAGTAGAGTATATGTGAAAGAAATAAAGACAGAGAAGGGAAAGGAGATACTGTGTGTGTAACCAGCTACACAAGACCACAAAATAAAATAGAGGGGAAGCAGCACATGAAAAGCACGAATGTAGTGAAAACTGAAGAATTATGTAGCTGGAGAGTTACATTAGAAAATTCAAAAGTTCCATTTTTAAACATACCACACCTCAGCCATGTTTTACCAACAGTAGTCATCTGTGATGTATTTTTTCTAGAAAAGGCAGGCTTAAGCAGAAAATGTTTTGAGTCCTAGAGCCACCCTCCACCTACGCTGCCTTTGCCAATGGCTGCTAGTTTAGATGGGTCAGCAGCACAGTTCATCAGCAAAAGTAGCTTGATTAGTCAATATCATAATCATGATTTCAGCATAGAAATTTGCCATATTTGTTACTCTGTCATTGTTTTACCCTTTACTATGTTAAAACATAATGAAAGCATTGTGTATTTTTGGGGTAACCCTAGCAGCTTACAGCAGTAGACTCAGCACATCCAACCTTTTTTTGGCTTCCCTGAACTGCCGGATTAGGAGCCACACTGCTAATGTCTCCATAGGCTGATATGATATATTCCAGAGAATAAAAAGTTAGCTGAGGCATTTCTGTGTCCTAACGACCCTTAACTTTTAGCATATGCCTTTTTGGGAAACACTGGAAATTGAAGATCACTTTTTAATAGAAATTAAAAATTGCTCAGAATGTAATGCACGATTCAGGGAAAAAGAAACCAAGGAACCAACAAAAGACACAACAAAAAACAGCAAGGAAAAGAAGGCACTCCAAATTACCCTGGTTTTTCCTCTTTGGTCTGATCATGAGGCTGGTCACTGACATTTCGGAAAACCAATTCAATTTCCTTGAATCCTTTCTTCCAGATCAGAAGAAATCTAGATAGACATCTACTCATTCCAGAGGAATGCTCTGACTCCAGAAGAATGCTCTGACTCCAGAGTTTGCTGGGGTCAGTTTCACTTGTCCTTCACCAGTTACTTTTGTTCCTGCTGCCAAGTGAATTTAGACTGACTACAGACAAGTGCCCTAGCTACTGCCTTGACTTTATGTCCCTGAATGTATCCAGCTTTTCTCTACAAAATTGAATTTAAGTTAATCATTTCATTAAATAAGCAAAACCAAAGAACCTTATCTCAAAACAATTGTACAGTTTCAAGCTAGGTATAAGCAGCTATTGAAGCCATACTGAAGTCTAGCAAGACTGTGTGATTTATGCCATTCCTACATTATTGGTGTACCAGAGAACGTCCTTGGTGTGATCCAGCTTATTTATAAACCCTAGATCCTATAGAAACAGAACACCATGAAAAAAATTAGGAAAAAGCACCCTTTTGCACATTGCTGTGTTAAAATTTTCAAAGCTATTAGATCATCAGGAACCTGAGATGCTAGTGCTGTTTACTTCAGCTTGGGTTTCAGCTAAATTTTAATAAATTTCAATTCAAATTTATTTGAAACTCTTCATGGCATGGAAGCATGCAAATTTAAAACTGGTGGGTTCTTGTTCCCCCCTCCCCTCCAAAAAAAATTATTTTTGTGTTCTGCCACTTTGTAGTTTTCTATTGGGACAACCTTCAGTAATCTTCATTTTCTAGCTGTCAAAAATAAACAGATTAATTGCGCAAGGTTTGGAGAATTTTATTTTTTGTGGTTAAATCTGACTACTGTCTGTGAGGTGCCCTCGATATAATATTGTTGGTGTTCTCAAGAACAGTGCTCTGTTACCGAAGAAAGGATATTTTCCTTTATAGTTGTAATAAGTTTGTTGTCACCAAAGATCACTAGAGTAAAAAACATTATAATAAAAACTAACATGCCCTTCTGCTGCTGCCAGTCTTTCCCACAAATGTATACATCAGTGTGATAGGAGAATGAAAACAAATGTGATAAATAAGTTAAGAGCACATGGATATGCAGTTCCTGGCTTGTGATAGTTTTCATCTACAATTAGGCAATTATCTTTTCTAATGCAAGAATTTTCCATTTGTATTTGCATGTGGCAAGTCAAAGACAAGGAGGGTGTAACAGTTTCTCTATCTTAGAACATAATAGATGCTTTCTCAACCCTACAATAGGCTAAATAGTGTAAAGCTTTCCATAAGATCATGGGATTTTACTTCAATGGCACCTGGAATAAATGAGATCAAATGATGAGACTGCTTTACCTTCCACTTTTAAATTTGTGCCACTTCTGCCCAAGGCAGAATCAGCAAGCTTAAAAGTTCAATGCACATAGAAGCAAAAAAGGTAGAAATATTGCAGAGCAGCTCACTGTACAGTTTATGCTAATAGTCATCTACCTTTGAACATCTTTTGCATTTTCCATAAATTCCCACCAGATATATACCTATATATGTATGTATATTTATATATACCCATACATTTCCAGTACCTTTGCTCTTAGAGTGGCATAATGGCTAAAAAGACATTGTAGTGTTTAAAATTTAATGAAGAAGTTTGATTCACACAATGAAATTCTCTAAACTTATTTTTACAATAAAGCATTGCTGAAATCATTCCTCCCAAGATAGTACTAAAATACATTCTAGATATGCTTTCAATAAACATGATGTAAAAAACAATTAGTAATTTATCATTATCCACTGCCTTTATGTCAAATTTCCAAGCTCCATGTAAAAATGTTTTTTCTTATTCTTACATCAGCTTTTCTTATGCTGTTCAGTGCCTTCTGGTTAACATAATGCAGACAGATGGGGTGGAAATAATACATAATAATTTTTACAAACTCTACAGAGTGTTTACCTGTTTCTCAGCTATATCTTACTTGTTTTGCCTAAGGTGAAGCTGATTAAACTTTTGAAAACGGGAACACTAGCCTTCAGTAATCATGGCAGATATTTGTATCACTGGAATTTCTAAAGTCTGCTTTAATCTAAGAGTCAGAATAGTCATTTGTTCACTATTCAAGGTTGTAATCCTCCTATTTGCAAATTATTTAAATCAGCATGGGATAATACTAAAAAATGAAAATATTCCTCCTGCCTCTTAATAAGGTGAAAAAATTAGTATCCAACTAAAAAAAAAAATATAAGGAGTTAATAACAGCTCTAATGTCTTGATGTGATCTTTTCTGAACTGATTACTTTATAAAAGGGCCATCCCTAGCAACTTCATCTGTAGAAAGGCAACTGCATTTTGCAGAGCTAAACAAATAAGTCATTAAATTGCAGCGAATGTGCAGATCCTGAGGTTAGCTGTTATACACACCTCACATATTTGTTTCCTTGAGGAAAGCTTTTCAGACTTGAGATCAGCTCCAGTCCGAAAACCAGCTGAGGAGATACACAGCTGCTCTGCTTCTCTGAAGGCCAAGGAGCTGTTGAGGGTGTCCTGCCTGCCTGGCTGACCATCCACCCTGAGTCAGGCTTCTGGCTGTACCAGCAGAAGAGAGGAGATGCGGCTACAGGCATTCTGCCCACAAGCTGCATGCAACTTGTCTGGCCAGCCAGGAAGCCAGGGGTGATGTTCACACATGCAGATTAGGTGGAGAAACACATTGCCTTCTATGCTCTCACCCACTGGCTTTCCTCTCCTCAGAAACATACTAGGACTACCCGTGCACAAGAGAAAATCTTGTATTTTACTCATGTGCTATTTGTCCACATTCCCATTTTCTGGCAAAGTAGGCTCTGTGCCTTTTTCTGGCATTTGGGAAGGGGAATTGCAAAGTGCTCTGGGATTTGTGGAGAGGACTAGGGAGAAGGAGAAGCAAAGGTTGCTTGAAAGGAGGAAGATAAGAAGAAATATGTAGAAATCAGGATAATATTACACTAAAGGAGAGCACAAGGGTGTTGCAGCAATAAGGCAGGATCTAGATAACTCAGTGTGAGAAACTGAGAAAGCTTGAATGTTGCAGAGTAGTGTCAACTAATTTGTATCCTGTTTGACAATATTGAAATTCTGTCTTCATGGAAACTCATCTTTAAAGAGAGAATAGACTATTTTAATCATTACTTTGAAAAATGTTCCCTCTCCACATGTTCCCTCCCTGTTTTAATTGTATCTAGTAGCTGTTTGTACTGCCAAGATATGCACTGTTCAAATCAACACAAATCTGTGAAGAAATCTGGAAGTGTCCATTTGGTCTCCAACAAGAAGAAACTTTTACACCACTGTATGCTGTACCTAATTATAGAAAAACTGTGGGGTTTTTTTACTACTTATATTAGTTTTATGCTCTGTCACAGTATCTGTTTGAAAATTTGTAAATGCTGAAGCATTGGTGCAGACATATAATGTGACTCCAAGCAAGTAATTTTTACCTTATAAGGCCTTTGGTTCTTCGTCTATTAAATTGGGACATTTCTAATTGCTTCTTCTTACCATTTTTTCCTTCCTTTTTTCTGTATTTAGATTTGGATTTTTAGCTCTAGAACAGGAATAGCAGTTAACTTCAAAAAAGCGCAATATGCATACAGTGGAGCCCTTTTTACTGTTGATATAGCTGGATGGTAACATAGAGCAAATATCTAATAATTCTTAGACAATTTGTGGTTATATAAACAGTTTTTCCACAGATCAAAATATTTATTCTTTTCTGTGTTTGGTTAAGCAGAGATGAAAAGCAAATAGTGGACCCAATATTGAAAATACTTTGGATTTTTATTGCATCTGTGCTGATTTGAATCTCTGCATGCTATGCTGTCTTTACACCTAAAATGATTATTTTATCATTCATGTTAAGGTGCAGCAAAAATTTCATGACCTTAATCATACTTGAAAAATGTTGTCTATGCATGGAGGATTCTCCTAACAGCTGAGCTGGGAATATTTCTGCCATTGAAGAATCCTATTTCTTCATCCACCTTTCTCCAACAGTATCAAAGCCAATATCTTTTTCATGTAGAATACTTTGTGCACTCCTAGAGGTTTGCAATTCTTAAAACCTCTGAGGTTTCTGATAAACATTCAGATAACAATAAGCTTGCTAAATTCATTTTATAATCTTATTAATCTGTGACCATGTTTCCATTTCAGTTTGGAGAATGGCTGAGAGTACCACTGTGCTGCATTGCTTAAATATTATTATCATGTTTGCTTGTTTGCTTGGTGTGAATAACTGTCATTATCTCTGAGGGTTTACGTTTTGTACGGATTTTCAGTTTTTGGAAGCTCATATTTTGATCATTCAAAATTCTGAGAAGTCAGGATGTTTTTTCTTGTATATTCTTTCATTCATTAATTAAGAAAGTAGAAAGTTTTGTAGAAATCCTTTCAGTAAACTTTGTTTACCTATCTTTTGCACAAAATGAATCAAAAGTTCTATGTAAATCACACTGTAGAAGTGTTATCCTGTCAGGATAGAACTCAGACAAGAACTTCAAGCAAACCCATTAGCACACTAAATTTACACCTGCGCCAGCATTTGTCATTAGTTTGCAATGTAGGAAGTCCAAACCATCTGTACATTGCAACATGGGTGTTCCATGTACCCTGGCAGTGAGACTGCAAAGCCAGTTCCAGACAGATGAGAAAGGACACTGCACAAAGGAAATATGGATTTATAGCGACGGGGAAAATACACCAAACTGGTCTACACATATCCTGTATTCTGGCATTGTAGAAGCAAGTCAGGAAGCAATGTGAAAATGCTTTGCAAGGCTAGGGATTTTGGTCCACAATCCATCCCACTTGGCAAAATGTGGTTTATGCAGAGTCCTTCTGATTCCTCTATATGCCAGACCATTCCCTCAGTTTTTTCCTGTCTCTCCAAGAACTAATGAGACAATTATCCTTATTCGTACCTGGTCCTAGAACAACCCCAAGTGGTTAGAAAAGCAACCAACGATACAAAAGGTGCTGTCTGGCTCTTTTACAGTGTTGGGCTACAGCATTCTTGGGCTATACAATTTTCAGATGATTTAACTTCCAAATTCTTAGCAAATTTCTCGTTAGCATAAGCAAATTGAGATTCCCAGAGAATAGCAACATGTCCAAATACATGTCCAATTTTGCAGTTTTCAAAGGGTGAACAACAAAAATTCACTGACTCTCCCTTTAAGGTTTCAGTTGCCTGCTTCTGATAATGGAAGGTGTCTGACAAGCCTACTTGTATATATTGCTGCTTCATGACGGTGTGAAACAAGGCTGACAATTTTGTGGTTTTGGAGGAAGGATCTTTGACAGTGGGAAAGTACTAGCTTATTGAAATGTTAAGTTCTTTCCTCAAAAGTCATTAAGAAAATGATGACTGAAAGTTTGGAACTAAAAAGGAGCATAACTCAGTCATTGTTCAAGTAAAATAATGACTAATAGAATAAAAAATAGTTAGACCTCAAGATATGTTCTTTACTTCCAGGATATTAATGACAAGTGATGAAGATTCAGCAATCATACTTTTCCATTTAGAGTATGTTCATCATTCTGAGTGTGTTACAGAAAATGAGGGAAGACAAATACTAACTTTAATCAGTACTACGTGGCCAGACACTCTTGATTTGTGGTTCTGATTGATGTGTCTATATCCATTCTTAAATGGATATAGACATTCTTAAAATAGTTTTATTCATGGGGCCTTCCTTGCCAATGAAATCTCAGAAGTCTTGCATATCAGCAGCAAGAATTTAGTAGACACTATTCTGACACTATTTCTGTGAAGTAGTTTCAACATTATTTCCAATTTTTATGATATTCTGCATCCCCTAGGTTGCTCAGTACTACAAAAATATGTATACTGTGATTAATAAGTTTAAATAATGTTCTCTAGNCAGATAGTAGTATTGAAACAAATTAAATCAGTGGGACCTCTTTTCTGTTTACTTATTTTTCAACCAAGTAAAGATGCTTGAAATGGTTTTTTATGTCACAGTTTGGGGTATCTTTTTTTAAATTATTTAGAATCAAGAAGGTCTGGAATTGGAGAAAACACTAATCTTGTATTTTTTGAAAAAAATGCAATCCCTCTGAGGCAACCAAGTATTAGTGGCACCACAACTTTTTAGGCGTTTTTCAGTATGTACTTATTGTATGTGCTTTAATTTAATTTACCTTGATACAATAATAGTATTTATATATTGCTGTTGATGTCATCTTCAAGCATAATTATATCTGAGGCATTCTGAATCCATATTTTTGTTGGTTTGAGTGCTATTTTTAGGAATGGCTTACAAATTTCCCACAAATGTGATGTCAAACACCATAGTCCCATATTGTGCTAATTTAAAGATCCCTGGCTATACTACCTACTCACCAAAAGAAGTGGTTAACTTAGGAAATTATTTGACATCAGAGACTCCTTTGGCACCCCTGAGACTCCCTTTCTTTTCTGAGAAGCAAACATATGAAGATTGTTACTAAATATATGAGGAAGTAAGTTAGGAACTTTATATAAATTACAACAGTAATGCTACTTTATTAGCATGAAGTATTTTCCAGTTTGAAGCATTTTGTCTAGGACAAGCTACTGAGTTGGAATTGTTGTACCGCCCATGAATTAAATCTTTTGAGATTTACTGCTTGTATGTGGCATTAAGAGGAATTTCTCAGTACCCCACAGTTCTTGGAAGTAGTGCTTACATGTAAGGGAAGGAGAAAATTTCAATTGTCACATTTACAAACATTATCCGTATGCACAGCTATAGAGACTGAGTGCAGGGAGAGAGGTACAGCCAGTTCCTGACATAAAACTGAACTGCATAAGATGATAGCCACTGACCACAGCACTTTTCACATAAGCCAAAGAGGTTCACAGGCAATTTGTGGAGAGCAGTAAACAAAAAATATTCACAGGATATGTGACACTAGGAGGTTGCTGAAGTTCAGTGATGTTTAGAGTTTATTGCCTTAAAACAAGTTACTGCAGAGGTTCAGTACCATATGATCGGTTGGTCATTTTTGTATGCTATATTGACATCCAGTTAAAGCAATTATTATATAAGAGCATGTGCTTGCATATGCCATGTGTAAATTTTGCTGAGGAAAAAACCCTTGAAAAAAAGTACAGTAGGCTAAAAAAAGGAAGTTACAGAGAGAGAGAAACTATTTCAGTTCAAGACATCAATTAACACTGATTTGCACTGGAGTGCATTTGAAAGTACATGCAATGTTCACATGCCAAATGAATTCATTAAAGACCAGTGTGATTACAGTGAATGCCAAATGAATTAATAACAATGGGACCTTTAAGTGTTACCATTAATTTCACAGTGTGTTGCTGTTTTATACTTATGGGCTCTGAAGATAAATGACACTCTACAGTTGTCCTAGTAGATTAATTGTGCATTAATAATCTATGGGTGGGCCAGCAATCTGGTGGGCACTTACATTTCATTGGCACGTGGATACTGAAGATCATAATTTCCAGTTTTCAGTTAGAAAAGCCATTTTAGCTTTAAAATAGGCTCACATAATTTCTTCTGTATGAGATTAGGGTTCTTTAAAAGTGTTAAAAGTTTCAAATTCTCGGTTCAAGTTGAAAATTAAGTGCTATTAATGAGTTAAAGCTTTGTTTTTTTCTGTACATAGCTCTCCACCTGTGAAATATGTCAGGTATTTCTGCCTGCTAATAGACATCCCGGTCTGTTCAGGGCATTTCTTTTGCTGCCTAATATCTGAGACTACTTGAGCTGACCTTTGTTTTGGATGGGGTATTGCTTTTCTTTCTACCTCAGTTTTTTAGAATGAGATAGTCACACATAAACAAGATATTCTATTTATGTCTCAATTGGAGTTGATAAATGCACCATCAAGCACATATTTTTAATTTCATCCATTAAACACTCTTCACATCAAGTTTCACATGACACTTACATACTTAAAGAAGAGATAGGAATTCACTTCAGAATACTTTAAAATGAGAGAAAATTTTGTAATCCTGAAGCTCTTTCTAAATCTAGGAATGTTCCACCTGTTAAACACACTAGTCGGACTCGGAAACATTCCTTGTGTGTTAAACATAATGGTGAGCAGATACTGCCAGGTCATGGTGATGTCACACAGAATATACACACACAGATACACAATGCATAGTTTGGACTTTATGTTCTGAGACTGCATAGGCAAAAAGTGCAGGAAGGAAAAGCCAGATCATCAGTCAAGATTTATACCTTTAAGATGTTTATGATCTATACATTGTTGTGAATTCCATTGTATAAATCAAATATTTATCACAAAACACTGGTGAATAGCAGGAAACATAATCATATTTTGCACTTGGCTGAAATCAAAATATGCATTCATGAATTCCCTGTTCTTTATCTGCTGAGCTTTTATGCTCCTACATATTTACATTTGTGTTCAATTAAACAAGTGGAGATTGTCGCTTGTCCAAGATCATTCAAGAAAAAAAACAATAGCAGAAAACTTATTTCAATTTCGATGTTTTATTATGAGTATATATGTAAATACACACACACACCTATATATACTTGGTAGAGGAGTCTGAAAGTCCAGTCCTTGGGCTATCTGGATAGTATTTCATGTATTTGTTAAATAGGAATGGATTTCCTGTGACACAGAGATGCAGGATAATGTTTTGTTTGGGAGGGACTGGGTAAATGAGTTTTTCACCCATTCTACCATTTCATGACACTTTTCTTACATTGGGATACCATCTGCCTCCAGCCTCCCTATTCATTACCAACAGCTTTGTGCCTACTCAGTCCCAGCACCACGGACAGTGTGACAGGTTCTTTGGGAACTGAATATTGCCCTATATTTGCTGAGAATATTAGAAGCAGTGGCAACTGTCTCTTCCTCTGCAGCTGATAGCAGTAGCGGAGTTCAGCCTACTGAAGTTTAAGACAAGCAGGAGTACATTCTCGTTTTTGCCCTTAAAACTGAGAACAGTCTTTTCTGTTGGTCTTCTGTTCCTTCTCCTCTGGCAGGTCACCTACTTAGTATCCCTGGCCTCTTTTGTGAAGTGACGACCGACTAACATATCTGAACTACAAGTGATGAGCAAATCTGGTGTCTGGTTGAGGGTTTCCTCTGATTTCCTCTAGCAGTTTGTAGCTCTGCAGTATCATCTAGGTAGTTAGCCAAGATCTCAATTTGGGTTCTTCTATTCATGAGGGTTTATCACTTTTGAAGATCAGCTGCATCCTGTGTATAAAGAATATATTTATATTGCATAAACTAACTTTTCAGGGGATGAGTGGGGAGATTGTTTCCTATTATAAAAACACTGGATCAGAACCATGTGTATATTCTAATGAGGGAGCTCAGAAGCATTCCAAAGCAGAATTCCATGTTAGACAAAGTTTTGATTTGAATTCAGAGGAAGGGCTATAGTGCTGTTGGGTCTTTCAGAGTTCTGGGCATGAGTCACTCTTCCTTCTGCATGCAACATGCTTTTTAAAGAGAAAGAAAATAAAAAGGGGGGAAAAAAAGGAAAAGCTTCTCTTCCCTTGAAGCAAAGAATATCACCCCCAAAAAACTGTCATAAGTTTTCTTTTTTTTTTCTTTTCCTATTTCACCATTTTTCTTTTCCTTTTTCAAAGTATATTCTTCAATAAATATTTACTATTTGGAGTTTTCTCCTCAGTGCTCTGTACCTTGGAATAGATAAGACTTCCATTGAGGCAAATGGTTAAAAAGACATAAATGGAAGCAAATCTTGGCCCAGGATACAGGGAAATTATGATAATTATCTGAAACATGACAAAGCTCAATTTTTT
>WEIT01015323.1:0-18963 GCA_013389985.1 Dryoscopus gambensis | reverse complement strand
GAAATTGTGATAGATTCCTGTAAGAGATTTTGCTTTTAACAACTTCAGATTTTTAATGTAGAAAATTCCTCCTCCTTTCTCCTCCACAAGAGTAGATCAAACTACTGTACTGCCTGAGAGGGATTGCTCTTCCGTTCCTTTTATCTGACATACCGTTGTGAACCTTTGTGTTATTTGCTTTTATCTGGTATTTATCAGATTAACAGTTGTACCTGATGGTTTGCCAAATTATTTAATACCTATTATCAGATTTCTTCATTTGGAAAACATCAATCTCTAATTGGTACCCATACCATCACTACCTAACTCTTTGAGACATCTAAGTATTCTTCTATCTTCCAAGCTACATAGTAGGTCTGTAAAAACCTCGTAAATTGTTAAGACTCTTCTAGGTCAACAGTCTGCTAAGAGTTTATCAAAACTCAGTTAAGGTGTTTTATTTCCTTGTTCATCTGAAGATGGTAATTGGAAGAACTTTTTTCCACTATGTTTTTCTTCTTAATAATTTTTTTATTCTATAGTAGAAAAACAGGAATACAATATATTGGCGGTTTTCCATTATGACTAGGAGCTATTATGAGTAGGATTTTTGGGTTTGAATTATCCTGGAAATTAGAGATGTAGAATTAGTCATTAACTGGTGAGAGCGATAGTGTATCACTATTTTGCTCATATTTCTGCAACAGTTTCAACAATATTGTGTGGAAATTATCAAAAAATAATACTGAGTTAAAATAATTCCACATCTTCAGCCAAAAGATATACAGAAAAAATATAGAAAACTATTCCTAAATGATTTAAAATTCTGAAGAATATGGTTTTATACTGTAAAAATAGTATTTCCGTAGATATGCATTTCTTCCAATATAAAGGAAACATTGAATTTTAAAGGGCTCTTATGTCCACTGTGGAAAGATGTCCCTAGAACAAATGGGTTTTAACGGGTGAGCCACTCAAAATTATGTTTGAAACTGTTTATACAAGGAAGAGCTAGCAGCAGGACAAATATTGGTCTTTGCATTTGGTGTACTCCAATCAAATCCAGAAATTTTTTCTGGAACATGTCAGATGAGAACAAGTTATACTTCAGTTAAACATAAATTACTGATTCCAGTAGCTGAGGCAACCATATAATATTCTTAAGTTTCAAGGTTTGTTGTCTCTCATTGCTTTTGTATACCTGTGAAGAATGGAAAAATACTTGGTTTGATGTTTTCAGTCTTCATGTTTCTTTATCTAATCTCTGTATTTTGTCCAGTACCAAGTACATTTTAAAAGATGATTTAAACACATATAGTAACACCTCTTAGGCTTATCTTTTCCAGTGCAAGGGTAACTTTTAAGTTCTCCTTGTGTTTTACAAGCAGTTCTATGTAAAGCATGTAACACACAAGGATTCTGTGACATTCTAGACATGTTGAATGTCCAGCAGTTTATATGCAGAACAGCACAATGGTTTAATGTACAATACTAGGGATAGGAAACATATTTTTTCCAGGCCTCCCTAGAATCAGCACTGCAGGATTAATTAATATCTCCAATTTCGACACAGCTGCTATCCAACTTATTAAAACCATAATATGCCTTTTAAAATAATGCATTGATTGTACTTGACATTCACTGATGTCATAGATGCTATTAAAACAGCTGTTCTGCTCATGCAAATGACCAACCATTACCGGCAGGTTGTTAAGCAAGCCCACTGAACAGGAAAGAAAAGCTTGAGCTGTTTTCATAGGCTTGGGATCATCATGGAAATCCACACGGTAACAAGAAAAGAGGTCAAGAGCCACAAAACCCTCGACTTTACACTTTCACACTAGGCTTTATAGTACTTACCTGAAAACTTTTAATTATAGCTGCTGGTGTGATATTGCCTGAGGGTTTTAAAACATTGCTTAGTTTGGAAGAAATCTGAAGTTCACACAGCAAAAAGTAAGAGAAAAACAAATGATTCTCCTCTCCTTCATTTCTTCAATTCTGCACAAATCTTCTAACCAACAATTCATCATTTGTCCTTGGCGCAAATGTAAGAAAAAAACAAATTGCAGGCAATTAAGAAACCTCATCACTTAGGGTTTCAGAGAATTGTCTAATGTATTCCTGCAGTTTAACAAAGTAAGGGACTACTTTCTATTTTCACTTATCTGAGTAGTCCTTATCATCATAATAATGTCAGTTCAATCAATGAATTGCAGAGCCAACTGCTGTATTAGTAAAGACGTATTATGTAGTAAAAGTGTTAAGAAAAGGTGTCTCCAACATGGAACTCTATTATGTCATGAAAGAAACCTCCTACTTGCTGCAGAAAACATCAGCAATAAATAAGATTGGAGGATATAATCATTTTAGTCTCATTCTGTCATGCACTGTTGGAGTCTTTTGTTTTATGTTGCCAGTGTTTTGAAATTGTAGCAGATGATTGTCATTACAGTGCATCCTAAACCATGTGTTACTGAATATCTTTAAATTTCTGTTCTAATATATTCCTATCACTGCCATTATGGCTGCAAAGATCTTAGTGTCACTTCAGTTAATTGTAGAAGCTGAATGATGTTGTCTAACTTCCAGTGATGCAGAAGAAAATATGCACTTGCATGCTGCTATTATTCAAATTGAATTTTCAAGCTGAACAGTAAAAAGCCTTTAGTTCACAGCATATTTTACACATAAATTTAAACAAGGTGCTGAACTGTGACATTCAGAACAAAAAATTATATAAGCAGGTTGCTGAGCTTGCTGTCTGTAATGCACTGGGCATTCTGAGGCTATAAAGCAATGCAATACTATAACCAACACTTTTATAGTAGCAAATAAATATTTTTTTTCCTTAGTCTTTGAACTTATTTCTTGATCCACTCATGAACCCCTGATTTACTAAAAGCTGTGAACGGAGAATGACGAGCAGGTTTTTCTACCTTGCAACTTTAGCCACCTGTGTCAGTTTTCATTCTGTTCTCTCTGTGCACTGAAGGAATCAAAAGTGACTTTCAGATGTAATCTGTTCCATTTGTAATCATTTCTGACAGTCAGAATTTATCAAAACTGTGTGACAAAATAAAATCCTTCCTTTAGGTTTGGGTTATCTTTAGGATAACATTAAGAGATATAAGTATTAATCTCCTTTTGGTCAAATCCAGACTTTACTAATGCTACTTTTGGATCTCATAAACCAGCACGCCCTGGACATCTCAGTGTTGCATATGAAATCTTGCTTTGCTCACCTTTTTCTCTTGTGATTGATAGTCTTCTATGTGCAGGGACTTTAAAAATGCCAAAACACACTTGCCACACTGCTTCGCTTTTTGACAGTGGCCTGCCAGTAGGTGTTACTTTTGGCTAGATCATAAGGCAGAAATAATTATTTGTGGGCTCATAAAGGGAATTCCTGAAGGAGTGGCTGTGTATGTACTAAGGTACAAATGCTTGGAGGATTTGTATTGTTTAAGAGTAAAGGTTGATCTTATACAGTTTGAACATGTTTTTTTTATTTCATTCTGCTTGAAAAATAAGGAGTGAATAATCATTTCTGGATAGCACACATTGTTGATAACTTGATAGAATGATTTTCGGGGATTAAACATAAACAGTAAAATGAAACTACTATTTTAGAAGTCAGCTACTAATCCATGAAACTTCCTGATTTTTGATTTGTTTGTTTTTCTAGGTTTTTTGGTAGCATTAGTCCACTTATCCAGTTTTGTTGTGGTTTAACCCCAGCTGGCAACTAAGACTAACACAGCTACTTGTTTACTCCCTGCAGTGGGATCAGGGAGAGAATTGGCAGAATAAAAGTAAAAAACCTCTTGGGTTGACATAAAGACAGTTTAATAGATAAAGCAAAAGTCATCCACTTATGCAAACCAAAGCAAGGAATTCATTCACCACTTCCCATTGGAAGGCAGGTGTTCACCTATTCTCCAGGAAAGCAGTGCTTCTTGACATGTAATGGTTACCAGAGAATACAAACACACTCACTTTGAACATCCCACCTTTCTACTTCCCCCAGCTCTATAAACTGAGTATGATGCCATCTGAGATGAGGATATTCCATATACAGATAAAATTGGGGTCAGCTGTCCTGACTGTGTCCCCTCTCAACTCCTTGTACATCCACAGCCTCCTCTCTGCTGGGATTGGGTAAAGAGCAGAAATAGGCTTTACTCTGTGCAATTGCTGCTCAGCTCTAATGAAAACATCCCTGTGTTATGAACAGTGTTTCCGGCACAAATCCAAAACACAGCTCCGTACCAGCTACTGGGAAGAAAATTAATTCTACCTCAGCCAAAACCAGCACAAAGATTTTTTGAAAAATGTTTTGAGTGTCTATACATAGGCAACAGTTCTTTGAAGCATGGTACTACTGTGTTCATCTTGTACATGATGTGTGCATTGTTAGTTTTTGAGAGACAGTAGTAAGATGTTCTTAATGACTCTGACACCATCAGAAGACTGCCTTCATACTTTTGAACGATGTAGAGTATTTTCGAATTGGGTAAACTCAACTGATGTGCTTTGGTATTCTGAATGTTTTTGCATTTTTACCTCTACAAGATTCTTTACTGTCACAGATTTGACTCAAAAGACTTGTTCAAACCAAAACTTCCTTTTTGTGAGACAGAGAATGATTTTTAAGAAGTCATTTTCCTTGAAGCAGTTTGCGACTCTTTTCCATCAGCTGTTAGACATGCGATTTGTGAACCTTCAGGGTGTTCTCACCATCTTGGATGTGGTGGTGCATGTTGCAGTGGCCACAGAGACCGGACATTCAGAGGAATGGTGGACTGACCTCTGGGATACCCTGTGGTTACAGCAAGTTCCCAGGTTTCCAAGGGAACTTCGTTTGAATACTGTTAAGTTATTGGTTTAAGAATTTCCCACCCAGTTTTATGTATAGGTTCATGTTTATGGATTTTCCCTTATTGCTTATGTGTATGTTCTGGAAAATTCATTTCTAGTCGATGCCCCATTGGATAGTTCATGTAATTCCCTCCCCTGAGTTCTCTCTATTGGCTGTTCCCTCCTTATTCTCTCCCAGCTAGCCAAACCCCATTGGTTGTTTCCCTTTGTTTCACCCCTCTCCGCCCCCCGTATAAAATCTTGTGTAGTGCCTGATTCCTCCTCTTTTGTCCCTGGGACTTTCACCTGCATTAAAGGAGTGGAAACCATAGAAAAGACCCCTCCCTCATCCTTTACCTTCACCGGCACTTTTACACATCTTGGTTTGGGGCTTGCTCCTAGCAGAGGAGCCAGCATTGTCCTAGAAGCGGCTCTCAGTGCAGTGCACTGACACTGTGCAGCCTCGGGCAGCTCGCAAACAGCATCATTTGGATATGTGTTTGTGGGGAAGATAAAGATTGTAATGACATTTTCCTCATTATTTATTTATTTATTAATTCAGGTTGTGGATGGTTATAATTTCAAGTAATTCAGTATAACTGATAGCTACTGCATTTTTAAAAATCTTTGCTGGAGTTATAGAACAGTAATAATTTTCCTAAGTAAAAGGTGCTTCATTACTGAAAAATCCCCTGACCTATTATGGAAGTGCAGGGTGCACGTATCTTGAGACCAAGGTCTCAAGATCAAGGTCTAGAGACCAAGGATAGATTTTATAACCTAAAAAAAGTTATCATGGAAATTCGCCCATATGTAAGTAGTGTGGCGCTCTAAACTGATTCACATTTAAAGTTATGGTATAGACATTGTGAGGTTGTCTGTGTACAATAACAAAACGTCTGCTACTGTTTACACCTGAAACAGTAGCTGCCAGGTTGTTGTTACTTTTGCAGTAATTTATACTGTGTCTAAGATGTGCATAAGCTATGCAGGGTAATGAAGTAATATTCTGGCCTCAGAATCAGCTGGAGCTTTTCACTTTTACTCTTCTGGTACAATCCCAATAATCATTTTGTGGAAAGAAGCTGTTTCAAAAGAATGACTAAGTTAGCCTTGCTTAATTTCTTACCTATGTTTCTTTTTTAAATTTAGAAAACAGAGTCCTGAGGAGTCTCTAAAATGAAACTTGACTGAGTCACTGTTTTTCTGTCAGCTGGGTATTTAACGTCAGGAAGATTGTTTCTTGTTGTTGTATTTAACGAAATGTGTTGTCCAAATGCAATTTCCTTAGCTGAAATGCATCATACTGCTGTAATACATCAAAACCTTCTTCACTTTGACCAGAGAATCATGGAGTAGCTTGGATTGACCAGGATGTTAGAGATCATCTTGTTTCAACCCTCCTGCCATGGACAGAGACACCCTTCACTAGACCAGGTTGCTTAGAGCTCCATCTGATCTGGCCTGGAATGCTTCCAGGGATGGGGCATCTGCTTCTCTGAACAATCTGTACCAGTGCATCACCACCCTCACAGTCAACAATTTTTTCTTAATATCAAATCTAAAACTACTCCCTTTCCAAATGAAAGCCTTTTCCATTTCCTCTTGTTTTGTCTCTACATGCCCTTGTAAAATGTTCCTCTCCATCTTTCTTGTAGGCTCTCTTCAGGTACTTGAAGGCTGCAATTAGGTCATCCTGGTTTCTTTTCCAGGCTGAACAGTCCCAATGCTCCAAGCCTTTTCTCACAGAAGAGGAGGTCCA
This sequence comes from Dryoscopus gambensis, assembly GCA_013389985.1. NCBI lineage: Eukaryota > Metazoa > Chordata > Aves > Passeriformes > Malaconotidae > Dryoscopus > Dryoscopus gambensis. The sequence continues at coordinate 12,362 of WEIT01015323.1, read as the reverse complement.
TCCCTCCAATTGTCTTAGTGGCCTCCTCTGGACTCGATCCAACAGTTTGATGTCCTTCATGAGTTAGGGACTCTAGAGCTGGATGCAGCACTCCAGGTGGCGTTTTTACCAGAGCAGAACAGAGGGGCAGAATCGCCTCCCTCGCCCTGCTGCCCACACTGCTTTGGATGCAGCCCAGGACATGTTTGGCTTTCTGGGTTGTGAGTGCATGTGGCTNGATGTCCTTTAACCACCTAGTTCTTTATTATTACAGAAGTTTTCTACTGATTTTTGTTTGCCACTGGGCTGGCCTAGATGTACTGTTGCACTTGGCTGTACCAGTCGACTTTTTTTTGGATACTTTATTCTCCCTGCTGTATGTAAGTGAGGAAGCTGTACTTACTTAAAATGAACATATTGTATATTTTCTTCTGTGCTTTTACACCAATCATAACTGAATAATTGCTGCTCCTTAGGTATAGCGTTGTAAGATATGCAATCACATCAAATCGGTTGAGTGATTCTGTAATTAAGTTTAATTTATTTTCATTGCTGAGACATAGTATGATTATGCATAATCTTTCTTTCCTTGATTAGCTGTTTGACCAATACTGTTTTATAATCCATAGCTAAAATGAGAAGTTTTAAAAGGCAATAGACAACATATTTTATTTTTGGAAATCAGTTTTTGAGTAGTAGAGGAAAATGGGATTAGAAATTGTATTGGGTTTGCGTGGCCAAGCTTTGGTAGTGCTGGGGGATACAGGGGTGGCTTCTGTGAGAACCTGCTGGAAGTTTCCTTCATATCTGGCAGAACCAATTCCTGGCAGCTCCAAAGATGGATGCACTGGTCAAGGCTGGGCCAATTAGAAACAGTGGTAAAGCCTCTGTGATAACCTATTTAAGAAGAAGAAAAACCCCATTACCACACAGATATAATTGCAGCCAGAGAAGACTGGGGTGAGAATAAGTGAGAGGAACAGCTCTGCAGACACAAAAGTCAGTGGAGAAAGAGGGAGAGGAGGTGCTTCTGGTTCCAGAGCTGAGATTCCCCTGCAGCCTATGGTGCAGACCATGGAAAGTCAGACTGTGCAGCTGCAGCCCGTGGAGATCCACAGGGATGCAGAGATCTGCCTACAACCCCTGGAAGAGACCCACACCAGAGCAGGTGGATGCCTGAAAGGAGGCTTTGACCCTGTGGAAGACCCAAGGTGAGAGGGGCCCATGCTGGAGCAGCCTGTCCTTGAAGGACTGCACTCCATGGAAAAGTGACCCACACTGCAGCAGGTGCACTTTACAGAGATGTTTCCTCTTTGTTGTCTATACAAGACCATATTTTTGGTTTACCAAGATTCTCTTGGTAATTTTTTTCCAAGATGATGACACATCTTTGTTGTTTTAGATTTGAGATATGCTGTTGCCCGTTATTTATAAAACAACATACTTATTCTTAATCTTGCTTGCAATTTTTTGTTAGATTTATGTCTAAAATAATTAGCTTGAATTCAGATTATTTCTATGAGATCTAACTTAGTTCTTAGTTTAATATAATGACATTTGAAACAGTGTAGAAATTCCTTTACCAAGTGGCTTACAATATTATTAAATATGCTTATCACATGTAGCCAATTCCAAAAACCTTACTCTAAGTTGCTGCCAAACATTAAATGAACCAGGGAATAGACACCTGTTTTAATGTTCAGTTTACAATAAAAGGAAAAGAAAAATAAAAGACCTGAGGCAATAGTGGCTCTTTTAATTGGCTTTAAATTCTTTCAGATTTGAAACATTTTTATAGTTGAATGACAGTGTTCCTTTACACGTCTGCATTGCTTGTCCATCCACTCAGTAGCTGTGATTTGTATCCCAATAAACTTGGTCTCTGATATGTGAAGATGCTGAATTACAATGTATTTAAAAATCTTGTTCAAGCCATCTACTTTGAGACCTTATCTAGTTTTTAACAGTGAGGAGAAAAGAGGAGATGGGCTCCTGCTGTGGTAACTATCAGCTTTCTTTGTTTTTTGCTCACTGAAGATCGTATTATATTTCTTGTATTTCTCTTTTAAGTTTCCTGGTGAATGTGGAGTATAAGAATTAATTTAATTTGTCTTCTAAGCTTTGTATAAATTTGTATCATCAGTTGCTTATGGTTCAGCTGCTTTCCTCACTGATCTATTCCACTTCAAGTATTTAAAAAATATTGTATTATTTCCATTCACTCCCAGAACAATACTGTAATCACTGACAGTTTTATGTTCCTAATGATATTTTAGAACATTTCTGCTTGGCTTCATCTTAGTGTCTTTAAAATTATGTGTACTCAATCTGTCATTTACTAACTTTCATGTAACAGAAAAAATGCTGTAATCCAGTAGGACCTCAGTGTTTACAACATCTGATTGATCTGAAACACTTTATTGCTTTTTAATAGTTAGATGCATCCTGAAACTGAATGTGTATTCTTTGTTAAATCTCTTATTTGCTGCAAAATCCATATAAGAAATTTCATTATCTTTTCCAGGCTTTATAATTAATGTCAATATCTTCCTAATATTTCCTCTCAGAAATTCTGGTGTTCTCTTTATTCTCATCCCTGAAATAATAGATGTGTTTATTCAGCTATAAAATTTAGTAGTGTTTCTGAGTTCCAGTTGCTGGAAAATGAAAGATAGTTAATGGACATGTAAAAATACCAAGCTCAAGTACTATTACAATAACGGTTGCATTGTGGAACAGTTATCTGCAAGCCAGTGAAATATTAAAGTCATATTCAATGGTAGGTAATCAGATCACATGGAGAATAGTCAGGGTATCACACACAGCTTCTGAAAGCTGTGCAGTTTTAACCTTGAACTCAAAGGCAGAAAAATAAATAGCTTTTCTGCTTGAACTCTTTTATTCAAAAGCAGAAATGCCGAAAGAAAACTTTAGTACAATTTCTTCATCCTATAGGTCATTAGCGATGATAGATCCCGACACATTTTTCTAATACAGGGAGTGCACTTCTGTGGTGTCCATGGTAATATCCACACTGCTTCTAAGGATTTTATTCTTCCTTCTTAACCTAATTTTTATAAACTTTCATATTTTCCATTATTTGCCTCTTTGAAATTTAATATACTTTGTCTTTCTTTGTTCCCAGAATATGCTGTATATACGATTTTGTGATCACCGTAAAAAACCTGGCACTTCTGAAAGAGATTTGAAAGTCCTATGAGAATTGTTTAAACTAAATTGCATATATTCAAGTCAAGATTCATTAACTAGCTCTTTCTTGGTACAATCCCCAATAATATTTACAACTTTTATCTCTATATGATGGTATTCTGACATGACATTTGTCCAGATTTTCAGAACAGTGGAAATTACCTGGCAGAACTTGTCTCCTTTGGTGCCTCACTGATTTCTCTAAACATAGTGCATATGGTGTATGTGTGAGTGTGTGGCTCGTTGGGGGCATAAGCTCCAAATCATAATTTTCAAATTTAGGCTTATAATTTTATACCATTCAGATCTCATGTTAATCTACAGGTTGGTTAATTTGATTTGATAATTTATTTAAGACAGAGAATTACTCTTCCTATAACTGAAATGACTTTGTCTTTCCTGAATATTTTATCCTCTGCTCTCACACAGTTACATTGAATGTCTGACTTCCATAGGCTTCCAACATGTATGGTATATTGTAGTCGACAGCCGCTGGGGGTCTGTTAGTCCGACCCGGGATTCCGCGACTTTCCCAGAGAGAGGTCCCGCAAGAGACAGCTTTCTAGGAGTCTTTGGCAGTCCTCCGGCTGCCGGGAGACCTCAGCAAGGGGACAGCCTGGGGCTGTCAGCGATCAGCTCTTAGCAGTGATTTCAGCTCAGTGATTCCAGCTCTGCCTTGCGAGGTAACCCCAGGCCGACTCAGAGACAGAGAGGCAGGAGCATCGGGGGGCGGTTCCACAGAGGTAGCCTTTATTGTGCAGCACTCTGTGAAGGGGGCCAGGAATGACAGCTCTCCCCTGAACCGGGCAGAAGCTGTGGTTTTCATGGGAGAAAGCGAGGCTGGTACCAAAGGGGGAAAGACAATAGGTTACAAGGAATTTACATGGGCACCAAAGCATGGGGGGATCTCACCCTGATGGGGGGGCGGGACTGCTCCTTCCAAGTGGCATCTCTCTAGGGGAGAGACCTGGCAAGCTTATCTTCCTCCACAGTATATTAATCTTGTTTCTTAGGTTTCCAGCATTTACAAAGTGGAAGACATATTATTGACTGGTTTCATTTCATGTCTCTCTTCTAAAATACCAGTTTGCTTCCTATTTCTATATTTGATTATTTGATCATTTCTATCCCCTGACCAACCTTTTTTTTTTGAGAATACAGATTTTTTTTTTTTTTGTCTTCATCTTTACAAATGTTATCTTAAACTGTGCGTATTTGTTCCTGTCAACTTTCCCTCACTACTGAGTGTAAAGTTTACTTTCAACCCTGTTTATTTTAATCATGAGCACCTTGGTTCCTTAGAGCTGAATTCTGGTCCTTTCCTTATGGCCAGAGTGCCCTCAGTTCCTGAAAAACTGAATAATCCTCCTTTTACAGCAAGTTCTGGAACTGCGTGTCCATTGCTGTTCCTGTGTGAGTGCTAACACGTCAGAGATGCTAGCAGAGACCGTGGTGGTGTTTCCTAGAACTCTATATTTTTTGTCTGAAATTTTTCCTCTTACCTATTTCATTAATATACATGGAGAAAACAATTACATTACTCTCCCCAGCATTTCCAAGCTGGTTCCTTCTAATGGTAGCACCTTCCTGTCTGGTACCTTCTAGGGCTCGTAAACCCAGAAGCCTATTTGCCTGAGAAAGGAGGCTTCCACCTGTGCAAACTGTTTCCTGTTTCTAGAAGCGCATTCTCAGTAGGGAATGCTATCCAGCAGCAACACCTTTGTCTTGTGTTAGTTCTTCTCTTTGCTGGACTGTGATGTTTCTGAGCATTGCTATGAACCCTTTCACCCCTGAAATCCTATTGCAGTGAAACCACTACTTACCTATCATTTTATGTAGTCCTGGGTCTCTTCTCATTCACTGAAGTTCTCATGGCTTTGGAGAAGTACAGAATGTGTTTGTTCTGGGCAAAGAACTTATATTGACAATTAATTGCAGGATTTGCGCATGATTGTATGATACAGTAACTTTTATAAGGGCAGATTTTTGTTATATAAACCACAATTATCTGCATGCTCCACCTCACATGCTAAAACCTTACTCAGCATGAGATGCACGCATAAAAATCTTCCCTGAAGAACTGCTGCAGAATTGGAGTTGGGGAGAAAAAATAATGCATTTAAATTTATATCAGAAAGAAAAGTAACATAATGGAATGGAATAAGTTGCAAGGGACTTTGAGTCCCAACATTTTTTACATTTTTTCTTTTTGTTTGCAGATAATTGCTGTCTTCACGATTTCTTTCTATTTATGAGAACTATTTGAAACTCCCAACTGGAAGAATTATTCTGGAAATCATTGTCAATGGGCAGCCATATGACACTCGCCATATTTTAAAACTGTTTAGAAAAGCCTTTTTCTTTTGGCTAAAGGCTGATGAGGAAGCATGTCTTGCCTTCCCACTGCTTCTGTTACAATCAAATTAATAAGGTTTGTTTGCAACATGAACTAATTCATAACACAAATTAAAAACCACTTCTAAGTATCACTTATGTGAATAAGTTTTATTGCTTTAGATAAAGGGCAAATTTTGAGATCTTTGACATTTAAAAAGACATTAGAAATCCCTAAATCCTGTACAATTTATACTGAGTGATTAACATCTATGCTAATTAATGGACATAATGATGATATACTCCTTGGTAGAATAATCATTAAAATAACACAGTTTCTGTTTTTCTGTTCTCCCAATATTACTCAGTTTTAGATAATGTAAATTTTAAAAGGAAATCCTAGTTTACTAAATCACATGGTTATAGAAATTCTCTCTGCAAAAAGACATGTAGAGGAAAAGTATTCATTGTTAATGTGTGTAAATATTCACAATGACACGGATGTTCCTCAAAGATAAGTTTGTGTAATACAGGCATGATTATGCCTAAGTGCCATTTTCAGTGTTTTTAGCAAACAAAACCATATCTGCCATATTTGCAACTTCCTAAATTTTTTTTAAATTAATTTTTTCTTCAAGAATAGGTAAATGAATGAGATTAATAAGGACTCTTTTATAAGCCAGAAATTATGTTTTCATAGTTGAGGAATTTTATGCAAATATTGATGAATGCTCATCCTGTATGTAGGATAGAGGGACACTGCTTGATGGCTTAAGTCCTTTCCAGCATCGGACTAATGGAACTGAGCACCGTAACAAACTGGATTATCCTTCTTGATTAGGAAGTGCAAACGGCATGCAGACAGTTACAATGGATCCTCATTCTTTTTCAGTCTGTCTCAGTAGAGCTGGAAGGCAGGTGCTTCCATTTTCTAAACAGTTTATTTCCAGTGTCATTCCTTGTGTCTCTCTTTCCAATTTACTCTCTACTTCATCTATTGTCTGGTGATGTCCTTTTCAATATCTATTGCAATATAAAACATGGCCAAGGTTACCGATTATCCAACACTGAATTCAGAATGGCCTTACTGATGGCATTTCAAATTTCAGCAAACTTCAACAACAATCAGCTTTTAACAACTGCTGTTAGAAACTCATCAAGCTGGTGTAGAAGACCAACTACATATTGATTTGTGAATCCATTGATAAACCCATTGATTTCACAGCTGAACTAACGTAGGTATTTGTACCTGTAAATTTTTTAACAGCAAATTGCTGAAAATCTTTAAATTCAACTTTTCTGCCAGTATTCTCTCTGCTAGATTTTATGTTGGCTTCTGACACAGATGTAGAAGGGTTACATCTGCAAAAGAATTTGTAGGATATAGTAGGTCATCTCTGTTTTCTGCTGCTTTTCCTGTCAGCATTGCCATATGCATACCAGCAGTTAAAGTTGCATGGAACTATTCGCAAGTGAATATGAAAAAATCCTGAATGTGTCTGATGATCAGCACTAAGCATTAGCAACACAGTTTTTTTGGTTGCTTCACTCACCTGCAAAATCTGAAGGTTACAAAGCAGCATGGAAAGATTAAAACTTTCCAACTGGGATTTTGTTACTTGTTTTTTTAGAAGGAAATCTTTCCACAAACCTTACTGTTTAATGGACAAATCTATGAAAGATGCTTCTGACCATGAGCATGTCTAATGAAACACAGTAATCTTAATTATCCTAACAATAATTTGTAACAGCAAAGAGATGGTGAGTCTTCCTACAGGGATAGTAATGAAACTGACAGTTGGGGTGGTGGGCAAAGAAAGGAGAATGAATTAGGTTTTGAACCTCCCTGACCTACCCAATTTCCAACTGCTTTTTAGAGACAATTTACGGTCTTTTCAAGTGTTCTAAATTAATCAGCTTTCACAGAAGTTAGATCAGGGCTCACTCCAACTCCAAACGAAATCTCAAAAAATTTTGAAATAATTAACCTGTTAAACCTGGCTGCCGGGTAACGTGCTGTTTCTACATAGTTCTGGGTTTGCAGAGTCCTTCTTGCAATTCAATCTACAAGATGGTCTGAAACACAGCAGGGAAAGAAATCAGCTGATGAAACCAGCAGCAACTGATTGAAGATATTTAACCAGTTACACTCAGTTTAAATTTTGTTTAATAGGAACAGTTTTTTCTAAGACTATTGCTTAAGTTTTAATAGAAGTGACTTGTATTCCAAAGTGAAGGAAAAGCCCCAGTGAGCTGTGTTTCTTTTTGAATGAAATTGACTTTATCTTGTAGCTGCAGTCTGGTAGACTGTGAATTTCATTTGACAACAGAGGACAAGAGAAGAATGACTGAGTTTAGTTTTATAAGTTTAATTTTACTTGTTCATTACCAACACTCAGTGTCTCTTACCAGTTTAGGAGAAAACTTGATATAGTGACTTTTCCTTCAGGAAAGGGTCTTGTATTGGAACACAGTAGTTCACTGATACTTGTTTCTCACAAAACTAGGAAAGCTTTTTCAATATACTTAATTTAAAAAAATACAGATTTACAGGGAAGAAATTTTTTTTGCCATCCTGGCTCTAGCAGTACTTCTATCAAAGTAGGAGTTAGTAATGATGTTTATTAGCACCCTCATGGGTGAATATGAACAGAGGTGGAAAAAGATTTTTCCAAGAATTGTTTTAAACTATCTTCTTCCTGCCAAAGTTTCTAAATGACCCTCTCCCTCTTGTGCTTCTTTAGATATGTTCTATTATTTATCTTGCCATTATTTCAGGGGGAGTCTGGGTACACCTAGCGACTCCTTGGGTGCATTACCCTCCCTTGTACTTTAGTACGTTGAACAACTGTTTCAGGCAGAACTTATCTAATAAATTTGAGTTTGAAACTGTCCCTATGAATTGTCTAGTCTGCAGGGAAGAGATTATATGAACTCTGTTATAATAACTGAAATTTCTTTCTACAGAATTAGAGACTTGTTCTATTTAAAAGAAAAGCACAGCTACAAAACCAGCACGGGGAAATGAGTAGAATTTTTCCTTGCTGAAAGGAAGCTTCCAATGGCAAAAAAACCCACCCCAAACCCAAACAAAAAAGCCTCAAACAAAAGCTGTTGGCATTGATTGTGGGTGTCCTTTCCACTTTAGGCCAGGTGGAAGAGCATGTGGGATACCAGTAGAGAGTGGATGGAGGTCTGACCATGCTTGCTTCCTGGAGCAGATGCTTTGAAGAACCACTTGTGTGGAGAACTCAAATTACACTGGAGGTTGTTGAACCCTCACTGTGTCCCAGCTCTTAAAATAGAAAAAGCTGCCTCCCATAGCTTTCTCTGCACCAAACATAGCCCTTTTTCCTGCCCCTGCGGCCTTCTGAGTATTGCTATTTCAAATGTTATCATTTTCCATGTTATTTATTTGCCTGTTTGGTCACCTGTTGGAAAATACTCCCTGAAGATATGTGTAATACTTTCAAGACAAGCCAAGAATGTTTATTGTTCTGTATTCATTCAAACCTTCTCTGTGATGTCAAGGGAGGAGTGAGGGGAAGCTGTAACTTAAAACAGCTGATACAAGTTACTTGAAATTAAAATAAATTTAAAGAGGTTCTCATAAGATGTTATGAACTTGGAACCCATTGTCTCAGAGGGAAAAAACAGGAACATGCCCATAGAAGAGAGCTTGTGGACTCCACATCCTTGGAGATGCTCAAGGCCAGGTTGGATGGGGTTCTGAATAACCTTATCAAGTGGGTGGCATCCCTGCCTGTGGCAGGGGTGGTGGAAATAGATTATGTTTGAGGTCCTTCCAGGTGACATATTTTATTTTTATTTGAAAAAACCTGAATTTTGCAGGGCTAGGCAATTTAGAATTAGGAAGAAATTCTTTACTGGCAAGAATTTCAGACCCTGGCACAGGCTGCCCAGAGAAGTTGTGGATGCCCCATCCCTGGAAGTGTTCAAGGCCAGGCTGGAGGGGGCTTTAAGTAACCTGGTCAAATGGAAGGTGTCCCTGCCCATGGCAGGCCATTTGGAACTAGATGATCTTCTGCCTTCCAAACCAGGCCCATCTGTGATTCTATCAATATAGGTTTCCTAAGGATTTAAAATCAATAGGAAGATAGTAACTGGTGTGTGTTCGTGGCTGGAAAACAGATGGATAAATGAAAAATAAATAACTCTGAAACAGCATCTGCAGATGCTGACTATCAGTCTAAGCTTGTAACAGCTCCTGCTTCCAGTGTGAACTGCTATTTTGCCAAGTAAATGACAAGTAATAAACACTGATAAATGGAGTATGAAAATCCTAAAGTATATTTAGTATTTCTCTCAGCTTCATCTGATAATAAATTGATGTTTTTAAAATTCCAACTTCACTCATTATTATCAGAATTCCTATTTTCAGCATGAAATTATATTTCATATGTGAATATGATAGCTTCTTTTTTTCCCATGATTACATACACTGGGAAACAGCTGGTTTGGTTTAATATTAATTATTGGGATATATTGAATCTTACTGTTTTTAAACTTTCTTTGCCTTGTACTGGAAGGAGAAAATTAAACATAAATGATATGTATCTTGAATAAATGTGGGGGGTTTTTTGTAATTGTTAAATTATACAACCTTTCCATATAACAGCCTGTGACATGTTTTTCTTGATGTTTATTTCACTGGTGGTAAGCATAATGTAAAAGCTGCTACGAGCTAAGCAGGATCTGGTTTTGAGCACTGTGGGATGCTATAACACTTATGGATGCTGCCTTTGATAAAAGACCAGGAGCTATGTCTATAGCTGTTAATTCAGAGGTGGTGGTGCTCCAAAAGTGTGATCCTAGCAGTATTCATGGGAAGAGTGGGAGTATGAAAAAGTGACGAAAGAATGAAGATCAAGTTCAGAGTTTTCTTAGTGTATATAGATTAAATGACCAGAGAGAAATACTGAGCCTATAGAGTTAAGATACAGTTTGCAAACCTGAGTCATTGTGACTGCAGTTATGGTGTTTTAATTTAATCTTTATTTCTTAGATTTGTTTTCAAATAGAGAAAATTAAACATATTAATGGTGATGTACTTTGGATTAGCACAAAAATAATCATTGTAACTGTGGGATAAGTGGAACACTATAACCAGGCAATTCAGGTGAGAATTCCTCACTGGTCATTTTAAAGATAATCATGTTCCCTGCAAGTGAATGAACATGAGGTTCTGGCTTGCTCTGAGTCTCCTAAAATTTGGCCAAAACCAAAAACCCATGTGATTGAGCTGTGAAACTTACTGTACTTGCTTTATCTTTCATTGCGCATTACAACTTAGTAGGATGGATCTTTCTTTTCTCATCTGCACCTCTGTTTTCCTCTTCAGCATGTACTCTCTGAGGAAAATATGCAAAGGCTGCTTTCCTCTCTGCTCCCTGGCTCCCTGTTTGACACAAGCAGAGGGGCCAGTGCTGTTAGAAAACCCTAACAGTCCATCACACACACAGACTTAATCTTCGGTTTTCTTTTCACCTTTGGAAAACAGGAGGGCAAAAAGCCACTGCAAAGGCCTTATCCATTTCACTTGTAGCAGTAGGAATACTGCCTATAAGTTATCTCAAAAAGAAAAGGAAAAAATGGGCATGTTGCATGACTCAAATGAAACGGAATAAAGCAGAAAAAGTGTTTAGCAACTGATTATTTAAAAATTACAGGTAAAATGAGTGCAATAAAAGAATGTTCAGATGTTAGGAATCATCAAGCTCAGTATCTAACCTTGATCTGTGTGCAATATAAAATTAATCGTGTGATGACATATTTTTCTCCCTATGTGCTTGGAATTTTCCAATAAGGAATTTTAGTGATACATTGTTCTCCCTGCATTTACAGCACTCTACCAGAGTTTTAAATAATGACTCCCCAAATTCTGGAAGTTTAAAAATATTAAAATAATAGTGGGAAGAGTTATATATGCATGTATTAATTCCATTTTAATAAGAGAATAAATGCAGTGAGCTACAAATAGAAGTGGTGGGAAAGAAACGTGGAAAATTTAGTCAGGCAAACATTTTCCCTTATTTGAGTGCTGCAATGTACTACAATCTAGATATAAATTAATATAATCTTTATTTCTGCTAATCAAATTTTTCTTCTATTTTAGGAAATAATTTCTCGATGTCAGCCTAAGTGTTATTGTGTGAGCCACAGTTTTATTAGTTAGATTTATTCACAATCTTTCAGCCTTAGGATGTAGGCTATACACTGGCTATATAAAACTTTACAACTAGTAAGAAAATAATTCAGTATAAAATCCATTAGAAAGAAATTACTTTAGTCAGAACATGCAACTATCCTTCATTCGTGATTTTTACGAGGCTACTGGGCAGAATACTTAACTCAGATCTTTTCAGGTCAATTTCTTTCTTTAATACTAACCGGCAGCTATGAACATGTATTATTAGAGAAATGATGTAATGGAAAACCACCTTGATGTGAAAGCATATTAGAAATCACAAGTGAATAGGCTCACTTGGAGCATTTGAATAACAAAGCAATGCATGACTGAAAGTTGGCAACACTTCAGCTCCTTTAAGGCTCATAGATTACGTGGCTTTTGATTCAGTTCATAGTATCTAACTAAGTAGGTTTCACTTCCTATTGCTACTGAGATTTGTCACCAGATAATGGGTTGCAAACATGGCTGAGAATTTATAGAATGTGTTACCCAGAATAAGATGAACAGTAGAACTAGGAAGATCTTATTAATTTGCTGGTAATTTTAGTTGTTATGTTAAGCTCAATTTTAAAACTGTATGAACTGATTTGAAAAACTAATCAAAGTTAATATGCTATCCGTTAGCATT
>WEIT01015322.1:11127-21188 GCA_013389985.1 Dryoscopus gambensis | reverse complement strand
TGTCACGCTCACTGCACCCACAGCAGCCCAGGCACAGCTCTGTGTCACACTCACTGCAATACAGCAGCCCAGGCACAGCTCTGTGTCACACTCACTGCAATACAGCAGCCCAGGGACAGCCCTGTGTCACACTCACTGCTCCCACAGCAGCCCAGACACAGCTCTGTGTCACACTGCACCCCCANAGCCCAGGGACAGCTCTGTGTCACGCTCACAGCACCCACAGCAGCCCAGGCACAGCTCTGTGTCACACTGACTGCAATACAGCAGCCCAGGGACAGCTCTGTGTCACACTGACTGCAATACAGCAGCCCAGGGACAGCTCTGTGTCACACTGACTGCAATACAGCAGCCCAGGGACAGCTCTGTGTCACACTGACTGCAATACAGCAGCCCAGGGACAGCTCTGTGTCACACTCATTGCAACCCTCAGCTGCCTCTTGCACCCAGCCAGGGCCACCCAAGCTTCTCTCAGGATCAATCTCTGAGCCTACAACTCTCTACAGCCTACAACTATGGCTGTTTAAGTAAGAAGAGTTGCTCCATGTGCCAGGGAGAGATTAAATTATTTTGTATACAGTTGGTGGTCTACTCTACTGCTGTTGAAGGCATTTTCATTTTTTTGGTGCTCAAAGGACAACAGAAATTTGTTGATCCTTTTCTGGGGAAAAAACACCCACAAGCAAACCAACCACCCAACCAACCAACACAAACCCCACAAACCTCAAAAAGGGACAATGTTTTTTGCTTGTCTACTGTATTAAATTCTCAGGTAGCTGTGATGAGTGTGAGACAAGAAAAGATCTGGTGAGTTAAGGAATAATGTTGAACATCTGAGTAGGGAGAAAAATATGTGATGCCTCTGAATTCCCTCTTTATGAGGGATAATTGACCAAAATATTTAGAGAAAGAAACAGCTCTTTGAAGAAGCATGAGTTGTATTTGGGTCTAGATAAAAATAAACAATGTGTGTGTGGTGGAAAGAGGAATGGGTGAGGGGAAATACCTTCTGATCATAACTTACCTGTTAGAAGTAAAAAGACAACAATTTCTTAAAAATAAAAGGTCCTTGAAAGATGACTTCTAAGCCTCTTTTTGACCTTTCTTTTTTATCTGTTATTTCCTAACAGATAACAGTTAAAGAGCCATCTTATTTCCTACTGGAATGTTTTATTTCCTTTCAATTTGATTTCTGGTGTCTTCAAATGACTATTCCGAGTCCTTGTGGCATTTAAATAGAATTGAACAAAATGTGTATATTATCTGAACAGAAGCCCACAAGAAAGGACAGCCATAAGGATAAGCATGATTGTGTAAAATTGTTTGAGCTGTGATGTTCTTTTGCACTGTATAGCCAAATGCAAATATTGCATTGAATGAAAAATGCTAAAGGGAGCCCCAGAGACTGGAGAATAACTGAAAAAAAAAAAAAAAAGGTAAAAACATGAGGTAAAAACAAAACAAAACAAAAAAACCCCAAAAAACAAAAAACCAAAAAAATAAAAAAAGGTGGATTCTGGCAGGGCATGTGTGACACCAGTGATGCAAAATACAGAATGGAGCAGTATGTGCAGGAGAGGACAAGAAAAGTGAAAGTAATAGAGATTAAGGGAACAAGAGAAAAAGTGTAATAAAAGAGCAACAGAAAGATGAAGAAAAAAACATTATAAGATTTGAAATAAGATGAAGTTGAGCTTTTAGTGGCTAAATGGGGAATTAAAGCAATAAGGTAATACAATCCAGAGTTGGGGTAAACTGCTGTATTTAGGAGTTGATTCTTAATAAAATCTGAATGTTGCATGTAAATTTTCTCAAGTACTGTGTTAATCTGATGGCGGTAATATTACTTCACCTTGTAAAAATTGCTGCTTTCAGGGAACACTTACTACAAAAGTAATTTACTGGACAACCCCAGCAATTTTGAGTTTTAATAAATAAAAAGCTACAAGCAATTAATGGAACTGCTCTGTTAAGTACTTGCTAGTAAAAATCCCTCTTAAAATACTGTTTCTAGGATTATGCTCCCTGTAGTTTTTTAAATATCCCAGAAGTGGTAGAGTTCCCACAACTCGCCTCAAGCAATTACTTCACAGTTTAAGAAAGCTGTGAAGATAACTTCTGAGCTCAGCTTTGGCCTTTGTCTTTTACTCAGTTAATTGCACAGACATGGGCTAATGAGAAACAACTCATTCAGTATTAGCTTTTGTCCCTTGGAAAACTGTTTCCAAGTCCCTTCATGAGCTGCTGTTTAGCTGAATTGCAGATGTATTTGCAACTACTTTCTTAGGTCTCTCTTTCATTTCCCAGGTCATCCTGTAGCTCTGCTGTGGTTCTTTTCTGGACTCTCTGCAGTTTTTCCTTCCTTCCCCTTCACTCTGCAAAACTGAGTCTAGATTTTATGTGGGTGCCATGGGGTGTTACAATTACTCTTGTATCTTTATCTGGATTGTCTCTAACATTTAACGTGAAGGTCAGAATTAAGTACAAATAATCAAAGTTCGATCAAATCTGGGGGTTTTTGGGTTTTTTTGGTTAGTGAGATGTTGGATAATTTTGGTTTTTTTCTTTCTTCTTTTCTTCTTCTCAGTCTCTGGTACAATGGAAGCATTTCCCCCCGCACCATCCCAAGGAAAACCCAAACAAAGTGCTTTATGGTAGCACTGCTGAAATGGAGGACACAGCCCCCAGATTTGTTGCCATAGGTCTCCAGTGCTTGCAGCTGGGGAAGAGCTGGAGGGCTCTCACAGCAAGCCCTGTGCTGCTCCAGTGCTTCCTCCAGAATGGATGTGAGCAAAGGTTGCCAGTGGCTTCTTTAAGCATCCACATGTGGGAAATGGGATGGGAGTGTTGTCAGCAAGCCCTGAGGCTGGATGTGCCCCAGGCCTGGAGGGACAGGGGACATATGGGTCCCAGAGCCTGAACCCCTGGGATCTGGCAGCTCCTCAGCCCCCTGCTCCCAGGCATATGGTCAGGGAGGGCCTAAGGAGGCAGAAATGAGGCAGAATCTGTCAGTCAAGAGCGTGATTATGTAAATGAGTATTTTAACTTTTGGTTTTTATAGACTGCAACCAATATAGTTAAAGGTCTGAGATCCCCTCCATGCCCTGATCTGGATGTAGTTTGCTATGCTGAGCTGTTGCCATTTAATTACAGGCATGTTCAGCATGTGTATCTAAGATGGTGCTTTCATGGAAAAGTAGTTGGCAGGTAGTTGAAGATACTCACCGCAAATAAACAGGGATTGTTGGATGGCAAACCTCATTTTTGGACAGCTTTTAAATATTCCAAAAAGACAATGGTGCAGTAGTAGTAAGCCTGAGTTACTGCAGGCCTACAATTAGTTTGTTCACCTGGGTTCTAGAATTTTGTCAAGTCCTGCTCTGGATAGAGCATGGTTTTCCACAGGGATTTTGAATTTGGTTTGTATGACCAGGCAAGTCTCTAATTCCATTTCCAAATCTTCAGTATTCCAGTTGCAAAAACACGTCTTTCAGTGCAAATTCTGCTCCAGTCTTGCTGTGTTCTACACAAAGACTTAATTACCACATCGCTCAACAAGGAACACAAGTAGGTAATTTTCACCTGAGTAACCTGAGTTTGGTTGTTCTAAACCCAGACCTGAGATCTATCCCCACCCTCAGCAGTGCCTGTCACAGGTGTTTAAGAAGACCTTTAAGACAGGATAGTCTGGTTGTGAGACTTCTCTAGAATACTTTGATGGCTTTCAGCACATCATAATCACAGATTTCATAAATTTTAGGAGAGGACTTGCTATTCAATACTTGTCAATGGATTTTTCTTCCATAAACTTGTCCATCTGTTTTGTGAACCGAGATAAACGTTGTAAATCCTTTGGGAAGTAATATCGTAACATCTTAATAGCAAGATGTATAGAGAAATATCTTTTGTTCCAACCTGTTATGTGATACCATCTGTTGATGCCCCTTAATCCGTGTTTAAGGCAGTGAACAAGTATTACCTATTCATTCATCATTCCAGATTTCTGAGATTTCTTTTCTGTCCAATTTTATCTTTTCCAGGTTCAGAGGTCCCATTGTATACAGTCTGTGTCCTCTGCTGTAATATTTCCTATTTTGCTTTATTTCAGTTTGGGTTACTGTGCCTAATGGTCTTTGCATTCATTCCATCAGTACTTCATAACAGTCGATATGGTCATTGAGTTTCTATCTCTGAAACCCCAACCTTGAGATCTCATTCCTTTGAGGCGATTTCAGACCCAAACACAGCATACCATTTCTTTCCTTACGTATATCACTTGGTTTTAATTTCTATTTCATTTTGCCTTTTCACTCAGTGCCTTGAAGCTCTTCTGCACCATATTGAGGTGGCCTTTGTCTTTACTCTATGGAATAGTTTATATTATCACTCACATTTGCTGCTGCACTGTTGATTCTCTCATCCAGACAGAACTTGCCCTTTTCCTAATTTTTTTTCTTTTCTTTTTTTGCTCTTCTGGCTTTAAATATGCAAGAGAAAATAAAATTGAGATCTCTCTCAGGCTTCAAGAGGTTTCCTAAAGCGTCATGCAAATTTGACTCAAGCCTGTGGGTAAACCTTAACAGCTCTAGAAATAACAGCTTTGCCTTCTCCTATCACTGACAGGATGTTCCAACTGCCCAACTAAGATAAACTCTCTGCCTAAAGAAGGCACAGCAAAGACAAGAGCAGATACTGCAGAGGCATTTAGCAGAAGAGGTATTCACATCAGAAAGCACAGAAGAGGCAAATACCACAAACTTACAGGCAGAGTAGAGAGGACTGGGGAAACAGCATCCAGGATTGCAGCAGAGCACTCAGACATGGTTTTTCCTCCAGCCTTTGCTGACAGTGATCTCAGTTTTCACAATGTTTCTTTGCAAGGTTTTGAGGAACTCAGAGGCTGCAGACGCCTTGGCTTTTTTGTAAACTGTGGTGGTGGTAGTTACGCTGCAAGGAATAGCAAGTGTTTCTAGTAAGTTACTCCATGTGAACTGATAGTGTGTAGATCAGTGTCCGTAAATTCATTACCCAGTTCTTGATTCTTTTAGAGGAAATTATTAATAGTGTGGAAAACACTTTCAGTTTGACCATTTAAAAGCGCTTGAAAGATTTGAGTAATGCATTCATTTAACATTCTATGTCATGATGTTTGCTCTTTTTTCCCACTTCCAGACTCTAGGTACAGCTCATTAAGCATACCTGTGGCCATACAACTATGAAATATTTCGTCATTCAAGATGCATCCCCCTGGTATTAAACTAGTGCTCATGCCCTACAGGGTTTGTTTTCTCTATTAACAAAATAGCCACAAATGTGTTTTTTAAAGAAATATTACAAGGAGCTCTGCTGTTTCCAGCTCACTCACCAAATGGACATTGTGTACTGTGAGGAATGGAAGCAATCCAATTCACTGGAGTCAGAAATTATTGTATGTCTGTTTCTTGTTCACAAAGAACAACTGAAGTCCAGATATTATTTATGTAATTTACTTTTCTAAAGGACCAGCAGAAATACCATTTCTACTGAAGATAAAATAACCATTAAAAGCAATATTTGTCTTAACAGTGAATTTACTAATTAAGCATTCAATTATTCACTTTCAGAGTCAGTTGAAGAAACACCATAGAAACATCATAGAATGGTTTGGGTTGGAAGGAACCGTAAAAATTATCCAGTACCAAGCCTGCTTCCATGGGGAGTTCAAGTCCTTTTGCTTCCCAAAACAACCATTAATATGTAATTTGCTTTAATTACTGTTATTAATTATGTAGCTTGTGCTTATCTGTACAGTTTTGAATCACTTAGGCTGTATTTGGCTAAATAAAAAAAATTATTTCTAAGTAGGTGAAGACCCCTACCCCTTTGTCCCAAAGGAAGCCAAACACTGTGTGAACTTGGAATATGCACAGTGCAGTGGTTTGACTTAGCTGACGGTGTAAAAAAGGGTCTGTCATCAAGTACAGCAGCTGTCCTTTACACATAATTGAAAGTATTGTTATCATGAGGAAACAATGTAGAACTATTCACTTTTCCAGGTCTATTCTTTGTGGGTTGGTTTGTGGGTTGGTTTCTTGCTTTCTTTGTTTTGGTTTTTGTTTGTTTGTTTTCCCTAATATACTTAAAACAATTCAATCTGAAAAAGAATGCTTAGTACATTTAAGCAAAAGAAAATTACCAGGCTTTGATTTTGGTGGATGCATCCCATATTCATGTGTCACAAAGCCTTAAAGTCCAGCAGGTCACGATCTCTTGTTGCTCAAAGTATTCTGATAATCTTTCTCTGTCACATCCAGGAGGTTCAGTTTAACATTGTTGCTTTCTTCTGTTAGAATCTGCACAATCCAAATTCCCCATATGCTGGCAGTTAACTTTTTTCTGTTACCAATAATCCTAGAAATATGAAAAAACAATATTATAGCAAGATTGATTACACAAGCTAATAGTCTAGAAAACTTCAACAAAGCTTGTAAAATAAAACCTGTTAATTAATCCTATGTGCCTGAACAGATGTAGGAGGATTTGAGCTTCTTAACCAGGGCAGTAGTTTACCATCCACAGTGGACTATTTGATAACATTTGCTTGATGCTATTGTAGATTTTCCACCATTTAGTCATTCTTCAAAATTAGTGGTATTTGTCTTACTCGATAATGCTGTTAAAAATTAGTAAATTCAACTGTACTAAAAATATATTCAGTTTTTAAGGATCAAAATCCTGCCCTGGTTGCATCTATCTAAAACCAGAAGAGAACAAAGACCCAGTTTTCCTAACAAAGCCTCTTTCTGTCTGGCAGGACTGCTGGCAGCAGCCCAAGGTATTCCTAGAACACACTGTTAAGACTTTGCACCAGGTGACAGGCAGTAAAGGTACCAAAGCCTACAGGTAGCATTTAGCTCCCAGCAGGCAATTCCCAGCTGTGCTGCTTTGTGTGTCAACCATAAAATGTGTGTTGTCTTTCTGAAGCCTGACTAAGCAGCTTTGGATATTACAAAGGCTCTGCTGCATGTTTTAATTTGCATAGATTAGTCTTTCTCCTTTTATATTACATTGACTAATCAGGAGAATATCTTAGCCCAGACATGTTTATAACCCTGTGTGGCTGTGTTTGGCTACATAGATAAAATATCCTCTCATTTGCATGATTATGGCATGAAAGCAGTACTCTTAGAAGGCCAAAACACTAATTTAATAGTTCTTCCCTGCCTCTCTTTTTACTTCCAGAAACCAATTGTCCAAATCCTCACCTGCTTCCTCTTCCTCGCTTTGGCAAAACCTTTTAATGGCACAGGCTGAACTACTTGGCTCAATGCTCACGCTCAAAACCAGGTGGAAATATTGGACATGGATTTGGCAGGGATGGGGTTTGCTGTGGCTGGAGGTGGCACTGCTCAGCATTTGCCCTTCCCCATATCATGCTGGGCAAACAGGACAGTCCAGGTGCAGGGAAGGAGATAAAGCCATGGTGGAAACAGAGAAAGGGCAATATGGAGCAGTGTTTTACTGAAGAGAAAGTCTTGGGAAAATTGAGGACAATCTTTTGGGCATTTGAAGGCCCACCACAGAGTGGCTTTTCTGGTTGGCTGCAGCTTCTTTGCAGGCCAGGGGCTGGCAGGCTGGAGGAAATACCTCAATGCTGAACTGCTTCTCCATGCTCAAAACATAAGCTGCTTTAAGTAGAAAAATAAACAATTGGTTTCACATAAAATTCAGTAAAATAATAGCTTAATGTCTTTTTATTGCAGGAAACAAAATTGTTTGGAAGTGTTACCAGATCTGCAGAAATACAGCTATAGTAGTTGACTCACTGAACTTTACAAATGTGGAATAAATTCTCAAAGAAACATCTGGCCTTTCAATTTTTCTAACAGATGGATAAGAGAATGGCACAAATTCAGGCCTGAATATTCCTTCCAAGATTTCTTTGAGATCTTTATTTGCAGATTTAAGCTTTGGTATTTCATATCAAGTGTTCGGTACCTCTGCAATGAAAACAGAAGACATTGCCTTAGATGCTGATAATAAGGAGTGAAGCTTAGAAGTAATAAATCAGTCAAAAGAAAAACATATTTAAGGATGTCACATCTAAACCAATCTGTCATCCTGGTTTTGTAAGATTTTCAAAAAAGCATATTGGATAAACTTCCAGCAATGACTACTAACACAGTTCTGAGAGATGAGAAAATGCCATTCAAAAATGTGAGATTTTTAAAATCTTGTTTGGAAAATGGGAATTTTTTTTCTCAATTGATTATTGTGGAAATAGAAATCAGGTGTGAGTTAACCCTGAACTCAACAAATAATTAAGGTAAAATACTTGAAAATGCTCTGGAAAAGCTTTGGAAAAGTGATAACTTTTAAAATTAGGAAATTCCCAAATCTCTCGGAATAGATATGAGAATTTTTCAAAACAGTGGTTAAATTTAAATGAATTTAACCTAAATGTTGCTTAAATTACTTAATTTCAAACTTTCTTTTTCTCTTATTTCACCAGAAAATGTAAGCACTCCTCTTCCCAGTGAGTGATCTAGTTACAGAAACTGCCTGAGCAACTGGGAAGAGCAGCAGTGACTCAAGATTTTAAGTGTTTTGGGGAGACACATCTGTCACAGCCTCAGCTTATCTAACCCCATTACAAACCAGCACTGGCGGCTTGCTCCCAGTGCTGTCGTAAACAATTCACTTAGTTTTCTTATACAGTCGTCTAAACATTGTTCCTAGCAAAGAAAACAGAGTAAACTGTCTTCACAGATGGATGACTCTGCACTCTGATTTATTCTATTGATCGTGGAAAAACAGCTGTTTGACTTAAACCAGGGACCATGAACTACAGGCCAAGTGGCCATCAGAGAGTGAGGGAGAATGGCTGAAGATTTCAGAGATAGGTAGAGTTGTCCTTGCCCTTATGCTATCACAATAAAAACAGTCAGGATGAGATGGTTTTGTGCACTCTTGTACATTCTTGTTTTTCATGTGGGCTTTGGGATTTATTTTGTTGCTCTGTCAATCTGTGTGTTACCAGTTCCTGTGCTGACACATTTATGCCTTCCAAGTTAAAGCACAGGATCATGGAGCCCTAATTTGTTCCAAATCTACTTGTGTTGAAATAACTACAGTGCACAGTAGAAGGGTTAACTGCAGGCCTGTACCATCACTTGTTGTTTCTCTCCGCTTTTCCTTCTCTCTTGTCTTTTAATATAGGGAGCAAAATGAACATTTTACCAGCCTAACATCTTTCCCTTTGTATACCTATTACCTTTCACAGTGGGATCTCAATTGTAAGTTGAGCATCTGTGCACTACCAAAGTACAAATGCTTCCAGACATGTCCTAGATAAAAGTGTATCATTGTACCATACCAGAACATCCCTTAATAGCACTCTTAATAATGGTTTCCTGAAAATGTTTCCTGATAGCTTATAAGGATCCGTTTTTTACCCTTAGCTTCACCTACATTCAGAGCCTTTTTGTTAGAGTTTGAGTGGTAAAGTGTCTGGTATTATTATTAATACTTATTGAAAAGATGGTGTTATGAGAAGCCAAATGTGTAATTTTTTATTCATGGCTTTTAACAAATTTCTGGTCTATTTTCTGATCTTACTTACTCTGTCTAGTATTGTACAAATCATCTAAACTTGTCTGGAAAACTAATTTTATGTTACTTCTTGTTCAGAATAGTAAGTTCTACCTTTTTTTTTTTACATGCCTGCAAGTGTAGTTTCTTACATTTCATGCAAGTTTAAGGAGAAAAATGAGAGAGCAGGGGTAATGATTTGTGTCTGGATTTGCTATGCCTCTTGCTTTTTAATTTCCTTAGGGTATTGTGAATTGTGGAGAACACTGTAATGGTTGGGACATGATAGCTTTTTTCTTTTGGTTTGGTTTTTTGTTTTGTTTTCTTTTTGGTGGGTTTGTTTTGGTTTGGTTTGGTTTTTGTTTGTTTGTTCATTATATTTAAATTCTAGAAATGAAGACAGCTTTTCAAGAGGCAGGAACTGTCAGTCCAGGCTGGCAGTCAGAGCTACATTGAAATTCAGACCTCTGTTACTGTGACTAATAATTTAA
>WEIT01015316.1:1605-12165 GCA_013389985.1 Dryoscopus gambensis | reverse complement strand
TGCAAAGCACTTAAAGATATGCTTGACAGCCTAATGTAAGTTAGACCTGAATACGTTAAACCCTAATTCAGAGCTATAGTAATTGATTTGGCTGTAATTGGATGTCTGTTACTGAACATAAAATGCTGGTGACTTTAGAATACCAGATCTGCACCTCTTTTTCAGGTGTTTTCCTGGGTTAAAAAAATAAAAAAAAAAGGAAGAATCAATCCCCTATGAGTATTTTTTAGATTTTCTGAACCACTGCCCCACAAAACCTGTTTGTGTACTATGCAGTTAGTGGGGTCCCATTAAAAACCATGTACATTTTACTATCATTCAGCTTATGGCTAGAGGCTGCAANTCTAATGCTCTAGGATGTTACAGTATTTCAGCTGCAAAACTGCAGATGCTTATTTACTTAGGGTTAAAAAATACATATAAAGATAACTAACTAATTAAATGTCCACTGTTGCATTTGATTTGAGAAATTTTTTAAGACTAAAGGCATTTTTTTAGTATCTATTTTGCAGGATGTAGGTCCAGAGGTACACGCTGTTCTGATACTATCCATATAAATGAACAAATTTCAGTTTTACACTAGCAAAATACTTGAGCATAAAATGAACAGAACAGGCACATGATTGAGTTGGGACTGTTTTCATGCTTCTAATCTGAAATGCCTTGCTGATTTACCTTGTTGTGCTTGATTAAAACCCTTTGAGTCCAGCTATCTGTCCAGAGTACATTAAAATAATATAGTATGTATAGACAATGTAAAGTTGTGAAATAACAGTAGGCTGTGAAATACGTTCCCATAGACATTTATGTAAAACTTTATGCTGGTTCAATGAGAAAAAGCTTACAGGAAGATAAATCCTTTCAGCGTTACAACATCCTTTGAAACTTTTCATTTGAGTAATCTGTCTCCCATGTTTGAAGGTGTTAGAGTACTGAAGGAAATAGCACATGTCTTTTCTTTATTTTTGTTGTGCTCTTTTTGGCCCTGTCATTGGTGAAGTTTCTGGATATGAGGAGCTTTGGGCTGACTCTCTACAGCCATTTGTACATCTGAAATGCTGCTCAAATTTTCAATATGATGAGATTTTTATATTCTGACCTAAGTGAAATGCACTTATGTAATGATGTGCAGCAGTAGCATATGAATAATTTGGAATTACATTTATTTAGTTACTTTTGGTGACATTTAAGCTGTAATGTCTTCAGTCTTGAGCTTGGTTTTGCAGTTTGACAACATAGAAGACACAAGGCAGACAGTATGCCAGTGGGCTTGCAACCAGCTCATAAATATAAGGACTGCATGTTTTTATTATTGCAGGCAACTGTTGGCACACTTAACATTAAAAAAAAACCTGGGTTTTTTTCAGTTCCTGTTGGAATCCAAGAGATTCTAAATCAAGAGTAATGTTTTGGGGTAACTCAAACAATTTTGTCTTGCTGTCCAAGTAACTGATACCTGTTCTCCACATTTGAACTGCTGATAAACTTAGTGTTAAAGTGGGACAGCAAGGGAATCTGGATTGTTTTGCTCTGAAGTGACTTAAATTATGCAACACTGACTGGAGAGCCTTCTCAGTCTCTGAATGCATTGCTGCTTCTCACTGTTTCTTTGAAACTTGGCCTTTACTTTATGACTGGAAGCTCTGTGGGCACTTGCTCAGATTTGCAGTTCTGGAAAATTGTAGCCTAACTCGTCTGCCTTGGATCAGGTGGCTATACCCATAGTGGTAGGTGGAGGTACCTTGCAAACTTGGGAGGTCCATGGAAGGTTTAAAGGTATTTTATGAATAAGTTGCCACTCAGCCAGTGAACTTCACAATGCATGCATAATCTGGCTTTTGTGTTGTTTGTTTATTGTTGGGAGGGTTTCATATATGTAAAATTAGGTTCTCCATTATGCTCCTTATTCAGGTAGACATACCTGATTTCTATGCACTTGCATGCATTGAGCCTTAGTGGGCTACATGCCGGTTTTTTATCATTTCATGTAATTCAAATTTAATCTAGGAAGGAAAAGCACTCAGGCAATGCAGCAGGACCTTAATAAATGTGTGGATCATGCCTAGAATTCAAGAAAACACAGCAAAGGTGACTTCTTAGGTGGTGTTGCAGTTCCCTGTACTCACCCCTTAGGCAGGAGGTGTGAAGACGGGCATGACAGAGTGTTTTGCCTGTGTTTATTTGATATATTGCTCTAGGAACTGTAGCCAGCTGGTACCTATTAGTGTCTTCTGTCTCATCTAAATAACATCAGGCTATAGAATGGTACAGAGAGTTTCTTTTGATAGCTTTCCTCTTGGACATTAGTGTGCCAAGAGAAGATCTGCAGAGCTNTAAGAAATTTGCATAACATATTAAAGATGAACAGAAAGGTGACAGCAGTCCATCTTACATAATTTTTGGGTTGCATGGAAAGTAGAACTGTCAGAAATGCTTTTGCCTTCAATATTTTCACTCTATTTGGGGTAACCAGCAGACTCAGACAAGCAGCTGAGACTTTGCATGATCTACAAGTATCAGCCTCTGAGCTTTCTAGAGCTCATCTGTTGTCACTTTATTTATAATAATTCATTCCTGTATGTAAAAAAATAAAATCCTTAAGTGACTGCACGATTCTAATCTTACTGCTCACTGTAATTTTAATACAAAATAAGTGTGGACAATTACAGCACCTATTACCCATCCTGTCACTTACGTAATCTTATATCTTACGGTGTAGGTCAAAAAGAGAGTGCTTTTGGCTTAGGTGGATTTCATATCACACTAATTTATAGTACAAGGAGCATCACTCAGTATAGCCTGACACAGCCCTGCAAATTGTTTCGTACAGCATCACTTTCTTTTGGATCAGATATCTGTTTTCAATTTGCATAGAGAATGCCTCATCTAAATTTATTGCACTGGAGACAAGTGAGCTAGACATTATCATGACTATACTGGGTGCATGTCTCTACCTCCTGGTTTTGAGGAAACATAAATTAATTTGCCATTATTAATCTTATCTAAATAGAATTTCATTCTAGCGAGTATCGCAAACAGTTTGTTGCATCAGGTTTACTTACAGTTTTATGGATACATTATACAATATGTTGCATATAGCACACAACAGCCTACTTTGCTTGTCGTTACTCTTGGATTTGAGTAGCTCACTGTCAAATAAGGAAGAAAAGCTTAAAGAAAAAAAAATACTATGTCCTATATGATAGTATCAGGCACCTCAGCTAAGAGCTTTGCTTTGTCTCCAGTTCTGCAAGTGCCAAATTCTGCCAAGGTCTTTCTGCATCATGGCATTCTTTTCCTCATCCACTGGCTCAAGTTGGGCTGTACTCAAGTTCCAGCCTGTATATGGAGTCTAACTCCTTGCCAGCTGCCTTTCGTACAATTTACTCCCTCTTTAAAATAAAAACATTTATTTTTTGTATCTTCCTGGCGTGACTATTTCCTCTTTTAAAATGCCTGCTCAGTTATTCCCCCGTTCTTTATCTGTACAACTGAGGAATGAGCAGCATTTCTTCTTATCTCTTCACCCTTTCTCTCTTTGGTGCAACAATCTAAAAACCTACTGGTAACAGATGCCTCTTAATATATGTTTCACTAACAAGTATCTCTGAAATGTCTTTCACTGTCGTGAAAATTCTGTTTTAAAAAGGCTCTTCCCGGGAGGTCTATTAATCCAACAGTAATCCAGTAGAAAAAAACAGCCAAAGTAATACCCTACATTTGGAACATTTTAATTCTCCAGGTAGCCTATAGCTTCATTCTGCAACTGTATTCTTTAACTTTTAATTAAGTGATGATTATTTTAAGACTATGTCAGACAATATAATACACTTAATGTCAAGTGTTTGTGCAGCATGGAGTGGTTAGATGGGACCAAAATGCCCCAGAGGTGAAAGTCAGCCACACAAAGCTCACAAAATTAGAAGTGTCTTTTTATAGAGTTGGTGCCTAAACTGGTTTTATATAACAAAATTTATAAAAAATATTTTCCATGCAAATTCACACAGGCAACCGAATCACTTAAATTTACCTTGCATTTGCAAAATTTTGCCAATAACGTGAAATTTTCTTATCTAGTATTTAATTTTTTCAACTGATTCAAAAAACCACTTTTACTTACCAATTATTTCAAATTAGGTTCAGTAAACATTTTAAAAGTTCTATTCCTTCTTTTACCATAGCTTGTCTGTTCTCTTATTCTTTTTTTATTTTTACTGGAATTACTTTCCAGTGCTTCTCTTTACGAAATTACCTAAAAGCATTTTGCATGATAAACATGGATTCACTTTTTATATCTTTCTTTAGTTTGTAGAACAACCGCTTTCACTGACTTTTAAAATAGAATTTTAGTTGTGGGCAGATTTGTCAGATTCTTTGTTTCAAAGAATTTCCAAAATCTTTAAGTATATCCTGATGGACAAAGAGTAAGAGGTGATTTTCAGTGATTTTGAGGTATTCTTGAAAAGGTTTTTCTTGTTGAGTTTTGTTTTGAAATTGAGCGATAACTTAAGTCAGTGCATTGTTCAACTACCACAGCTTTCTTCACGTCTTAATTATTTTATTAAATAAAAAAGGGTAGACATTTAATTAGATGTAGTGAGGCTTTGCTATAGCAACTCCCGAGGACACAAGAAAAACAAGTATGTAAACAGTTAATACTTTTAATTAGACCAGTGCATATAGCTGCAAATTTGTACCCTCTGTAATTACCCAAAGAAGGACTTCTGTGTATGAATGATAGTTTTATCAATTATGGGATTTAGCCTAAAAAATGTGATTTAGTACCTATAAAACTATTTTTATCTCCATAGATACACAGCATGGCTATACACCATTATTCTGCTGTAAACATATACTGGCCTTCAGCAAAGATTTGGGTATTGTCTCTCATAAGAGACAATTTTCTGGACAAGATGACCAGGACACAGCTGGATAACTGTGTTCTGCAGTGGGTGAGCAACTGGCTCATGGGTTGGGCACAAAGGGTTATAGGGAATGAGGTGACATCCGGCTGGTGTCCAGTCACTAGTGGGGTTCTGCAGGGCTCCATCCTCGCCCTGTGCTCTTCAACATCTTCATTAATGACCTGGACACAGAACTGGAAGGGGTACCAAGTAAGTTTGCTGATGACACTTAACTGGGAGGAGCTATTGACTCTCTTGAGGGTAAAGAGGCCCTGCAGAGACCTCAGCAAGTAAGAGAGATGGGCAATGACTAACCATGTGAAGGTCAAAAAAGACAGGTACAGGATTCTGCACCTGGGACAGGGCACCCATGGTTGTGTGTGTAGACTGGGGAATGAGAGGCTGGAGACCAGTGCTGTGAAAAGGGACCTGGTTGATTGTAGGTTGAATATGAGTCAGCAGTGCCTTGTCAGCCACCAAGAGTGTCCTGGGGGGCATCAGGCACATCACTGCCAGCCAGGCAAGGGAGGGGATTGTCCCATTCTGCTCTGCTCCAGTGTGGCCCCACCTTGAGTCCTATGTGCAGTTTTTGGGCATCAAAATAAAAAAAAAAGACATTAAGCTACTAGAGATCATCCAAAGGAGAGCTATGAAGATGGTAGAGGGTCTGGAAGAGAAGCCATACAAGGAGCAGCAGAGGTCACTAAGTTACAACTTCTCGTGAGGGGGGAGGGGCAGGTACCGATCTCTTTGCTCTCATGACCAAGGACAGGACCTGAGAAAACATCACTGAAGCTGAGTCAGCTGATACCAGAAAATGGTTTTTCAGCTAGAGGGTGGTTGGGCACTAGAACAGACTCCCCAGGGAAGTGGTTGCAACAGTATCTTGAGTTCAGGAAGCATTAGGAAAACTCTCAGGCACATGGTGGGATTCTTGGGGTGCCCTGTGCAGGGCCAGGAGTTGGAATCCCTGATCCTAATGGGTCCCTTCCAACTCAGCATATTCTGTGCTTCTATGATATTTTATGTTTTTATGTTGGTTCTTGGTTCATACTTACACACACATTGAGGGATGCAAAAATAAGCTTGGGCATATTATGAGCATTGTGTATGTGGAGTTTTGTTCGGGGGATTTTTGACTTAATATTTTTCTCCCCTGTAGTATCAAGGGATTATTTTTCCCCTTCTATGCTTTCCTTATCTTTCAGCTGGTAGACTAACATTAGGCAGATAGATTGTCTGTCAGTGATTTTAGACACTTTGAGAGTATTTCATTCTCTTTCACATCCTGGATTTATATATTCAGCTTTGATCCCCATTACGTACTTATACATTTGCCTAAGGAATGTTTGAGATTTTTTATGGTCTGCCCCTGGTTTAGAATCTTGCAGTTTGCTTTTTAAGAAGAAAGAAGCAGAAATTTAATTCAGCATTGAAAAGTTCATGTACTGAAATTCTGGCTGCTTTAAGGTACAACTTGCATTTATCATAAAAACAGAACATTGGATAAAAAGGTGTGGTGTAAATGTTTACTGACATCTCTTTTGGATAGATGTATCAAAAACTGATAATCAGCAAGGACATGAATGAGCTATGTAGGTCATCCAAGCGAGTGCCTTTGTAACAATATAGTCATGCTTTTAACGTGTGCCACAAATATTATTAGAGAAAAGAATCTTATTAACAATGGATTTAGAGACTGTTGTTGTTTTTGCTATTTTGCTATCTAGGAAATTGCACAGAGACAGGTCTCCTTAGTAGCATGAATCTATTCATTGTAGTCTCAGAGGGTGAAAATAATTTTGATTTACTAAATTCAAGAGAACTTTCAAAATACTCTTAACAAAACTTTTCTACTGATGCCATGATGATTTTTTTGCTTTTCTATATACTCCTCTTATATACCCTTTCATATGTCCTTTTATACAGCTTTTATGTTTTTTGTATCCTTAGTGCTTTTAGCCCACACGCTTGTAATTCCCAAAGTCTGATAACAAGCTTAGACCCAAAGTTCCATTAAGCC
The DNA here is from genome assembly GCA_013389985.1 of Dryoscopus gambensis. Lineage (NCBI taxonomy): Eukaryota > Metazoa > Chordata > Aves > Passeriformes > Malaconotidae > Dryoscopus > Dryoscopus gambensis. Next base: position 5,238 of record WEIT01015316.1, on the reverse strand, counting down.
AAGAGACTGAATATCTTGGAAGCCTTGTAGTTGGGAGTCAGAGAGCTCCAGACACCGAGGTCCTCTCCAGAACACATTCTGTGAACTAAAATAGGCCCATCCAGGGGGAAGGTTCCTCAGGACGGCAACTTCTCTTGAGCCTCTCATTGGGGAATCTTTGATAGACGTGCTAATTTGCAAGGTCTATAACTGTATATGCGAATCATCATGTGTGTGCATTTTTGGTGTGCATTCTGGGGTGCATTTCAGTGCATTCTACCTGGATGTAGTGCACCTGAAATCCTTAAATAAATACTGAAGTAAAACCTTTTTTTCCCCTCTAACCACGTTTGGCTTTTAATTCTAAGCCCAGGGAAAGGCAACACTACGAACAACAATATAACAATAAGACACATTGTTTGGGGCCACCTGTGCTTGAACATCAATGTTGCATGGGCCACTGGAGTCCCTGAAACCTGTACTGCTCTCTAGAATGGGCCTTCTACTACCTTATGAGACTATGAGTGTACCATATGCCCAGGAACAAACATTATTCCATCTGATTATTATGCTTTTCAAGCCGAATGATGACAATGTCCTGTGGCTTTTGTTTCAGATTTAAGCAAAACAATTAAGAAAGATAGGATGGCTTACAAAGCATGAGCTTTGGCATGGTTTCAACTGTTTGCTGTATAAGCTAGGTTATCACTCGGGGTTAGCATTTGAGGGAAGCTGGGGTGCCCCAGCTACAGTTCCATGAGGACCTCTTGGACACTGGGCTTGGGCCCCAGCTCCACAGAAGCTGCAGGTGGTTTTAGATAGTAGTCTGATTTTCCTTCATCTTGCAACAACTCTCACTCTTGCTGTTTGCCAAAAAAGATGAATTTCTTATATTTCAAGATGTAGTGACTAAAACCTAACTGATCATACCTTACACCAGGGAAGAATAATCTGGTGTGTTTTTTATTCTGAGGTTCATGCAGTTGTATCACTGAGCAGCATTTTGGAAGCACTGGGTACCAACCAGCACTAAATATACGATAATGGTCTGGCAGAATCAATGCTCTGCTGCTGTACTTGGCATGGTGGAGTGAGTCATACCTAGCAAAGATTAAATTTCTTATGTATCTCCCAGTTGTATGTGTACTCAGGATGGATGCACTATTGAGGTAAGAAAGTATCATTGCAGGATTTTGAAGCTGTAAAACTAAGACTATGGAGAAAAACTTATCCGAATCACTGAAATATTCAGTGAAGAACCACATGGGAACTCTTCCTTGGTGAACACTGCCTTGGAGTGGCATAAATGGAGAGAAATAATACCTAAAATTTTGATTGGTTGCTCCATGTGGGAAAACAATGAGATTGCTGCTGAGTTATTTGAAAGCAGGATCAGACTCTTAAATTATTTCACAGAAATAATTCTGTGATCCAGTGAAAAAGCTATGGACAAAACTGAAGAACCCTATTCTGATCTCCACAGTGTGAGGGCAACAGCTGGTGCTGGATTTCATGCTTGACTCTGCACTTTCTCTACTTCAAAGCAAGAAAGAAAGCAGAAATCTCACTTGAGAACTGGATTTTCCATTGGATAGTTCTCTTGTGAAAGGTTGATCTGACCACTGACTTTTTGTCTGTTATTGGTTTGCCTGCTGCTTTCCAGATATTCTTGGCAATAGAAGATAACACATTATAGCATAAGGTAGAAGCCTGAGTTGGATCAGGACCAGCTTTAAAACTCTGAGAATGTGAAGGTGGTTTAAAGTTGCCAACCTCTTCTTTCTCACGTTGCACGTAAATTGCTCTCCATTTACAAACTCTTAAACTCCGTCCCCAAGTGCCCAAGCTTTAGTTTGTTATTGTAAAATTTATTTGCATTTAGGCACGTTTTAGGACTGAAAGCTTTTTTGTTACCTACATGTTCTAAAGGTGACAAATCTCCATTATTCTATCCAAAAAGTCACAATTTAAATTGCTCCACACCTACTGTAAGGCTTTTCTGAGTTATTCCTAATAAAAATCAGGTTTATGAGATAATATGCTATTACTGGATAGTTTCTAGCTGTTTTGTGTGCTTTATACATTTGACAGCTGAAGAAGCAGCAATTCATTTACAGAGAAAATGCCTCCCCACAGGCAAACCAGAACATGCCCACAGCCATAGATAGAAGTGTGTTGGTAGATCGATAATGTTTCAGTGTTGCTGCCTTTGAAATGTGTGCGTGTTCCTAAGCACTGATTCCTAAGTCAAACAAGAAGCATTTTATGGTTAGTAGGTGACTTGCATATATTTCTGAATAACTGTTCTGCTTTGTGTATATGGTAGTCAGGGTTAGCTTCAACATCAAATAGGGCAACTAACAGAGAGATGTCTTAGTCGAAACACAGTTGTGGCAATTCATGAACAGAAGTATGTGCCCCTGGCACCCAAAAAACATTTTCCTGAACAATGTGCACTGTTTATTCATTGGAAGTACACCAGGACAAGGTAAATTACGTTCCAGTAGGATCGATATGTCTGCAGGAGCTTTGTGTTACTGAGACATGGGAGCCTGGGCTAGCTCCTTTAAAGTTGGGGTAGCTGCTCTCTGTAAATTGTTCTGCATTCTTTGGTGTAGATATCTGCTAGGATTGCAGATGTACTTATTTTCTAAGGTCTTTCTTGGCCCTTTACAAGCAGCTTACTGAAGAGTTTCAGTTTAATCTTGTGCTCTTCAGATGACAGGAAATGAAAAATCTCATAGGTTTCATTATAGTTAAAGTTTTTGAGAACTTTTTTTTTTTTTCCTGGTATTTACATTTTGGTACTTGTAAACAAATGTACAGTGGAAGGCTGAAGCAAGTGGAAGTATGGTGTGACACATGCAGTACCTTCCTGCATTGGCCATTAGAATATCTGTATTCACATTAACATGGAAACGTCAGCTGAATCAAGTGTACCTTTATACATAGATTTCAAATTTATATCCTCAGATAAACTGCTTAGTGACATTTTAGTAACAACCTGAATTTTTTCTTGACCACAGCATGGAAGTAAAAGCAAATATTTACGAAACGTTGGAAGCAGAAGCTGTATGAGAATAGGTGAGACCCAGACAACTCTTCTTATCTCTTTCATGTACTGAAGACTACTTTTCATTTTTCTTTTTGTGTTGATGATGGTTGGCAAGATGCTGCTTCCTTGTATACTCTGATGTTTCTGGCTTATTGCATTCCCTGAGAGTGAAACATGGTTTTACACGAACAAGTCTAGAATCAGAACGCACCCTAAGGCTTCCTAATCATCAGGTTTCCTATAACCCAGACTTTTCTTCCAAAGAATCTAAATAAGAGTTTTAAAAGTTTGCAATATGCTTTTATGAGCTTTTGGTGTACTCCTGAGGGGTGAAGCAAGACTTTAGAGGAGGTAAATTTGTCAAGTAAAACCTGTGAAACAACTCTACAACGATTTAAAGGGAAGTGTATAAGTTCAAAGATAGAAATTTCAGAAGGACTGTAAATAAAATAAGGATTTAATATCCTTTATATAAATTGTTTTGATAGTTATCTTTCTTCTTGTCACTGCTCACAGCAATGTTTCCTCTAGGAGTGAAATTCATCTCAGTACCAAAATCCAGGGTAGGTCTTTCCACATCACTTGGGGTTTTGTGCAGA
>WEIT01015315.1:6547-21176 GCA_013389985.1 Dryoscopus gambensis | reverse complement strand
AACTGCAGAAACATTTTCAGCATTTTAATTACAAACTATTCTGATTTTAGCTTGAATGATTTTGGCTTCTCATCTGTGAGTCTATTTTATCATAGACATTTGCATAAAGCAATAACTGTTTCTTTAAAACATTACATTTACTTCTGCTGCATTGCCCTCAGAATGTTTTTGTGAGATCACTTGGTTGCAGTGGAAATAATGATGATGATGTCAAACTGAACGTTTTGATTTCAAGACAGGAATTTAAAGATAAAATCCTTAAAATTGCTTTCAGGAAACCATTTTTAGCAGAGGGGAAAACAGCATCAAACCTTTTTTTTCCCAAGAAAGGCATTTCCATTTTCTTTCAGGGCATTGCAGTCAAACTAAACTCTAAAAATACCAGATTAACAAACACGGAGCAGTTTTTAAGACACTAGAGAAAATCTAGCACTATTCTTTCAATGTCTCAGTAACCAGGAGCTCTTCCATTTCATTCCTTGGGCACTTGGGTTGATGTCAGCACCCTGACATCAACAAATGAATTCAGAACAGTATGTCCACCATCCCACAGTATCATACTTTTTAGCACCAACTGTCAAAACTGTAGCAGAATTCCAAAAAACCTCTTTCTGACCAGTTGATCCAGCACTGTGAAACACAAAAAATTAATGCTTTACCTCAAAAAAAACACTGGGTAATCAATCAGTGATTATACCTCACAGCTTTCACAACCTGCACTACTCCAGAAAGTCTGCAGTGAACAGAAAAGCCAGGAGATCTCACACTAGTTTTCATTATATGCCCCTTTGTTTGATCAAATTGTGGGTCATATACAACACAAAGTAGCCCCAGGTTCTCAAAGCTATGAAAGAATTGTAGGCAGATATTCTGTAAAAAACTTCCTAAAAACACTGAAGGAAAACAAGTGTATTTGGCAGTCTTTCTGTGCATATTTTGCTAAGGTATTTCCATCATTTTCAAAAGTTCTGCGCTCTCTTTACTTTCTTCTCTCCCCACACATCCACAAGAAAAGGGAAAAAGCTGGTTTATTACCTTTAACTTGTCAAAGGCACACAGAATAAGGAACTATTAAGTGCTATTTCAATTATACAGGATTTGAATGTTTGCACACTTGAGAATTGTTTGGGCTATTCTCATACCTGAGATACTGAATCTATAGGTTACATGTAATGGAAAACCAAAAGCATATTGCAAGAGTTTTACAGTCAGTAAGAGTTTTACACCACTATTTTCTTTATGGAGAGAAGAGAGGCTCAAAACTTCTGTAGTATAACATTCACAGTGCAGAAAAGACTGAACCTGCTGCTTCACACCAGTTAGTCTTGAAAAAAAAGATGTAGACCAAGTGACTAATCTAGGTCTGTGAACAAAGTAAAAGCAATTGTATAAAGTTTGTTGTTGCCATGTTTTTCTTCCTTTTGAACAGCATCAACATGGGACTAATTCATGATCTTTAGAAAGTAGTTTCCAGTTAGACTGACACACAATGGCAAGCAGTCTTAGACAGGTGAAGTGACAGGAAGGAGGAAGGCTGACTTGATGTCAGTGACAAAAACTATTTTAATGGAAATGTGAAATTATTCAAAAATTTCTTCTCCTAAACACGTGAAGATTTCTCAAGTCAGATTCAGACTGCACAATGGGCTGAGAGCAGGAATCAGGCAGACACAGTATTTTTACATACCATGTTTTTCTAATGGCTTTTCATACTCAGTGCCTCACTTAAAGGTTTCTTCTGTCAAAGATCTGTTAAATCAGTGATGTTTCATCAAATAGTAGTTGTCAAACATGATAAAGAACTACAATAATAAAATACGTGACCAAGAGGTTTTAGTAGCCAAGGATCAGGGAAGAGTGGAAATAGGCTGTATTTCCAAGGCACACAAAAATGACACTATAGTAATGAACAGTCAGCTGTTCGTATTCAGTAATACTAATTTTCAGACCTCTTCTATCCTAAAATAAGACCTACACATCAGGTCACGCGATGGATGGATATGACGGGAAAGTCACATAACAAAGGATAGATGATAATGCTTGACTGCTATTGCAGAACATATCTTTCAATTAAGTCCTTCAAGAAGGGAGACTCCTGCANCAGACCTTTAAACCAGAGTTGCATGCACAGACATAGAATCTTTGTGTCATGATCCTGCTGACGGCCTTTCATGTTTTGGAGATGCTACCTGCATTTTGATTAACACCCATCAACCTCTGACGAATGATGTAGTCAGATGCCGCTCAAGTTACTCCAACACTGAATAATTTGCTTTAATTTATTCCTTTAAAACTACTCTAATTTACTGCTTTACTTTGATGAAGTGGGCACTTTTGATAACTTCCAGAATTAAATATCCACTGGCTGAGGCAAAACCCCAAAAATGATTATTCTACTGGCTGAGAGAGTTCAGGGAAGTTGGGATAAGAAACAGCAACTAAAATATAAAGACAATTAGAATTCTTCCCTCCTGCTAGCTGGATGATTGGCATTTGGTTTAGGATCATCCTTGCGAAAGCATCCTCCCATGTTGACTAAGTGCATTTTTAGGCAGTAGGCAAACATCATCAGGAGGAAGGCAGAAAAATGTGTGCCCTTCCATATTCTGAAATTCAGGCATTTTTCCCTGTACACAATGGCAGAATAAAAAACAAAGCACAGCAAGTGCTAGTTATTTTTTTTTCCTCATCTCCTTGCAAAGCCAGTTCATAAAAGAGACTCCAACCTGCCACGGAACTTTCTTTAAACCTTCCGTTTCCTACTAAGTTTAAACTTATCTTCTCAGATAGAAATGAAGCTTGGCTCCAGGAAAGAACATTTTTAAATCCTCAGTGAATAAAGATCAGGTAGTGTTCACCCACAGAAACTGAAAAATGTGAAAAGATAAAAACAAAACAGTGCACAGAGCTGGAAAAATCTTTGGTCAATGGCATTTTACATAACAGTTTGAATTCCAGTGAATCAATTTCAATTACAAAGGAAGTACCAAAAAGATCACAGTGTCACAAACAGAGAAAGAATAAACTCTATTGGGGAAATGACAAGTGAAAATCAAATATATCAAATCACTGTTCTCATCCTTTTCTTAAAGTTTTCAGTGTAAGAAATTTGTTCAACTATATAGGAAATACTCAGACTTTGATTCCCCACACTTCCCTCCCTGTGCAGTTCCACAACTGCTCAGGAATGATATATTTTTAGATTTGCTCCACAGCTGTTTAGCTCAACAGACATGGTTTTGATACTTCAGAATACTAATTACATAAAACCATCTGAGTCACAAAATCCCAGAATAAACTGAGTTGGAAGGGACCCACAATGATAACCGAATCCAATCCCCGTCCCTGCACAGGACCATCCCCAAGAGTCACATCAAGTGCTCAAGAGCATTGCCCAAATGCTTCTTGAACTCTGCCAGGCTTAGTGCTGTGACCACTTCCCTGGGGAGCCTGTTCCAATGCCTAAACACCCTCTGGGTAAAGAACCTTTCCCTACTATCCAACCTAAACCTCCCTTGACACAACTTCAGGTCATTCCCTCTGGTCCTATCACTGGTCATCAGAGTAAAGACATCAGTGCCTGCCCCTCCTCTTCCCCTCATGAGGAAGTTAGAGATGCTGATGAGGTCTCCCCTCAGTTCTCCTCTTCTGAAGGAGGAAGGAAAACAAGGTCTGCTTCTACATATCTATCAGGCTGGATAATAACTATGGTCATCTAGCTACACAACATCTTCTTCTGTATTTCAGCTTTGAAATTAAGTTTACTCTTTGCAATCCTTCAATTACCTGATTGATCAAGGCCATAACAATCATAGTTGTAAAAAGCACAAGTATTACTCTTCTGATAGGTCCCCATAATTGCAAACATAGCCTTTAAAAGACTTAAAATTTTTTAACTGATGGATTTAAAAAAAAACCAAAACCTAAACTTTACAAGTTACAGGGTATATTATCTTCACATGGGATTGATTCACAGTGGGACCTGAAGACTGGAAAATAATTTAAAGACTACACCCTTAAAGTGTAATGCTAATACCCTTCAAGTAAGACTATTCTTTGATATTTCTGTTTTGAAAAGAAGATACGATCAAGTTCCAACTATATAATTTGTGGCTAATCTCAATATAATCTAACAATAGTTCTGCAGATAACTACAACTCTAGGACTATCATTGCTAGCTCACCAAAACTTGGACCTTAGCAGGTGAATTCAATTCTGTATTCTGGCAGCTTCTAGCAAATCATATATGCTGGTCAAAAGCATTTAATGAGCTTTAAAATGCTCAGTCTCTAAAATATTCTTCTTCAAATTACAACATATCATGAACTATTTGCTTCCCTGATCAGTCTGTTTTGCTGCCATACAATCCTGCCCAGATACCCAAAAGAGGTGCTGGAGTGCATTCTTTACCAGCTTTCTGCAAAGCACTGTACTCCACAAAAAGGTGATCTTACTGGTCTGAATAAATATATGTCTGTGTTTCTCTCCACATTACATCAAATTTAATTAATCTAGTAGTATGCAATAAGATGCAGTGTTAACATCTTTTTTCATTATTTGCATCTGGTTTTAATCAAAGAGAAGTAGTAATAATCCAAACAGCATTAATATGGCTGGGAAGTGTTCGCCTCTCATAGGGACAGTCGGTGGAGCAAGAATTAACAGTTTCAAGAGGTTACCTGTCCTATTCATTGCAATCACAACCACCTAAAATATTAACAGTATGAATCTCAAAAATGTGAAAAGACTAGGGAGATGTGCAGAGTAAACAAAATTTGTCTCTTAAGAATGGAAACATATTTTAGAGTAACTAAAACAATCACAAGTTGCAACAGTACTATTTATTATAATAAACCTGGATTGCCTAAGTTTTCCAAATATGATATCTGGGTTAAAACAAAACAAACCAAACCCCAACCAGCAAAAAAACCAAAACAAACAAACAAACAAACAAAAAAACACAAAGACAAATCCCAAAAAAGGTCTCAGGTGTCTGTTCCCGGAGTACCCTCCCTCCAGCTCTGGTCCAGAGCCTTTGAGATCAGGTCTTCTGCTAAAGGGATAAAGCAATATTATTGATGCTAATATGGCCTGGCTGGCAGGGAGCAAGACCAACGGCATGTGGAGGTCGTAAGTCATAAAGGCAACAGTAACCTAAACCACACACGCATGAAATCTCTCGGTAGCAACGTTTCTCATTTTGACCCTTATACATATTAATATGGATAATTCATAAAATGACAGAGTGCTTAACAACTCACATGTGTACCAATCATTCAAAAACTACCAATCAAAGGAAAAAAACACAGATTATTGCATGGCACTCAAGGTTCCTTCATCTTCAGCACTAAAGTCACCTGCCTTTAATTTCCCAAATTTCTGGAGAGTTAGGATTTCATTTCTCAGAGTTAGAACTTCACCAGCTGCCTCACTCCTACAGACTAAGGCTGGAGTCATCTTCTATGTGTGGTGTTGAGCTAAGGCTGATCAGCACTGTTAGAAAAACATGTAGGGACCAGCTAGGCTAATCAATGCAAAACCAACCGCAAACTTGCCTAAAGCAAGTGGCAGTTATTCCTTCTACAGCAAAGTCAGGTCACATTTGAATACATAAATAAGCCAATCAGAGACGCATCTTTTAAAAAACAAAACCAACACAACATTAGAAACCATTTGCAAGTGAAGTCCAGTTTTTTACTACTGCTTACTCGGGAAAACTCCTTTTAAAATCATTACTATCAGTCCAGGTATTAGGCCATACAGAGAAAATGGGACAAAATAGTTTAAAAGAGTTGAGTATAAATATTTAAAAGAAGAATTATGACAAAGCTTTCTTGGTGTTTCAGTTCCATTTTTTACTTTCATTCTTTCAATTTAAATTTTTGCCCACTGGCATGTAAATAACTAATGGGTAATTAGTTGACCAATTAGTTCTATGACAATCTCACAACTTTGCCTATGCAATATTACAGATACATCCTCATGGCTACATTTTTGCACCACACCTCCTGCCTTTAGGGAAAAATCCCTACAATATCTATGGCTATATGGCTGACAACAGACAAATCATTTACCAAAAGTAAAAAACCCTGCCTTTCTATTTCTGTGCTGAGCAATGGAAAGTGCAAAAGTATCTATAAATGCACAGCAGTCAATAGTCCTACGGTGGTCACACTAAACAACCCTTTGCAGGTTTCCAGCTTAAGGTATTCACGTGCTCAGTGCCATCCACATAACTCCTTAAGCTGCTTTGCTGTGAACCGTATTAGGGAACTGATCTGATCTGATGAAAACAAAACCAATTTATATAGACTTAAAAAGAAAAAAAAAAACTGTGTCACTTTTTGCCCAGTCAGTTATGCGCTCCAACTCACCCCTGCACCATTACACTACCCTAGTATTGCCACTGAATGATTATTTAGTGAAATCACAACCTCATGGCTACTGCCAGCTTTTAAAAACTGCCGTGACCTGGCAGTTCAGGAAACAAACAGGTACCTCTCCACACTAACCCAACCAACACAACAGCTACAGCAAGTTCAGCCTTGGCATCAGAGCAGAGAAACAATCAGCCCAGTATGAGAAACGCAAAGAGCCAGTCCCAGAGATCTGGTCTAGCCTAGCCTTGGCTTTCAGAAAAGAACAAGTAAGCTCCTAAAGCTATGGAAGTAGTGATGATATTAAGATTTTAAAAGTATTCTTAAAAAGGTTAGCTATGTGGGCACAAGTCTGCCTCAGTACGCTCTCTACAAATAAAACATGTGTTTGTGTATTTGCAGACTCCACTTTGCTCAGCCTCTGAGGGTCAGATCCATTAGCACACCCCACTACCTCAGTCACAGCATGATGCAAAAACCATTCCATCTCTACAAGCAGAAAGTCACATGCGATTTAAGGTTTTAGGATTCCAGAAGTTTCACCAAGGTGCACATCCAGAACTACTGCAGCCCTGATTTGAGCATGTAGAGACATTTTAGACATGCTGACCAGGCGCTCAGCAACCACACATGCAACACATCTAATGTACATTGACAGTGAGCAGCAGGCAGCAACCCTCCGAAACTGTGGCAGCTGGAAGCATCGTTCATGCAAAATGCATCAACACTGCCAGCAACAGAATCGAAATCTCCCCCCTCCCCGCTGGGTACCCTAACTGCTAGAAACGGAATCAGGTTCTGGCCCACTCCTCTTGCCCCCAGTCCTCATGTTCCATTATAACTACACAGTGGCCCTGACTGAAACAGAGGTGCAAATCTTGCTGTTTAAAGATCCTCCTGGGACTTTTCTTCATCCCTATTCTTTCATTTCCCATTGACTGCCTTAGATGCTCTCTACTCAGCACCCTGGCTGCTTTGGCACTGATTCCTGACACCTCAAGTAGGTTTCTTAATTCCAAAGTCAAGTGGGTAAAAAGGTTAGGCATGGGGATGTTAATCTAAAAAACACCTAAAAATCATCTTTGCCTAAATTGGTTTTCACATGGCCGGAGTGTAAGGCAGATCTCCAAGGAGACGCGAAGAGTGACCTTACTGGTCAGCATAAAAACACTTCTTGCAGGCTGCCTACGCATGCAAGACATCATAAATATATGAATCCAGCAGCTGATGTTAGGGACCTCACACGTATCCAACAAGAGGAATGCGATTACTCCTGCGACAAGCTGTATTTCTTCTGTTTCTTATCTAAATGCACATAGTTTGGTGTGCATGCATTCACTCTGCCACTCTCTCTCTCAAATGTTTCTTTTTTTCCTCTTCAGAGAAAAAGAAAAATGCCAACAACCCATTCCTTATGAGCAATTTCATCCTTTAACACACTGGATTTTGTTCAGGTCAAGTAACATTTTTGGTAAAGAATATAATTGCAATTGCATGTTTCTAAGATCTTGTAAATAGCATGACATTATTTTAAAAACTTATGAAAAATGCATTTACAGTGTTCCTTTAAGTGTTTTAACACAGCTTCAGCTGAAATTGCTTTATTCCAAAGCAATTGAATATAGAGTATTTTTATAAGGACCTCTTAGTCTCTCTGCAAATGACTGAGATACAGATACTTTCCGGAAAGAGAACGCACCAGAAAATATCCAACCTTACATTTTACTAGCCATAGTTACCTAGCACCATAAAACATCAGTTGCTCTGTTCCTGCAGACTATGTTGTAGCTAAAGCAAAACAGCATGATCAGCAGAGCCAAGTAGTGCCTAGAGGCCTTATGCAAGTTTAGGTTTGGCACCATACAAACACACAGGCTCTATTCAGTATGGTAAAGCCATTCTACAGCCAAAGCAGAGGCAATTCCATAGATCAAAAGTAAAAATGAAGCTAAAATTCAGCAGCACATTCATGCCATCCTCAAGGAAATACAGTATCACATACCTCCTTGTCATACTCCTTGGACAACATAGACAAACAAAATAGATATCGGCCTAAACAAGCTGGTCAGAAGATACATTGTTATCATTCAGGGGTGTAAGCTTGTCTACATTACAGGTCCAGGAGGAGTGCCTTTAACACATGGTTTGAGGCACACTTGGAAGAGCTTCTCTAACCTCCTGGGACACAAAGCTGCATAGAAAGAGGAAATTATTTCCCAGTGTGATAAAATCCAGATAACTTTAAATACTTTTCAGCAGGCATCACAGAAGACAAGATATACACATAACTGCTGGGTCCAGTAGGACTCTCCTAGGCTATACAGGAAGTAAAGCCACCTTGCAATTCCTCTTACAGGGACACCATAATGGAAATACGCAAGTTTCAAAAACTTGCCAGAACCACTGCCAGTTGCAACATGCGATGCCATCAGTACCTAACATATCGAAGACATGAAGCAACCTCTTTCACCACCTCCTCTTGCCCCCCACCTTGCTCTGATAAGGAAAGGTGGGGTCAGAGAGGAAACAGTAGAACAAAGACACAGGTAAACTCAATTGAGACCAAAACCCCATTGTAATAAAAACTTCTTTTCTGGGTAACTCAGCATCCACTGCAGAAGAGAGCTGTATAGACTTTTTTTCACAGCAGAGTTGCTCCATGAGCGCCTTTCCTGGGATTATTCTTGTCTTGCCAGTGGGCCCTGTAACATACTGTGTGCCTTGTGAGACTAGGACTCAAGCAGTATTCCTGAGGGTAAGCATCATAAGCAAAGATTTATGCAGTAAAAGAAACCAAATGAAACTAAACACATAAACTATGACAGGCAGGACAGTGGAGTAAGTTACTTGGCTTCTTTGTTTCAGCTGCAGGCATCATTCATGCTACTTTGTACTTAGAAAAGGTCTGAAGTTATCAGCACTCATACAAATTCAGTGTCCCTCTATCAGGCAAATTCTGGTCTCTTAAGAAATCAAGATTCAGTAATAAGTCATAAGCAGCATAAATACATGTTTTTTTCTGAAACGAAAGTGGAAAGAAGAGTCTCGTGATACATACAGTGTTTAAGAATTTACATATTCCTGCATAGATCCAAAATAACTATGCATGAGCAAGCACTGCTGGACCTGTACAGGCTAGCAACAGGACTTTCCACATGGATATTACATAATGCTATCACATTCAAAAAATTTACCATGGTACCATTAAGTGCCATGACACTATTAAATCTATAGTACATAAACTCAGTGGTGCTTCAGTGTTGCGGTGCATTCTGTTATTTTTCCCTTGATTTTATGGTTGTAATAAAGATGGTTTAATCCCCTCCTCCTCCCTCCCCCTTGGGTGGTGGGTCCCAAGCCCTAATCCTTCCCCTGATTCCCTTTTAAGGTTGTTCCCCTCCCTGGCCTCCCCATCCATCACCTGGGGTCCCTCCCCTTGTTCCAGCACCTTCCCTATCCATCACCCAAACCCCTCCTGCAGCCCTTCTCCATCTCCCTGGAACCCTTCCCTTCGTTCCAGAGAGTTCTGTGTTTCCCCATACCCCACTCGTTTTCCCTAGTGTCAGTTATTGTCACTTATTCTCATTGGTTGTGTGTGCATGTACTCGCTCCCTAGACTCCGCCTTATGTGTGCCCTCATTGGTTGTACCTGTTCCCCGCCTATTGTATCTGCCTCCCTTTAAAAGTGTGTGTTGTCCATTTTGTTCGGTTCAGTCGCACCAGATCCCGTTTGGGGAAATAAAGGACTCTCTGGACTTATCGGTGTGGCTGGCTCCTCCTTCACCCCTTTGCTCCGGAACACGTCCTGAGCACCACATACCTTGTCGCGTCCCACTCGCGGAGCTAGCCGGGGACAAGATAAAACTTGCGAGTGGCCGCGACACTTCAGGAAAACAGATTGCTCTCTCCTTACTCACCAACCACTTTCATCTCCAAAACTGATCTCACTGAGTGGCTGGAGCCTGTCCACAATGGACTCCACTCCTTTCATGGACACAGTAGCCCATCAGGGTGCCAGAATCCCTCACCTCTTCTCTTCTGAGGGCCCAACAAATCCATGTCCAATGCAATGCAATTTTTCTCTTCCACTTTGCTGGAGGAAGGTAAGAGTGGCACAACTAAGCGATTCAACCTCTTCCCAGGCACACCTCATGCTACTGCTAGCACAGGAGAGAGGAACATGGGAGAAGGAGCTGAACAAAGAGGCACAATGGAGCTGTATGATGCACAAAGGGACACACTGGGTGTGCATGGCAGCAAAATAATCCAAGCGGGATGGTTGTACCAGCATCTAGTATTTTCAGCATTGTTTGCAATCACGTTTATTTAGAATTGCATTGCCATGGTGCCTGCATTTCAACCACTGCTTACCCAAACCTCACTAATTCACGTCATCCAGGGCAGGCACTGAATCGCTTCTGCAGACAAAAAGGTTCGCAGAGGCAGGGCCAGTGGCATCAATCCCTCACAAAACTCCAATTAATACAGCCGAGGCGATGCATCTTGCAGGACTGGGCTGTTCAGTGTGAGATGTCTGACTATAGTAACACCAAGACATACAAGGAGCCTGTGACTGGGGACTAACTATTTTTGATGTGACAAGGTTTAGGATTTTAAAAGTAAATGTGGCAGTAACCAGAAACAACACTTAACTCCACTGATACAGCTTCCATAATAAACAGTTTCAGAAAAACACAGGAGAAAAGAGAATTTAAAAAAAAAAGTTAAATACATGAAAATTGCATAACCAATTTTCTTTACCTTGCATTAGAACTATCCCAAATATTGTCACATAAGTCAGCAACAAATCTCTTTTTGTTCCATTATTGATGTAGTTCTGACAGTCAGGCATTTGTTCTTCGAAAGACTTACACATGCACTTAAAATTAAGCATGCAAGCAGTCCCATCGGTACTGATGTAAGGTTCATGCCTTCTTTTGAACAGTCATTTTACACCTAGCTTTTTTAGCATGCAATATTTGTGTTCACTTTGTTCATAAGACAGTAATTTTAAAATAACTTATACATTCTGGGTAGTACAGGCAACCAGTATGTGCCCAATGGATAAGGTTCACACATGACACACAAAAAACCAATTACATTAGAAACAGAGATATTCCACAGTATTGAAAAATCAACTCCTGTATCATTATTATGCAGTTCATACAACTATTGAAGTTTATTCACATGCTATCCATAGCAGAGATAAAGTTTAATGGTGGTCAAGTGCTTCCATGCTAAGCCACTGTTTTTGCAGTTTTCTAGGCTTTGATTTATCTATCAAAATTATCTGAGTTTGGAATTTACATTAATGCAATTTTTACCTGTTTTGACTGTAGCTTAATGGTTATGAAACATAAAGTTTAAAAATACTATATATACTAGCTCCCATTATAAATGTCAGCTTCTGACTTTAAGTTGAACATACAAAGTAGCAGAGTAGCAAGGGCAAAATCAGCTGCAGAAAGAAGTCTCATTGAGACTTACCTAGAACCTCCCACTGAAAATATGTTTATATTTTACCTAGCAGTAGAACTTTAAAAAGACAGCAAGTCACACTTTGCACATGCATGAGACAACAGCTACGCCCAGAACTGTGTAGCAGAATAGGGATCAAGGGTAACTGACATTCACTCAACACAAACATTTAATTTTGCTGTAAAATACACACCAGGTGAATGGCAAGGGGCATTAGCTAGACTATGTAAATTCTCTTTAGAACTATCTGGCTAAAGGGCAGAAAAACAACTTTGTGATTGCATTGTTAAACACTCAAAATGAAGAAATAAGCAGGACACACTATGTAAAACATTAGTGCTTTGTACATGCATTACAATAAAGATGTTCCATATAGCCTCTTTTTTTGCACAACGCCGAAAAATAAGCCAGTACCTAGGATGGTAATTTAGTTACCAATGGGGTAAAAATCTACCAGGAAATCTCACCTCTGTTTTTTACTGGCAATTTGTGCAAATATAACTTAGAGTGGAGTTTTCCCAAAACAGTTTTAGAAAATGTTTTCAAAGTTTAAGAAAAGACACTGATGTGCAATATATATTGTTTAAAATGTTGTTTAAGTTGCAAACATTGAGCTATCTACAACAAAGGAAATTAAATGGGGCTGTAGTGTCCATTTCTTGACACCTGAGTGCTTAACTATGCAGCCTTAACAGTATTCCATTTGGGTTTTCCTTTTGAGAGACTGAATTCCTAGAGTCCGCTTAAAATGTCAACATTTGAAATCTTGCAAGCAAAGACCAATTACATTCAATCCCAAAGACTCACACACCTAAAAGGGTATAATTAAAAAATTAAAGGAAGCAGTCATGCAGGATACTGGCAAGGAAAAAGTACAAAAGAAATTTTAGAAAAAGCATTTAACTCACCAGTCCATTGTTTGGCTGAGGTGAAAAAGGCAAACATTACTGAGATGCATCAGTGAGGAAGTTAGAACACAAATCAAGGCCCGTGCCTGCAAGCACACGTGAATAACTTCAGGCCCAGAAGCTCTTTCCGTGGCAAAGTTATTCATATGTGTGTTTGCAGAATCTAAGCTCAGATGTTACCCTCAAAGTACCAAATGCTAGTTACATTTTGCTACCTACCTCAATAAAAATAGAAATTCACCTGTGTTTAACTCTTTCAAGTAAAGAAGAAAAAAAAACCCTTGAAGTCTCACAAGGTAATGTAATAATTAATCCATTCTAGCTGCTGACAGTTCTAGTTTGTTTGTTTATTTGTTTTTAACATAAGTCTCTCAGAACACGTTTAGGCTTACAACCAGAAGCCCTCTTTGGAAGCTCCTTGGAGGACTGCAACCCTGGGGTACAAAGAGCTGTATCTCTGCCTTGCAATGTACTAAGAATGTTTAAGACATGAGGATTAAGCCATTATTCATTTTATTGGGTATCTCTCTGCCAAGCCTGATGTAACCCGAAATGTACAATATTCAATAAAGTGCCTCTTAAAGTGCTGAGTTTTTCCAGCATATGATTGTGTAGATTCTGGGGATCTGAACTCTGTAAGAAATCTACCCAAAGGAAAAAGGGCACCACACAAATGTGGAGCATGGAGCACACGTGTCTACCCAATTAGACAAACACTAACTACATATACAGTATTTTTTAAGTATATGTAACTAGTATAGGTTTAGATGGATTGCAGATTACAAACCACTGCTTGGAGAAGACAAAATAAGTAAAAGGTTCAAAAATTCAGAGAATGGAAGACTTTTAAGTCTTTAAACACCAATAGCTCGGTAAGATGTAACTGATACGCTGTGTGTATGGACCAGTGGGCAATCAAAAATTTTAAAACAGGCTAGACAGGGCAGCTGAGATTCACAAATAGTGAACACAAGATTTGGGGATGACTGTTCCAATACACACTAGCAATAAGAAATCAAATATTGCTCAATCCATTAAAACAGCATGCAGTTCAGATAACCTAAGTTCTTATTGAGAAAGGAGCTGACCAAAGGAGCTCTGTCATAGACTAGCTGAAATAAAGGAGCACACAAATCTGGCCACACTGAGCCATGTGCTGCTTTGAGTTGTTTGGGGAAGCTTTGTTTTCTGATGTTTCCTCAACATCACTGACTTCAATAAAAGGACATGGAGTAATTTCTTTTCAAAGTGTCAGTATTCAAATATGAAACCTAATGAAAGTAGTAAGTTTTGAAACACCAACACTACATCTAATTTTACCTGCCATTCAATATGGACCTGATCCAGCTAATGGCTAATTTTTCTTCTGGGATGGGAGTATATTATTAGGTGATTAAATAAAGTATTTCAATTTGTTTATCCTTCTGATCAGCAAAAAAGTCTAAATAGCGGCTGGCCACCTGACAGGAGAGCACTGAGAAGTGAAAATGGTTGGAAATTATAACCAAATATGAAAGCAGAAGGTAAAAATAGGTACATGGAGAAAATGGGAGAAAAAGGACCATCGCACTAAGGCCTGCAAGCAGGACAGGGCCAACATCTGTGCCCACGCCAGGACCCGCCAGCCGCCGTCCCAAGAATCCGCTGCATCCTCGCGTCCAAACAGGTGTGTGTCCGCATGTTTAACATGTATGTACGCGTATTTTTATGCATCTGTACATTGTGTAAGAAGGTGCACGGCAGGGCTCTCACTGTGGCACTACTGGGCCCAACTGCGCTTGGCGGAGCCGCGGCCGGGCCAGGGCACGGGTGTCCGGCGGGGCAGTGCGGAGCCGCGCCGGGGAGAGCGACACCGGCGCCGATACC
>WEIT01015310.1:448-13978 GCA_013389985.1 Dryoscopus gambensis | reverse complement strand
CGGCCAAAGCCACATGGAACGCGATGCAACAGTGTATAGGTAAACGTTTGTGAATATTCACGAAGGTATTTCAATACGTACACCTATTTGAATAATACATATATGGAGCATAAGGAATATGTGTGTATACATGTATATGTGTGTGTGTGTGTGTGTATATATATATGGCATAGAATATGTATGGGGAAAAGGATAATCTAATTTTGATCAAATAGCTGTCCCTGCTTCCTGGAAAAAAATTTTCTTTGGAAGAAAATGGCTTTATAATTGTCAGGTTCAGCTACAGAAACCATTTAAAGTAGAAGTGAAGCAGCACACTCTGAAAAAGCATCATCTAGTGTTATGAAGTTTTCACTTACCATTGGTCTGGCTAGCAAACATTTTCATGAGCATCCTAGTTTCTATTTCTGGAGTGTGCTCTGTCGGCTTTACCACCATTAGATAGCATCAATGGAATATAAAATAATAGTATATGGGCATAAAAGTGTTGAACCAAGGCAGTGTGTAAATATGGAAAACAGAGATTTGAATGAAACTGAAGACTATATCTTGAAAGTGTGGAATATCTACTTGATATCCATAACTCCTGCAGTGTCTCAACACCTTCCTGTGTTCCAGAGAGACTTTAGTGTAAGCAACACCGAAACTTTTTTCTTCTTCTGGCTCCTACAGTGACTGTCCTCTCCTCGGCTTGAGCAGTTCAGTTGTAAATGTACCTTTTGGAAACAATGGAGGACATAGAACTCTGGAAGGAAGGAGGGGTGGGAGGAAAGGTATTTTTAAGATTTATTTTATTTCTCTTTATCCTGCTCTGATTTTGTTAGTAATAAATTCAGTTTATGTCCCCAAGATGAGTCTGTTCTGCCCATTACAGTATTTGGGGAATCATCTCTTCTGGTTCTTAACTTGAGAACCTCTTGTTATATATTCTCTCCCCTGTCCACTTACGGAGGAGTGATAGAGCAGCTTTGGTAGGTGGCTGGCATCCAGCCGGGGTCAACCCACTACACCTTGGTAGGGAAAGATCAAATCAAGGGACTTACAAACACAACAGATGTATGCAAGTGCAAGGGACCTGATGGTATGTACTTGTGTGTTGGGGGAGGAAGTTGATGTCCAGGCCAGGCCGTTATCTTGGATAACGGCCGTTATCGTCCAGGCCGTTAGTTCATGGAAGAAGATACTGGGTGCTGGAGAAATTTCCCAGACCAGGTCTTGATCTTAAAGATCTCTTGTTAAGTTGTTAGCAAAAATCATAAAATCATTAAGGTTGGAAAAGACCTGCAAGATCAAGTTCAACCTATGACCAAATATCACCATGGCCACTAAATCATAATGTGAGGTGTCATGTCCACTCCTATTCTGTGTGCTTCCTGGGACTGACTCCACAAAGGGAGCCTTTTCCCAGCCTAATCACTCTTCCTTTCCAATGCCTAATCACCAGTATCCAACCTCCCCTGGCACACATTGAGGCCATTTCCCCTTGTCCTATTGCTAGTTGCCTGGGAGATGAACAGACCTCACCTCACCACCACCTCCTTTCAGGCAGTTGTAGAGAGCAATAAAGTCTCCTCTGAGCCTTCTTTTCTTCAGAGTGTGAGGCATAATCACTTTGAATATTAAAAAAAAAAATTACTTTTTTTTTTGGTGAAGAAAGCTGTTCATAAAAACCTTAATTATTGTCTTGTATTATATTTAAACTAGCATGTAAATAGGTAGTAATGTTGTAACAGAATAGATAATCTTAAAGGGTAGAGCTGAGATTGTATTTATAACCTTCATATTAACGTTACCTGAGTTTCTTAGATAAGCTTGTGTCCTCAAGATTCCATCTATAGTACTTTGCATGTAGAAGAAAAAACTTAAATAGTGTTTCATGAAAGAAAAATCTCTTCTCTCAGTGTGTGATATTTTATCATAAAAGAAACCAGTAAATGCCATAACAAAAATCAGGGGTATAATTATGTTTTTTCCCATTATATTTATTGTTTTATGCCATCTAGTGGTCTCCACACTCAGTATCAGCTTTAGTAGTTTAGCTGCAGAACTTTAAACACATTAACAGATGCTATTCCAATGTGAGTTTTTCATGTTTTCTTGGTACATGATTGGATAATGGAAGATCTCATGATGATAAATCTGACAAGGTGCCTTGTTACACAT
The DNA here is from genome assembly GCA_013389985.1 of Dryoscopus gambensis. Lineage (NCBI taxonomy): Eukaryota > Metazoa > Chordata > Aves > Passeriformes > Malaconotidae > Dryoscopus > Dryoscopus gambensis. Next base: position 11,815 of record WEIT01015310.1, on the reverse strand, counting down.
TTTAAGACGGAAAGAATTAAACAAACTTAAATAACAAATGGTCAAAATGTTTTTCCTAATTTGAACTGATGCCAGGATTTTTTTTTCAGTGTTGCATATGTATTTGTTCTTAGTTTTGCTGAAGTTTTGACTATGAATAATGAGGCGCTGAAATAAGTAAGCTGACTAGAAAATGACTTACAAATAAATAGCACTGTGTGGAGTCTTCAAGGATTATAATATTATACAAAAAGGTATAATTGCAGTTTTGGGATTTGACTGTCCTTAAGAAATATTGTTGCCCTGAAGGGTGAATTTATTTTTAAAAAGAATGGGNAAAGGTATAATTGCAGTTTTGGGATTTGACTGTCCTTAAGAAATATTGTTGCCCTGAAGGGTGAATTTATTTTTAAAAAGAATGGTTTTTTTTTGTTTTTTGTTTTTTGTTTTTTTTTTTTTTTAATGGAGGGGAAAAAAAAGTACCTCTACCTTGCTGGATAAGGAAAATTTGAACAATTGAGAAATGCTTAATCTGTAATGTTGATAGTGAAATATGAGATTGTCCAAATATGACTGGAAAATAGCTTTTGAGATAGGCATACTGACCCTGCAATTTGTCCAGGATATACATTCACATATTTATCCATTCAAGTGCTGAATTTTCTGTAGTAGGTCCGTACAGCAGTAAGTTACTGCTTCTAAAGGAAAGTGAAGTAGTTGAAGCAAATGGACCAAGACAAACTTGTCTGATGGCTTTCATCACAGAAATTTGGCAAGCACAGTTTATATTTTCCATGTACAATGCTGCCAATTGCCAATCTTCATAATGGATCTTGTATTGTGTATCTTTTTATCTTGTGTCACTTTTTAACTTTTTTTGTTCAGGCAACTTAGTATCTCAAAAACTCAACTGCAGAAATCAGGAAATAACATTGGTGTTTTGTTTTCACTGAAGAAATGAAATTATTTGGGTCCAAAATTAGAATATGCCTAAATAAGTGTGACCCTACACTTGCAAAAGTATGAAAACTTGAAAAAACCCCAACATGACCTCAATGTTCACTGTCGATAAAAGTAAAGATTTTAAAAACCATCCTTAATTTTAGGATTTGGACTGGCCATTTTGCACTTAATTCTGGTATGGTATATCCAAAGGTGGTTTTGCATTCGGACAATTCATTCCAGTTGTAAATGGAGCTGCTGACTTTTCTGGAGTTCTCCTGGAACTGAAGCTGTTAAACTGATTTTACTACTAATTCTGATTTTCAATCACAACTGAAAAGGAAAAAGTTAATTGGTTCTCTGTAAAATCCAGTTCTATCAGTGGTGATTAGCAAACTGAGATGTGTTTTATGATTTTCTGTTTGGAAGAACCAAACCTATGCTACATATGCATCTTACTCCTTACATAAAATGTAAGATTTTAACAAAGGGAAAAACAAAGCAAACCTAACACGCAAATTCTACTGACTTTTACAGCTAAGATTTTAAAGGAGGAACAGTAATGACTTGAAAGGCAGATGTTCCTGGAAAAGCAATATACTTTTACCCTGCTGTCAAGCTGTTGAACCATAGAAGCCAGGTTTAACTAAAAAGAAAATCTACAGAGGCCTCTTCTGCTGAGTTGTATTACACTGTGGTAACAGACTGAGCTTTAATTTTAGTCTGTAGACGTGGGCAACCTGAAACAGCATCACTGTCAAAAAAGAGCACGTGCTTTGTTGCTGTACCTTTGCCTCTTTGTATAGTAGAGGTTTTACATGGGAGACTACTGTTTCATTTTATTAAATATTTACCAACAATCTATTGGCCATATGTCATAGAGTTTGCATGGTGGCAGACTCTGTATTCATCACCTTTTCAAGATGATTCTGTTAAATCCATGGTGTTATACAGGTTCACAAAGACCTTTCAGGAACTCAGGTTTTGTTTGTGCTGTCTTTGCTACTGGCATCAGTATCACATTTGTGTTCTGTTGAAATGGTTTTCAGGAATGAGTTTTTCATGACTTTTCTGTAGGATGCCATGGAAGATGTCAGGATTTCTTTCTCAAGTACTGTTTATCTGACAGTATTGTCTTAAAATGTTTTCTAAGTGCAGAGACACTTTCCATATGGAAACACTATTAGTCAAAAGTTATAATAATACTTAAAAGGCTCTTTCCATCCTTTTTTTTTTTATGATTATGCACTGATCTGGTTAATCTTATATGTTGTTGCAGAGTAATCAACTAAAATGATGGAAATGATCAAAGATTAAATTTTTGTAAGGTTTGAATAAGGCTTATGCTTTAAGCACAAGGGACGGGTGAGTACTCAATATGTTTGTTAAAGCTTGGTATTATTTTCTGTCTAACAGAAGTTAGTTTAAATACCCTCACAGTATGCTTCCCATATTATTTTCTATGTTTTCTCATACAGAATAACTTTTATGTAAGATGGTAAAATTATGATAATCTTTATTTCATAGGAAGTTATTAATAGCTTCTAATTTCTGTAATTGCATAACATATATTTACTATATAAACATATGGTATGTTTGCATATTGTAGTGACAAAAACTGATTAGATTTCAAGGTAAAGGTGTATGTCATCATAATTAAGACTTCCAAAATATAACTTATGAACAGCAAGAAACAGATATTGAGTGACATGCAAGAGAATGTCTTTGATTACTAGAAGGAAAAGGGAAGACTTCAAGAAAAGCTCCCTTTCCAGGCTGTACTTACACAAAATAAGGTTCTCAAAATTGTTTTGGCTCTAATATCATGCACATCATTGCACCCCAGTAGGCACAGGGTTGTGCTGCCTCCAGCCTCAAGGGATGCCACCTAGGGGCATTCAAAGATCCCTGCTAGGAAAGGCATTCCCTATCTCCATTCCCACCAGTACAAGTTCCTCTGTCTCCATCACACAATCAGAGTAGTCACAGACATATGGATAGAAGTAACTGGAAGTTTGAGTAGCCTGTTAGACAGTGGTAACTCTCAGTGTTTTCACATTCATATACCTGACCCCTAAAAGATTATTTACGTATAAAAAGTGCCTCATGTCCCATTACCAATCTGTATTGCAGGTGGTAGTTGGATGGGAAGTCAGGCTGACACGGTACTCTCATTTCCACTTCTTCAATACCTTGGTCAAAGCTGCTGAGACATCATAGAGGACTCAGTAGTCTGGGTCAAACAAAAGGGGGCAGAAATTGTACTGTGACTCACAGATAGAGCTGCCCAGACACTTGACCTCTTTTTGTGGCTAAACACGAGGAAATAAATCAGCTCTATGGTTTGATTAATGCTGTAAAAGGCATGCTGGATACAAAGAGCTCTATGGAATGCAGTGAAATTAATTAGATAATAATTTGGGGGATAAGCAGTACTTATTTTTATCTTCTCTTTTTTTTTGTGGATACAGAGGAGATATTTGGCAGGTAAGGAATTGTTCAACAATGCAATCATTATCTCAAATTCAGCTAGAGAAGAAAGCATAGTGGCAGCAAGCTCTTTTTTCTTTTTATTGTAAGCATCTATAGAGCTTATGAACATTGAAGAAATATAAAAATAAGTAATAGCCACTGGGTGACTGATACATGATTAACAAAACAGGTAAAGGTATTACTGTTACTCAGATCCTTTACCAACTCCATAAATTTGGTTTTGCTATGTTGCATGCTAGGAGCACTTGAAAAAGCACACAATGGAAGAGCATAACTAAATTTCTCCTTTGTTTGTTGTGCTAGATTGCAAGGAAGCGTTCTTGTCAACTAGATTTCTCCTATGTTCTGGAGGGGAATGTTGTACCAGGACCAGTTTGTAAGATGATGTTCAAAATTAAGTCCTGAAAAATGGTGCCTTATTTGAATTTTTATTTTAAAAACTCCACTCAAAAACAGAAGGAAGCCTAAATGCAGGGCTTATTGCTAAATGCAAGGCTAATTAATTGAAAAAATTAGATATAGACAGGACAATTGACTGCATTTTGACTTCCCTACTATTAGAAATTCAATGTGAGTCATAACAATTTTTTCTAGAAAGTATTATTTACCATCATCAGAGACATACTGGTAGTAAAACTCAACAGATGTATTCTTAAATGTAATTTTGAAAAGCATGTTTTGCTTTTCACAGACAAGGTAGGAAATATGTAAAGAAAATGAGAAACATTTAAGACTGTTCTGGGTAGTGAGTCAGTCTCTATTATAGTTGAATATCACCACCCTCTACAAAATGTTGCTGTGATTCTAGTTATAAAGTAGATTTAGATGTGGCAACCCTTTTGTAGAGCTGTTAATAGGGGATGATGTACTTTACAAAGATACTAAATGAGTATTCTCACCTTAAGAATAGCATCTCTCTCCTCACAGTCTGAACAGTGCAGGTTTTTTACTAAAGTATGAAATGTGGATTTTCCTCATGTTCTTAATTAGGCATATGAAGTCATATGCAGATAAGGCTGTCTTTAAATTTTTCTTTTATAGTCTGTTAACTGGCACATTAAAGACTGACACTTAGCTCACCAGTTCTAAACCATGAAGAGCAAAATCCAACATTTAAGTTAAACCGTCCATCTCTAATTAAGAAAAGTGAATTAATATCATTACTATATCACAATTTCCTAAAAATTTAATAGCTGGAAAAAGTAATTGTGTCAGTTAAAATATTGAGTTTAGCTTGGGAACTCTGGAAGATACCTTATTTCTCCCTTTTTAAAAAATTATAGAGTTATGCCGCATGAGGACCTGCCTTGTGAACGAATCTTGTCACGGAACTAGATGCTACAGTCTTCTCTGGTGCTCAGGTCAGATAAATGTTGCTATGCCTAGCTTAGTAAATCTGACATGGAACACTGTGAATGTGGTTTCGGAAAAAAAGAAATCCTCCTCAGAATTTCATGTCCAAACCTATAAAAGAGAAGAAAAATGCAACACCTGGAAAGTGCTCCTTTTTCACATTACATTTAGGGGGAAAATTACTGATCTACAAGTAGATGAAAGAAATCAGAGAAAAACGTGGTTACGTGGTGAAAAGAAACCTGAAAACTATTCTTTAAAGCAATTTTAAAATGTATTTTATATAAAAAAGGGAAAACCCTCAAGGAAGTTAACTTTTTTGGCAAACTTTATTTTCTGAATGAAGACCATTTAAAAATCAATAATAAACCAAAATAACGTAACATCTACCAATCAGTTTCCCGCAGTAGCTACCATGATTTAAATACCATTTTTTCTATAATCTGAGAAAACACATTTATAAATTCTGTTTGCTTGCCAGGCTTCTTTTTTTGGTATTCTTAGTTGTCCGTGAGTCCCCAGAGGTGTTTACTTCTTAGCGGATTAATCTTTAAATATAGCTGATGAATACTGCCATAGGTAATCGGAAGCATTCTCAACTGCTTGTTTTTTTCAGGCCTGTGACCAGGAGCCTGAGGAGTGGGGTAGGCAGAGCTCTGCTCCCAGCCGGCAGAGGCCTAGGTGTTTGGTGTTAGGAGATGCCCCTGGGAAAGAAGAAAGATATGAGGAGTACAAGCAGGGGGGAGGTGTGGGCTCGGCAGGGGACTGCAGACCAGTCTTCGGCAGCTCTGAAGAGGGGAGGAGGAAGAAGTAATTCAAGATAGTACTTAAAGCAGGATCTTTGTAAAGCACCCGAGCAAGAGGGAGTTTATGGTCCTCGGCAAGACAATGAATGTACTGCTTTGTTACAGAGAGAGAGGGATGTAGTTACTCTGAGACAGTTGAAAGTGAGGCAGTATTTATTTTAAGAGGTTTGAATATAAATAAACTGCTTCAAGAATTCAAAAGGTATCTGAAGGTCTACCTGAAGCCAGGAAGGAGTGCCCCAGCTTGGTGCTTATGGGGCTTATCTCCTGGGAAACGAAGTATTAGAACAATCTGTCTTCCCCTGGTTCATTCATTTCTGATGCCCACAGCAGTCAATGAAGGACAGAAGTCTTGTGCATGCCAGGTGCACAATTCAATAATCCTCCTCCCACAAAGGCGGTTCAACCCTTTCTTTGTTGCCAAGGCTCAGGGAATAGAATGTACGATTAAGTACAATAGCTTTCTTCGTAAATTGTATGTTTCTATCTCTTTCAGTGTATAAGGGTATAGTATAACATTTCTGTATCTGTGAGAGTGAGCAGCTTTTTCCAAACCCGTAAAAGCTATTCCAAATCAATTCCTAAGTGTTAGAGTGATTCAGCCTTCACCTTCTCTGCCAGTGTATGAAGCGTCAGCAGCCATGTATGCTTTGAGTCCTTGCCAAATGCACTTACGATTCAGGAGAAAATAGCAAGGAAAAATGGCTTCATGGCTGTTGCATATTAAAAAGACCTTGAGAGTTTTGTATGGAAAAGATTAAGCTGTCTGCAGAATACAGAAAAAAACTGAGTTAAGTAAGTTACTAGAAATGGTCGTTGTTTAAACCTGTCATGTGCTCCAGCCTCACACTGTCTGAAGAGCTGTGTTTGCAAGGAAGTACAATAGTTCAGCAATGTAAACAATTAATATTTGGAATCCTTTTGTCTTTCTAATGTGAAGAAAAACATAGCTGAGTAAGAGTACTTCTAGCATTTGTTATGTGCCATTCTTGCAAAACTCTATTTTTTCGAAAGAATATGTGACCGAACTCTGACATATAACAGGATAACTTAAAATGACAAAAGATTAACTTTCAGAAAAATGGAAAATGTTGCATATCCCTTCTGTCTGAGACAGGACCTGAGGGAATGGCCTGTGTCAGGGGAGGCTTAGGTTGAATATTAGGAAAAAATCTTCACCCAGAGGGTGCCTGGGCACTGGAACAGGCTCCCTGGAGAAGTGGTCACAGCACCAAGCCTGATAGAAGTGTTTGAACAGTGCTCCCAGGCACATGGTGTGACTCTTGGGGATGGTCCTGTGCAGGACCAGGAGCTGAACTCAATAATCCTTATGCGTCCCTTCCAACTCAGAATAGTCTATGATTCTGTACTTAATATGATTCAGTTTGTTTCAATTTCCAAAAATAGCAGGCAACTTAAAATCGGTTGTTATTATTATTTCTGCCCTTTGCAGAATTTCTTAAAAAGAGTTTTCACAACTTGCAGCAGGAAAGCCTTGCCATGCTTTCCCTGGTGATTTAGAATACTAATGTATAAATGATTTGCCTTTGTCTTGAGAGAATTTTGAGTTAAGTCTTGTGCTAGAGGGTGAACCAGCATTAGTTTCTTCTTCAAACAGTGGATGTTTTGCCTTATTTGACATATTTTGAGACAGTATCTGCATATATGGAAGAAAAAAGTTCATTTAAGTAGACTTTTACTCTAAAGCCAGACTTTTTTTTATGATCTAAAAGACACATAAATCTTCAAAGCAAAGAATTATATTGGAGTTTATCTCTAAATTTTATTACTAGATTTTATGATAGTGTGTTAATGTGAAGCTTTCAGTTCAAATATCAGAGAAGTTGAAATGAGTGAAATCTAGACCTGGTCTAAGGGCCTTTTAAGGTTGTTGAGAGAAGTGTGAGCGGTAAGGAATGTGTAATTTTCCTCTTACAGATATGGGAACTGTCATTATTCATTTAAAGAGAGGAATAAAAAACCCAACCCAAAACTAGGGCAAAATTATTCTCCTGAAAAAATGTCCTGCTGTGATAATTGTAACCTCTTGAGAATGGGCCTTTATAAAAGAATTGTTGACAGATATTTTGCAGTTGGGTACTCCAGTTCTTCATTTTGTTCTATTTCTAGACATGAAAAGTATCTGTTTCAAGAACTTAATTCACAAATTGTCTGCTTTGACATGCTAAAGTCTAGCAAAATATGCTAACACAAAAGAACCTTTATTTACCGAATCAGATAAAGAATGTTAATAATAGAGTTGCTTCAAATTCTTTATTAAAAGCAAATCTGAACCTATAAATTCCTTTTTTCCAAAACCATTTTTTTTTCTGTTTGTGGTACTTTCTTATGAAGAGGAAGTTTATGTATGTTTATAGAGCTATGTATGTGTATATATACGTATTTGGAAAACTTCATAGAAAATATTTTCACTTAAAAATTATAAATATTTTAATGGTAGTTCTATGCATTGTAAACAGTAGTTTGAAGAAAATTGTGTCTTGGCAGTGAGAATAAAAGTTCTTATGCAGAGAATTTATATGAATTAACTATAATAAGAGAACAGAAACTATTGTTTTAATTTTGCATGTGGTTCTTTTTGTTACTGTGTTGCAATAGATTTTAGTTGCCTGCAAGTCTCAATGCTGATCTACAGCATACACATGTTTTTCACGAAGCATCATTGATTTTTTGTGCTTGGTTGAAATCTCCAGTGAAAGACAGAAACTGGGAAATTACTCTGTCTGCGTGCAATGGTAGTTTACTGCAAAGGAACAACAACAAAATGGAGATAAGCAACTAGATTACACTTTTCATGGTGAATAGGCTTGTTTTGGTGTGATTTTAGAAAACTATGTTGTAGTACAGGGTATAGTGTACATTTTCTCTAAGTAATGTTGAGCTGGTGGAGACATGATTTTCTAGCAAAGCTGCAATTTACTTTAGTAATAGTTCACTACTAGAAATGAAAAAAAAGAGAAGAAAAACCCCTGAGATTTCTTAAAAGGAGTATTTAAAATGAAATCTCTGCTATAACAATCATTGCACTTCATCAGAGGGTAAGAAATTGTGCCTTGCAATAGAAGGGGTTTGTTGAGGTTCTGCTTCACTGAGGTTTGAAGCAGGTTTCTGAGGCTGGTTTTTCCTTTTGGTTCTAGTGTGGGAGAATTCTGGAAATCCTTTCTAAATTTGGGCCTTCAGCCAAACATGCTTCCAATCTGAAACAAAGATTTAGTAGCTCAAATTCACGAAGTTGACTCCATATTTTTTCTCCTTGAGACTTGTTTATAACACAGTGGATTTTCTTAATTTATACTTGGCATTTGTGTAATAAGACTTGTAAATATTCCCTATAACTCTGTACATTAGAAATGGTCTCTCGATTGTGACTATGTGATATTATTGAGGGACAATATGCCAGTTAATTCTAAACTCACAAGAAACTGTGGGGAAAAAGAGAGCTTGCTTGGGAGCCACAGCTGCTAAGATAACAACTTGCAGGTGTGTGGGCATGGAGCTGCTTTTCAGTGTGGGGAGGGAAAGGCAGAGATCAGCTGCAAGCTTGGTCCTGAATGCTGTGGAGAGAGTTTCCCTTGTGTTGCTGCAGTGTAGGTGGTAGAAAAGGACCAAAGAAGTCCAGGCTATCCTTTGCAGGAAAGGAGTGTGTTGTATGCTTTATTTACATCTTTTGAAGTCATGCCACTCTTTAGGAAAGAATTCAATATTTAAGGTGCCAAAGAATATCAGACCAAGATTGGGCATAACTGTAGCAACTGAGTGAATTTTGTATATGACTCTGTAGATTTGATCTGTTCATGTGTGTGTATGTGTGTGTGTGTATAAATATACAAACAAATCTGGGAAATTTCTCATTTTTCAATCTTTGCTATTCTTTCTTTTAACATTTTGCTTTTTCAACATTTAGTGGTTTGGGTTTTTTCTTTGTACAGTTGATGCTTCATTTTTCTTAAAGCTTGAAAGGCTAAGCCTAGTTGTTGGATATTGGTTGATATCTTTTTTTTTTCCTAAAAGAAATAGCTTCTTTTTATGTTGGAAGCTTAGAATTCCAAAGTGAAGGCTTCTGGTATGGATACATTCTTGCAAATAAATGAAAAATAAATGAAAAAAATTATTCCTTTGATTTTGAATTTAAAACAAAATGTTGAAACGTATTTTTTGAACCAACTTTGGTCATCTCAGTAGCAGTCAATAATATTTAAGTTTACATGAACTCCTAAACAATAAGTATCATTACATGATATAGTGTATATTGTAGCTGTTTGTGAACTCCATGACCAGAACTGTTATCACATAAGGTACAAGAGGTAATTAGAATATACCAAGTACTCTTTAAGGTCACCACAAAACTTGCAATACTTGATGTGTAATACCTTATTTCAGTAGAAATTTAATTGGTATAGTTTTTTTTTTTGGCTCATTTGTATTGGGTGGGTCTTGAACCTATAGCTTCATGCCTGGCATTTAGTTAGGCACATTCTGACAGAAAATTAGATTCTTGATTAGATGTGAAGATATAAAAATGGCTTTGGTTGTCCAGAGCACCCAGTGAGGGGTCTGAGGCAGGCTAGCTTCACTGGATAAATGCGCAGTTTATCCTCTAGCCAGGAGTTTCCAGTATCTTGTCATTCAAAACATCTGAAAAATAGGAAGTTCAACACTTCATATTTGTGGTTTTTATATAGGAATTGTGGCCACAGGTGGGTTCTGGATTTAAATATTAATTAAAATTTAAAATGGTGTTGAGTAAATTTTAACTGTGGACAAGGGTGTTGTGACAGCAATGAAAATTTAAGAGTTAATGAAGAAAGAAACATCTCATACATACCCAGCATAGGGTCCTTACCTTCCCATAGCACTTGGAACTAGTCATGTAAGAGGACAAGTATCAGGTAGTAGTCATGACCAAGAATCGCTCTTTTTAATATAAATTCTTGATCATTAAATCAGTGAAGTACAAATAGGTTCTGTACATCTTAATATTTCAATGTAGAAAAATGTCTTCTCTAAAGTATACTAATTTGAGTGAAATAAAATAAACAGTCTTCAATACCTAAGCCTAACAAAAGCATGGGTATCTTCATTGGAGTAACTCCTAAGTAATGACCATCATTATAGTCTAAATACTGAATAAAATTGTATCATTACCTACACAATCATTAGGGAGAAAATACCACGGAACTTCCTTAGTCCATTTTGAATTGCTTGCCAGTAGTTTTTGGAAAATTGTAAATTTCATTTACCAATCTAAGATTTTTCACTTACTTATGCTTCAAAAGTTCCTCATCTTAAAATATTTATTCTCCCTGAGCACTGGGAGCTTTTGGAATAACTTTTTTGGCTCACTGTGTTATTTAGTTTATCATAGTCAAGTGTTCTTCAATGTCTCAAGCCTCAGCACTTCAAGAGTTTTTTCACAGTCAAGAGTCACCTTTTCACAGCAGTTCATACAATTCTTATGGTTAGTCAGCATAACACAAGGCAATGTGAACTATGATGCCGAGTTCCTGGAAAAAATATGATCAAGTTTCCAAAGAATTTAATTTATAAAGGGGAAAACTTCTAGCCCGTTAGCAATGAGTAAGCAGCAAGCCTGTAGTTGAAGAGCTAAGGTTAGGGACAGGATTTTTTTATTTTCTCTGTGTCAATCAGACCACTGCTTTTCTTTGTACTTCAACTTCTTGGAGTGTCCTTAATTAAATTTATATAGAAAGAGCTGTAAATGGAGAGTTTGTGTTCTTACGGTCTATGTTTCTAACGGCAGAACATTTTTTAG
>WEIT01015307.1:2346-26450 GCA_013389985.1 Dryoscopus gambensis | reverse complement strand
ACTGAGCAGGAGTCGCTGATGTGAGGTCTGTGAAAATGCATGGTGAAGAAGATTCCATGTTAGAATACAGTGTTTTAGACATGAATGTAATCTTTCCACAATTGTAGCAGTGTATGCTTGTGCCTATAGGACAAAACCAAGGCAAAAGAAATAACAAACATCCTTGTAGTATTTATTATGTTACAATTTTTCTGCATTATAAAAGGAGGAGATATTTTCTGTCTGTGACATGCTAAATATTGAATTAATTTCCAAAGGAATGTCTGCTTTTCATTTTTAAGATGGGATTGTATTTAATGCATTCTAGGCATGTGAAAATGATTATGGAAATGAGGGTATGTGATCTGAAATTCACTGCCACTTGGGTGCGCAGTGTAATTTGTGTTAAAGGCCAATGTTATTCAACACTTCTGCTAATAAGGGCAGTACTTTGTTAAGCACAATAATCCCATTTTATTTCTCTTTAGGATACTTCTCTTTTAATAGATGCAGAAATTATATTCTCAATATTTGAAGTTGCATTGAGAGCTTCATTGTTGACTTTTTAATGGTTTTATGTGGGAAAAGTGATTTGTCTGAAAAAGAAATCTATTAATGGAAGGCCCAATATCTTTATTTCCTCATTCCACCACCCGACTTCCCAGTATCAGAGTTCTAATTTTTATATCAGTGTTTTCCCAAATATTTAGTAAATTAGTTCTAAGTAGAAAACAAGACAGTAGCTCTTTTGATTTGTACTAGTAGAAGGGCTGTTGCCATTTGTCCTTTCTCTTACTGGTTGTTTTTGATGCTTTCTCATTACTAACCTCTCACATATAAATCTTCTCTCTCTGCTGATGACTATAACTAGCAAAATTGTGGCATTATAGTACCTCGGGAAGAATCATAGTTGTTCCTTATGGTGGGGCAGTGTAAAAATGACCTGGACTATTGACCGTCCCTCAGTTTACTGTTAACTAATTATGCTAATTGGAAAAGTTTATTAGTTAACATTTCTCAGTCATAAATTAACTTGCTAAAATACAGTGTGTGAAGAGCTACATTTGGACAGTTTGAAGGGCTTAGGAGAATTGAGTTTTTAGCTTAAGACAACAGCTGGTTGGACTGTTAGAAAGAAATTAATTTTTGTCTGTGAGCTCTGTCTTAAAGTCTAAGGGAAAAATACTAGTTTTCATAGTTTTATTGATGTGAGTAAGAGAATATGCCAAGTGTTTTTATATAATGGAGAAATTTAGTTGTCTTTAAGGATTTAATTTAGCTGGGCTTTAACCATAGATTCATAATTAATATATAAATACTTAGCACTGCTATGGAAGTTAATGGGTTTTTAAGATTATAAATTATCTGTTTGGTTCTTTGAGACTTCTGGATAATAGAGGACAAGCAGTGTTTTATTTTGGTAAATAAGCCTCTTCATTTCTTTATTGAAAAAATTGTACTTGACTGGAGTTAAAGCTTTAGAAATGTATTTCACCAAAATATCTGCCAGGAGAATTTTTTTTTTCTCTCAAGAAAGCATTACATGAAATCCACATTTTATGGGCATGTTATGTAAGGAAACTACTTATCAACGCACAACTGGTACAAGTAGGTAGTATGCAAATACTTTATCCTCTTTTCCTCACAGAAATCCTTTTCCTGGATATTTGAGTAAGCAACATGGAGTTAGAGCTTCATTTTAATGTGGGGAAAAAAATAATATGTAGTTTATTTATCAAGTTATTTTGCCTTAAATAGTATTATAAAATACAAAACACTGGTTGTTGCTTACTGATTTAATTAACAGTAGATGTAAGAGATACAATTTACTAAAAAGTAAAATCTCAAAGATGAAGCAGTTGTGTAGTTTCCAAGCAAGTAATACAGGACACATTTGAAAAACATAAGAAATGGTTTAATTTCATTAACTGCGGTCTAATATGTTGTGCATCCCACTCTTGGTAAACCACAGCGGCATTTACTGGCTATTGCTTCAAAGCACTACTGGTTTTCATCCCTTTTCATTGGCCAAATGTGTCATAAGAGCATTAACTGAAGTCTGGAAAACAGTTCTCATGGATTTGGCTTTAATGATAAATCTAGCATATAGTACACTTGCTGATATAATCAAGTGAATGGAATTTCCAAAATCTTGACTTAATGTCTTTTAAGTATGAAGCAATAATGTTTTTATGAAGCAGCTTTTAAATGGCATTTGTTGAAGTGGAGAGCAGCTGGATTAGAAGGGTCTGTTTCTAACTGCAATCAACAATGATCATAGTATCATATTACAGTCACCCTATAAAATAGCTTGTATTTTAAGAAAAATGGGGGCGGGGGGGGAAGGAAGGTAGGAATGGAGAGAAAAGCAAGCATGGTCTGTATGATGCCCGAAGGGATCTGGAATTGGTTACAGTTGGGTAATGTTCAGCTTCAGCTGTTTGGGCAACAGTAGTATAGCTCTCAATATAGGAAGTTCTTTATCAATTATTAGGTTTTTAAAATGTTTTGGAGATACAGTCAATATGCATTTCTCAAGCATTTTTATTATGTAGGGTGGCTTTTTAATTCTAATGTTTACCAGGAAAAGATTTAACTAAAATAGTGACCATAATTATAGAACCTTTTGCAGTTCTTCCCTGTGTTTCTCTGTAGCACAAAATCTTTTTTACCACTTTTGCATTTGTATCCATTTGTGTAAATGGACTGTATCTCTGCACTGTCCATCTTTTTCAGTTGATAGGCTTTTCAAACAGGGAAAATATTTTCTGTTGTTTCTTACAGAACACTATGTTAGTGATGGTGTGTTCTAAAATTTGTCTCTGCTAAGTCTCAAACTTTAATTTAGGAAACCTTTGTATCCTTCCAGCAATTGTTTATCATTCTCTTCTTTAATGTGTAGCATCAATGAATTAACCGCAAGAATTTCCTGTTGTTGCTGTTTCAGTAGTAGCCTGTAGTTTTCCTGCAGTAGGCAAGGTGTATCTACTTCTATAAATTATCAAGGTCTGCTGGCTTAACATTGCGCAGGAATGTCTAGCATAATAAATGCATACAAATTTTGGAGACATGAAATGCTCTTACTCAGCAGTGCTGTTGGTCAATATTCTTGAATACTTCCCAAGTGGGACTCTTCTGTACTTAAATTTTTATTATTTAATTTAAAAAAATGGCATGCCATCTGCAGCAAAAAATGAATTTCAAAAATGACTTTATTTCCCTAGATTTTTGGGTTTTTATTTCTTTCTAAAGGGTTTGATAGTTTTAGGCAGGACCTGAATAAGACATACATAATATAACTGTATAAGGCAGGCAAATTTTTGAATTTGAGTTCTAAATTAAAAGAAAACAAAAGTATAGATTACTTGATTGTGAAGAAATTCTAAATATGGTTTGACTTGTGCAAGCAAAAATAACATAGTCATGCCTGCCATGTAGCTGTACAGACACATCATTATAAGAACTGTGTTTCCCTATTCATTAGTTCAAATAAGTTCATTTTTTTCCTGGAAAAGACCTCTTGTTGAAAGTGCTTCACTTGCCTGAGGTCTCTAGACAAAGAAGAGGGTCTATGGCTTGATTTAGTTGTATTGGAATGCAGTTCTTCAGGATATGGGAACAGTCTGAGGGAAGGTTGCATCATAATGTGCTTAGATCTTTAAATTAAATTTTTTAATTGGGACGGGTTATCTTGGAGGGCTCAGACCACATTCAAATCCATACATACAGCAAGGCTGAGCCAAGTTCCACGTTTAGTCTGCTCAGGGAAGTAGGTTCTGGTGCTCTGCTGGCTTTTATGGACTTCCCCTTTTGCAGAGCCCTACTACTATGAGAGTGTTAGGGGCTCTCCTTCCTTGTCGTCCATCTCTTACTAGGACTTTCTACCCCTCACCAATCCCCTTGTTCTTCTCCTTGCTCTCTTTCCCTCTTAAATTTATATTCCCTTGTAGTTCACTGCATAATATTAGTACCTAAACCCGCGAATTCCTCTTCTAAAATTCTTTTGTAACATTCACAAAAACTTTCTTAAAGGTGTCCTGAGAAGTCACATTTTTGCTTTATGGGCATCACATTATTTTACTCTATAATATTGTGGTCATATTTAGCTGTTTTTCAAGAAAGATATTTTAGTTTTTTATCTGAAGTAGGGCCAGTTGATTTCTTGGAAGCTCTTATTAAGACTGTAGGTCATTTTAATAAAGCAATTATTGTTCTTTTGGATGTAGTTTTTTCATCAGTGATATAGCATGCCACTAAATCCTGAAACCTTTGCCATCAAACCATCAGTCAGTTTCTGCCCTCTTCCATTTATTATTATATCTTTGATATGGACTCTGCCTTCAGGTTACCAGATTAGTAATTCCATTTTTCAAGCTTTATATGTGTATTTTGTAGGCTGTAGATCCAAGATGTGTGCAAAATATGTATCTCTGAAGTTAAAAATTTTCTGTTGTGATTCATAAAGATAGTTGTTTGAATGAAAAGGAATAATTAATTTTGCCTTTTACATTTACCCTGTGTTGGAAGATACGGGGAAAGATAAGTAACATGGCAGCACAGACCCTGGCGTGAGGAGGTGTCACACGGCAGGCCCGTACAGAGAGGAGCCTGCCAGAAGCTGACAGATGGGTGAGCAGTGCATGATTACCCCATAGAAGGACATTTAGAAGGTGCTTTGCTGATGTGGGAACATGGGATAGGTTGTGTAGTGAGAATTGCCATGTAAGGAAATACTATGCCTTAAAGAAGTGTATAAAAGCAGCTCGTTTCCTTTCAATAAACAATTCAGATCAGAGATTCAGATCCAGGAACCAGATCCAGACTCAGATTAAGTCTGAATTTCAATCACTGACAGGAAGAAAAGGGTTAAAAGTGGAAGAAAGGTGAGGAGGATAGTGAATTTGCTCAAGTGACCTTGCTGTTGGGAATGCTAAGAATAACCAGGGTGGGAAAACGCCATTTCTAATGCCTAGTTTTGAGAAGTAGAATTATCATGTAGAGATAACACACTCTAACAGACATGCCTGAGCCTCCTGCTGGGACAGAGTGACAGAACAAAAGCTCAGAGATCATAAAAGCTCAGCCTTGTGATAAACTACATATGCATGAAGCCCCTTGGCATACTGGGGCAGGAAGTGGCCCCTCCTGCTGTCTGCTAGGAAGAGCCGAGCCTAATGGAACCTGTGTCCCTGTGTGTCTCTGTCCGCTGGGATGAGCTGAGCCTGACGGAGCCCGAATCTGGGTGTGTCTCTGTCCGCTGGGATGAGCTGAGCCTGACGGAGCCCGAATCTGGGTGTGTCTCTGTCCGCTGGGATGAGCTGAGCCTGACGGAGCCCGAATCTGGGTGTGTCTCTGTCTGCTGGCATTGTTAGTGAGGGAATGAAATAAATCTACTCTGCGTTTTCGGCTGTGGTTTGGTGGTTGCCCTGGTTACCGTATGTGTTGATTCATACCCCCTATATTCTAAACAACTATTTTTTGTTTTGAAGTGTTCCTTTTTGATTTTTTTGTGACAAAACATGTTTTGTGTTTTTTAGTGTTTTAGTGGCTTTTATACTGGATGTGGCTGAAGTATTCATCTGAGTCTGGTGCCTTTTCAGCATTTACTACAACCTGTTTGGCTTAAAAAACCAGCTACCTTTATAGACATGAGGAAATGACTGTTGTTGTTAGTTACATATCAGTAATTACAATGATTAGATCTCATGTTACCATAATATTAACATAACCTTCATGTACATTTCTTAGCCACCAGTAGTGATATTCCTGGTGGATGACACATATGTGGTCTTGAAACGTCATTAGGTCATGTTTAGGAAAGTGACCTTTAGGAAGCCCCTTCTCTTCTTTCTTGAAATGATGCAATTAACTTAATGAAGCAGGGGCAGTTGGGAATGGATTCCTGCTCATAGTGTTCCCAGGTGCTGCCAAGTCCTGGTCTATGCGAGGAAAAATGTGGTTATGTTCTCAGTGCTGGTCAATGTCTACTGTACCAATGTGTCAAATTGACATCTTCCCCTCACCACATGAAATCTGAAAGAGCTGTTATGAGTATGTAAATATGTCACAGTCAGAAAAGAGAGCAATTTATAAATTGTAAATTTTTTGTGTTTCCAAACAAACACCAAGGAGAGGCAAGCACAGGTGCCTGCATATTTGAACTCAAAAGTTTAATGGATGAAATTCATCTAGGATTACTCCTCATAGTGTTCATAGTTTCTCATCTTTCCTGAGGCAATTTAAAAATGCTGAAATACATACAATACAGTGACAGTTCTGAATAAATAGGTGGCAAATGGTTTTAAAAATCTTGTTCATTTTTTTTGGATGCATTTTATTCTTGATTTTGTCATATGAAGTTTCTTAAAGGAAACTTGCATAAAATTAAGTTTACTGCTTTTTCTGGTTGATTAAAATATTTTTAATGTCTGTATGAAATTCTGTGGATGCTGATGTCTTCTAAACAGTACTGAGAGAAAGTAATTTTCACTGAGTTTTAGAATGTATTAAAATCAGTGTAAATAAGCAAGTTAATCACAGTATTCATTCTGCACTTCTCTTTATCAAGTGTTTTTAGGAATTCACCGTGATCTAAGCAGTTACAGCAAAAAAGAAATAGAAAAATCTTATTTAGCTATAGTAAATGTGACAAAACATAATATATAACTAATAAGAAACTTTGATATACTAACTATAATTGATTCCAGCAATTTGTCTGTTAAAGCCAATGCAAATAATTGTAACATCTGTCAAAAACCAACCACTAGCATGAAAACCTTTTAACATTTTGCACTTAATAAACTATTTTATACATAAACTACCTTATTGTTTATATTAAAAACTAAAAAATATTCGGTCTGTTCCAGCCATTCTAACAAAAACTTTAATAAGTAGACATTGCATAAAAATGACACAATCCAGCAGTTATTTGGTAAGGCCAGCATAATCATAAATTTACCATCCATGCTTTTCCAAAAATACTAACCCATATTGTTCTCTCTGGACCTGTTGCAGGGATGACTAATCCAGCTGCTGAGGTCTCCCTTTATGTGTTTGATGGAACACTTGGCTTGCTAGACTACAGCTGTGTGTTTATGTGCAGTGCACACCTGCAGGGTCCTGACAAATAGCTGTAGTATGCAGAGTATACAAAATTACCCTGGCAGTGCTGCAAATAAGGAAGTTTCTGTTTTGAAGTCCATATGTGTGTGAGCTTGAGATGCCAGCTGGGGTATTTATGTTGCATTGCACAGATGTAAAACTGCCAACTGATTTTATACCAAATAAAGGCTAATCTTTTTATACATACTTGGTGTCAGAGTTATGAAGTGGTACATAAGAATGTTCTCACGACTTAGCTCTTTTAAAATAAAAGCTGACATTAAAAATGCTCGAATGCACAATATGCGTGGATGCTAAAGATAAAAATGTGCTGTATTTACTTAGATATTTGGTGTAGCATGGTATTTTAAAGGTTTTATTATTGGTGATACATAGTTTTTAGCTGCACATAATCAGGACTTGATTTATTGTATGCATATACACTATGCTATATATTCTTTTTTCCAGGAAGTCACTTCAGCTCTGTGGTGAATCCAGTTTATGGGTTCTGAAATGTGAAAGCCCAATTTATATAGCTACCTAACTTGAGAGCTTTGCTTTCCTATTTTCAAATGTATTTGAGCAGATTGATAATTTTTCATCAAATATAATATGTATTTTGAAAATTATTATCATTGTCAGTAAACCTTGTTTGTGAAGATACTTTAAAAGGTAATACTTGCTTCCAAATACTAAAGAAATTAAGATGGAAGCACTAATTTCATTTGCTAAAGCTATCAAATATCACAGATATGAGTTCTGATAGTTTGATGATTTTAGTCAGTAGCTTGGCTTTTGGTATGAAGTGGTTGAAAAGACAACAAGGTGAAATTAATAGTTTGTTTTGGGTACTTAAGTACTGCATGCTTAATCCTTTTTAAATGCCTAAAATGAAGGCTTAGGGGGGGAGAGAGGTTAATGTGCAGATGTGAAAGTGGACAACTTTTGTGCATTTGACTGGTCACTGGAAATTCTCTAAACCCTTAGTAACTTTTTTAGGCTTAACACACTTCTATTAATTTTTTTCACATTTCTGTGTGAAGCAATTTTAGTAATGTTTTTAATTTGTTGTTTATTCTGGGCTACTAAAACATTTGAAGATGTGCAAAATTCTGCTTTGGCTTACTCTGTCACAATGTATACTTGAATGCATTTATGCTACATGTGTAAGAACAAAGGAAATGGGAGCAATGTTGAATTATATCACTATACAGTGTGTCCCAAAGGACTTGGGAATTTATTTTCCTGAACGTAGTGCACAGCTTAGAACTGACTAGCCATCACACACAGCTCACCAGGCTGGTGGAGTTTTTTTAAAGCAAAAGAATTTCATACATATGCACATATGCATGCACATGCTCACCCTGAGACAGCAGTCTTGGGCTCCTTGTGCTTAAAATGAACATCTGCAAGTATCTCCCAGAAGCTCAAACATTATCCAGGTTCACATGGTTTAGAAATAGAGGTTTTTGATGACTGAATTTTAGAGCAGAAACCTCAGGCATTACTATTAGTTAGCTGAAGAGTTGAGCTGTACCCCCATAATACTGCCAAGGCATGTCCTCTCGGCTAACATAACAAGTGTGCCTGTGAGATCCTCAAAGTAGCATTAACTGCTGAGAACTAGTCTGTAGAGCAGAGGCGGCTGGGAAACAACACAGAATGCCAGATCTCATTGAAAAATGGAAACACTTCAAAAGAATTTACTTCTGCTAGATGAGTGTAGGAAGTCTTAATTGTTGTTACATCCTCTGTTTAGGAGGTATATTTAAGACCAAAAGAGCAGAATTCTGTTGGTGGGTGAAGAAATATGTTGCAAAGATGGTTCAGTTATTTTGTGGCAGGACCAGTTCTGTTATAGAAGGATATCACTTCAAACAGATTGCCGCCACTGCAGGTTGCAAACACACAACTGAAGGCTTCTAGTTCTCAGCTCATGCACAGATGTCTTTCAATAAGTTTAGCCAGTAATTTCTTCAAATTGCACAGTTTATCAGCAGCACATGTCATCAATCCTGGAGTGGTTGCTCAAGTCAAACTACAGAATCCTTAGCTTACAGACACAGCTGCAAACAGGTGAACAGGCAGAAAGTAATTTGTGCAGCTTGGTGGCTGTCAGACAAAAGACAGACAATCTGTGTTTAAAACAGATTGCAGACCTTGCATGAGCCAGACAAAAGGGATTTCTACAACTGCAAATAATTCCAAGGTTAACATATTTTCCTTTCTGCCATTAGGTGATTTGTTAAAATTGGAAACAATGAGCATTATAAATCTACACAGAAACTAGAGATAAGATGAAAGAGAAAAACAGATTGCTAAATAAGTTTACATCCTTCTGTTGAAAAGCATACAACTAGTATTCATATAGCATTCCTTTTTATAAACTAAGCCGAGTTATAATACCTATTAGGACATTTAATACAGATTTTTAATTGTGCTAAAAAAGTCTAATTGGGGAAAGAAACAACATTGTAAAACCAGTAAGTTCAAAGTATTGTTCCTCTGTCTTGAAAGTTTCACCTTTTTTTCTCTTCGAAATCTCCTTTGGTTGTCATTCAAAGGCACTGTGAAGATTTAGCAGGATTTAATTTTAACTTTGAAGTCCTCTCTTCCTCAGATATTTTAATATTGGGTAGATTTATCAAGATTTACTGTACCAAGTATATCAAAATGAAAATTTGTAGCAAACAAGCTTACTGTAGTGCTAACCTAATTATGGTAAATTAGAAAGTATGCGATTGCCCAATCACAGATATTACCTCAGATGTGTGACTGTAGAATGTCTATTCCTTCCACTTCTCATGGGCTCAGTAAACTTGCCTTGACCTCAAAACTTCTGCAGCCTTCCATGAGGTACTAATCAAGCTAATGTAATATAGCCCTTCTTCCTGTTTAGTAAGTACTTACGTGCAGTAATATTGATGGGTAATTCTATGCCTAGTTTAATTTCTGGCAAATTTATTTTCCATGTTACTTATAATTTACCAGCAGAGAGAGATTGTGGGTGGAAGAACATGCAAAGAGTAACTATCTACTCTGAAGTAGCATCTGCTTTTGTGATGATATGATAGGGCATAGGGGATAAATCATTCTGCTTTGAAATACATGGCAGTCAGTGTACTTTGCCTGTAACATAGTGATACATACTATGATGAATTCATGAATATAATGGATAATCATGCAAAAGTGTTTACAAAACTTAAGTTGTCCCATCAAAAGCCACTGTTGTTTTCTTAATGAAAAAATTAACTATGTTCTTTTTGTCACAGTCATGCCTATATTACATACTTGAATCCAGCATAAATATTGTCATAATTGAAGACTACTGTTGTTAGGCTATTTTAAGTTCATACTACTATTAAAATACAGCACCAAATTCTGCAGGGAAACCTGATGCTGAGGCTGAGTTGAAAAAGTCTTTAAATTTCTCAACTATAAAGATATCACAAGCTTGTGCTTTAATAAGCTATAGCTTGGAAGTACCCTTTTTCATGTTTTCTGACAAAATGCAAATTCCAAGGTAAGATTGTGTCTTTAATATGTGCTATGTTACAGGACTCCTTGCGTTTGCATGTTCTTCTATTTTTTGTATCTTAATAGACAGTAAGGTTTTTAACATCTCAAAAATTAATCATACTAATGGAGGTTTTCTGTTCTTTGGCCAGGAAAGATTATATACTAGGTTCTTTCTTTGTGATGCTGACAGCACATGTCTTGCTTGTTGGTTGTGCAGGGTGTATGCTGCAGACTGCAGCCTGATATTGCTATGGTGTTCTGTGCATGGGCTTCGTGTACTCACTGTAAAGGTGAGATCATCATCTTTAAAGGATGGTTTTAATTTGTGTTGGTGAATCAAGTGGATAGTGTATTTAAGGGAAAGGAAAAAAGTGTATTCATGCAGTTTGCTGTCTGCAGTCCAAATTGCTGATCAGAGAGTCTTTATACACATCGGTAACGTGCTGTGCAATATAAGCTGAAATATATTCCACAAGGGAGGAAAACGGAATAGGTTACATACGCTGTTCCTAAGTGCAATGAATATAAAACTCCATTACTCACTTTAAGCAGGTGCTTTTTATATGAGGCTTTAAAGAAATATAAAACTGCTGGTGAAATGATTGGTTTGTACAGACACGACTTAACTGTCAGTACTTTGACCAGATAAAGAGGCTAAAAATATTTCTACAAACATTTCTTTAATGATTTCAAGGATTAAAGGTTAATATCCTCCTAGTATAAAAAACTGCCATTCCAGACACTAAATGTACTATTTTCTTTAAGTCCTCAGGAGTTACATGGACTATTTATAAGAAAATACAAACATGTCTATTAAACTTAAACCATTGTCTTTTTAAGTTGATATCCTAAACAACCTGTATTAAATTGTTGAAAGGAATACAGTGATATAAAGAAATGCAGTGTGATATAGAAAATTGTGATGAAGAATGATACTCCAGTTAGAAAAAACCCTCAACTTTAATGAAAGTGAAATCTTATCATCCATGTGCATGGAAAACCACATGTAAAGGGGTAACCTCAGACCTTTTATTTAAAGCAGCGTATACTCTCTGAGATGGAGAATCTCTGAGAAGGGAAGATTGTTCATGATAATACTGATACACTGTATTTTAATCTTTCAATTTAATTTCTATCATATTTTATGTACCCACTCTGTCTAAATTACTCTTTTCCTGCCGTTTCCTACTCCTTTATAGTCAGTGATTGTAGCAGAAATCTCTGTACTCCATCTTTTAATCATGTGACTGTGGGCTTTCTTCACTTCTCAACTGAGGGATGTTAACATTCTCTTTTGCTTCTCCCCCATGCCTAGCAACTCAGGAAATTAACTATTAATGATTACACCTTACAGGTTCTTTATTTTTAATAATACCATTACTGAACACATCTGACCTTCTTTTGAATTTTTATGAACGTTTGCAGTTTCTTAACTGCTTAAAGGATTACTATGTCCATCCTCTAGAATCCTCAACTTGTTTACCTTTTTACTGGCCCATAACTGTGCTGTCCTATATTCAATTAGCTCCAACTGAGCCTGTGAGAGATTTCAGCCATTGGATATTGTGTTTGACAGCACAGAAGTGACCAGGCGTCATGTGTGTTACAGGGAAGCTCACAATCGTGTGTCGGTCCAGGTGATATTTGGCACTTACTGTCTTTTTCGTAGAAGGTATGTTACATAGCGCTGTAAGGTTTGAATCTGTTCCGGTGAAGGAGGCTTTTTAAAGGCAATACAAACTCATAGGAAATGGTTATTAGTTTTATAGGTGCCAAACAGCTTATTTGCATAGATGTGCCTTAGAGAAAGAAGCTCCACAGGTGCAACAGAAGGTGGTAAGGTCTGAGATGAGCTCTGATTTGTCTGAGAATTTGTTCTTTCATCCTGCAATTTGCTGTCTTAGAAAGTTTTTCTTCAGTTGCTACCCAGCTTTTTACTAAAAGAAGAGTTGTAAAATGCAGACTTCAATCCAGATAAAGATAAATTTCACTTTTTGCTTAGTGTGTTTGAAGATAAGCCCTTTGAGCTAGTACGGGATTGAACTTGACTAGATAGAAAAGGCATATCAGATTTTTTGAGATCCTATTAGCATTTATTAATGAGTGAAAGTGTTTTCATGTATTTTACATGTTGACATTTAGCATGAGCTATTATTCTCAGATATAGCGAAACTACAGTATTTAAGATAGATAGAAGGGTTGTACAACTGAGATAGAAGGAACCAATTGCAAGTGCATGGCTTCCAACCAAAGAGGGTGTTACTGAGGGTGGAAACTGTGAGCTCTTTCCTCCATCTATCTGTCTTCATCTTTTTCAGGATCTTGCTTCAGATACTTTAATGTGTAAGTTTCTCAAGTTCTTATTTGTCTGTATTGTGGAAACATTTGTATCCATGCCACTTCTAGCATTTGTCTACTGACAACACATAGGTAGGAGGATTGATAGGACATGCTTTTCTAGAGTTAAAATCCAGATTTTGATAGGGTTTTTTGCATTTTCTTGGAAGACAAAAGTTATTTAATTGCATCAACTTTGGTTTCTATCATTTGTCTCAAATGATACAAAATATCTGAAATGCGGCTGTTGAACTGGGCAGACAGGAAAATCAGTCCTTTTCTTTTTGTACTTCTGTTTACAACAGCAGTAACAGTAGCACTAAAGCTGCTTTAATCTTGTGTCCTGACCAGTGTGATATTGCCAAATCCAAAATAATGGCTTCAAGTAGGTATACTTACAATTGGCGGTGCCTGAATAGCCAGAATGTTAGCAATAATGAGGTTAAAAATAATAAATTGCCCAAAACTATACTTTTCACAGCAAGGTTTTAGAGCTATTTACAATACTATTTATGTTTAAAGATGGAAAATGGTATTACTTTTCTAAATCTTGGGTATTTAGATCAAAAAGATCCTCAGTCCAGCAGGGAGCAGGAGAAGTCTGGTGGTGTGGGATGAGGTCAAGGTTGCTTGTGGCAGAGGGGTTTGTGATTATCCGCATTGCCAAGGCCTGGCCTCCTCTGACATGTGGCCTGCCATGGGACAGCTGCTTGCCACTCCATAGCCCCACCTTAGCTCGCAGGTGTGCTGCCCGCTGTCTGAGCTGCCCTGGTTCTTCCCTACAGCTGCTATTCCCACCTCTTTGCCCTGTTCTCACAGCACTCAGGCCCAGCTTTGTGCCTCTGCCAAATCCAGTACAGTTTCTTGCAGCATATTTCTCTCACAGAGCAATTGCTACCAGTGAGATTCACATCTNCCCAGTTTTTCTATCCTGAAAAAACTTAGCAAATACTACATAGTAGTAGTTTTAATAAATATTACTAATCACACATGAAGCTTAGCAGTCAGTGTGCAACACTTGGAAATTGTTGTCCAGCTATGCTCCAGTCAGTATTAGTACCATTGCGGGTGGAAACAGCATATTGGGAGTTCTGGTAGGTCTATAAGGGAATGTTTCTATTACTAGAAGGGAAGCATGGTTAAATTTTTCAACCTTATTTTCTCTAACATCACCTCCAGCTGCACTGTAAAAAGCACCTGGAGGAGGGTGTTTGATCATCCCATTGCTTCTTTTGGTGAACTTGGCAGTGTTAAGTTTGCAGTTGGACTTAATGATGTTAAAGGTCTTTTCCAGGGTAAATGATTCTATGATTCAGAGATTCTGTGCATTTCAGTGGTAGCTGTTTAGTTCTTCTATGAGCATTCCAAATTAAAACCACATTTTACCTGACTGGAGAATCACTTAAAATAGATTATCGATAAGGAATATTTAAAGGTTCTTCTTACCTAGAATGCCTTAAACATATTATTTCAAATCTACGTTTTCTTCAATATTAGTTTTTGAACCACAGGTTTCTTATTTACATCTCTATTTGAAGCAGGATTTTAGAAAAATCAAGATGCTTTTGGGTTAGGGCAAATGGGGACCTGTATGAAGGCCACTGTGTGGGGAATCTTGAAACAGCAATGTAGCAACAGGGATGTAGAAACAGCAATGTAGCCTTGTTTAAGTGACTCTCCCTGTAGGTGGAATGCTGCTGTTCTTCAGCAAGCTGGGAAGTATTTTACAATATGTAAATCTCTGTTCATAATGATGGTCCTGCATCTTGTTTAGTCTTTAGGCAATGGAGAAAATTTAGTTAGTTTTATAGGCAGTTTAAGGATTTAAACGATTAGTTAGAGAGATTTTAACATGTGTTTTTTGCAGCTTCTGTTCTGATGAAGAGAATGATAGATACTTACATTGATAAGTATTTTATCATTTTTGCTCAAAAACAAAGCATCTTGACCTTCTTTAGGGAGTGTTTCAGTCTGTCACTAAATTTCACCCTTTCATGCATTTACTTTTTCTTTTAGTACCGTGGTTGAAGAGAAAATAAAAGCAGAGCTGTTTTTTAGGGCAGGGTTCTCTTATGTGTGGAGCTCTGGCACAGAAGCTCAAGACAGTAGAAAATCTGTCCAGTTCACAATTCATTAATGGCAAGACAAGTCTACCGTAATCCTATTGTTAGTGTCCTCTTAAGTCTTAGGAGTGGGTGGGGATGGAACAATAATTTCTTAGAATAGTGAAATGTAGACTAAAAACTGGTTGACGCATTTACATGAAAATAAATAACTATGATAATCAGAATAGAAACTGTGATGTTAAATAAACTTGAGTTAGAAAAAACACCCAAACAATTGTACCGTGACAGTTCCTTAAAAGAAGCTGCCTGAATTACTGTTTTGAAGAAGAAAGAAAATAGCCTGTGAGTATGTACATTAAGGTGGCAAAATATGGTCTGTACACTACAGTGACAGATGAAAAAGATGTAATTGTGAACACATTAAAGATGCTTGAGGTACTTCATTGCAAAGATTCAATTTTACTATGGAAAAACCCCAGAAAATACTTATACCCCAGCTTCTACATTTTAGGAAAACCTCTATTTTTCTCGGTTTTTCCAGTTAAAAAAAGGAGGGGGGCGTGGCAGGGCAGAGGAGGGAACCTCAAGCACAGCACCCCAGTGTTTTCAAGTGATGTGTGTGAGGAAGCAGAATGATTGAAAGAGATGTTGAAGTTCCTATGTTGCTGCTGTTTTATTGTGAAGAAGAACATGAAAGCTTTCTGCTCTCCCGATGCTTTGAACATGAGAAGTAGGACTGGTGCCAGTTAGAGCTGGTCTTTGTGGCTTCTATTATGTTTCTTCTGGAACAAGGAAGGAATTAAGGTTGGTTTTAGCTTGGAGTTCCTCAGAAGTGCCATCTCTCTAACCAAGTCAAATACAGATTTTCAGAAGTTCTCACTGAGCACTGCCTAAGCAGAGACTGAACACAGATGAGTATCTCTCAGGAAAGAAAGGAGGTTTCTCTTATGCTTCCATTTGTTTACTAGCTCTTCTGTGTTAGTCGTGTAAAACCTAAATATATGTTTCTGTGAAAATAATTTGACGTTTTTTGTCATGATTCCAGTAAGACTCATGCCTCAATGTTATTTCATTTAGTTAATAGCTCCTTACTTTTATTCATGGATTGATCTTTTTGCTGTTTGAAATAATTTGACACGTATGTGATGGTCTTTTACTATATCATGTTGCCAAACCATAGTTTATTGGTACTTAATGCTTTAAATACTGAAATTTTTCCTTCTGAGGCCACAGCCTAAATGTGGGGACAATTCATATGATGTTGCTTCTAGAAGTTTGTCATGCCTTACTCATTTCCTATTTTATATTTTGCAGTTCTTTCTTTTACGATCTTTCTAAAGAATTATTGTATTTTAGGGATTTGGCAGTGCACAGTCCTGACTCTTGTCCTCAGAATCAGTAACGTACCTCTTTTGCTGATTTTCTGTCCTTATTGATCAGTTTAGATTTTGTTTCTTGGTTTGCCAGTGATCATTGCAAATTCACCTTATCACAAATGGTTGGTAAAAGATATTAATTGGTAAATTCACTAATTAGGGAACGTTTTTAAACAGGGCTTAAATTAAATGAGTGCTTAGATTTCTAGGCTTGCTAGCAGAAATCCTGAGCTGATCTATAAAGACGTGTTGTGACCTGCCTTTAGGTATTTGTTTCCCCCCTGCTTGCACATGGAATGTACTGAATGCAGAAACTTGGGGCAAGGGTTGGGTTATGTACACGGAACAGACCAAAGCTATACCCAGGAAGTTGGAGGGAAGCTGTGAATACCTGTTTCAAAGTGTGGGAAAACCTTTCTTGATGGCACAATATTTGTATGTGTATCTGGAACAAAATGGCTCTTTAGGCCTGGAGTTATAATTAAAGTGAGTTAGTGTGCACAGGGTGTCAATTGTCAAGGTGTAGTAGATTTTAAGTTAGAAAACCTTTCTGCCTATTTTTGGGGTTTACTGTATGGAAAAATTAGCTTTTTAAGTCTTTGGTGATGTGATGTATTCAGTGTGTCTGAATCAAGTGAAAGAGGCTATGCTTGATCACCAAGTATACACATGGCTACATACTGGCAAGGAAACACTTGATTTTTACTGCAAATCATTCTACAATGGGCAAGATGTTTCCAGGAAAAGAATGACACATCTAGAAAATTTATCTGGAAGGAGCCATAAGTTATATTTGATGGGAGACCAGCATATGCATCTCTTTCTCCATAAAGTCTTTGATTCCCCTATTCCTGGTGAAAATAATAAATTAACTGAAGAAAAAGTGATTTGTACTAAAAAAACCTGTGTTGCCCTAATTTTACTCCACTGAGCAACAAAGTCAAGTTAATCAGGGTGGTGCTTCTTTAAGTGTGATTCCACAAGAATGAGTACAGCACAAGTTCTACTCTCTTGTCTTGCACCTTGGAAGTAAGCCTTTCTCCTACTTCATTTGCAGGACATTGAATTTGCATAATGTTTGCTGCTTGGCAATGATAGATTTGGTTTTCCTAGTTTCTGTTCAAATTCATGCTCAATGTCTTAATTAAAATGTTGTGGTTTGTTTGTCTCTACAAAATTTGAGTTAGTACGTGGACTCATGGAACATATCTAGAAGTTTGAACATCTTCATGCTCAATCAATACCTTAAAACACGACTTAAAAAAAGTTCATAAACATTGAGGGGAGGGAAGGAAGCTCTAGTCTTTGGTTGCTTAGACATTTGTTTGCTGAAATAGGTATTTAAGGAGTATTTTAGTTATGTGAACAACTATTGAGACTTTGATTTTATATTGATATTTTCATGATGAAGGAAATAAGGGAGACTATTTGGGAGGAACTAAATTTACGGGGATGGAAACTTCCGATAGAGGCAAATTTCTTTCTTCTCTGTAGAGCAGCTTGCCAGTTTGACAAGTTTATGAGAGATGGTTCATAATTTCCAAAAATTTTCAGAGACTGAAGAAAATGGACTCCTATTTTAAACCAATTCATTAGAAATGGTTCACTAAAAGTCTCTAAACTTTCTGTGCCTTGAAAAAGATTTGTAACTTGGCAAGGGCAATCACCTTAGGTTTAGGTGATTTTTGTCTTTGTGATGAAAGTCTAGCTAGACATTCTAAGTTTCTTACTGTATTCTTTGTGTAGGATTTCAGTAATTAATAAATAGATTTTTTGAGTGTCCATCAGTGCAGAGCTGTGAAACCTGAGTGAATTTTTTTTTCTGGCAACTTCTCCTTGATTACTGTGGTGTGCTGTGGTTATCAGGTGTTGAAGCTGAAAGCAGTTTGCCATTTGACATCAAAGCAACATGGAAAAGGAAGGGCATGAGTATGCTATGTTTTCCTAATACTTTTCTGTTTTCTTTTCAAATCGTTGAAAACAATGGAGGAAGTGTTTACTATCCCTGTAACAGAAAAAAAAATAGTGTATTACTTCTTCATATGCATGGAAATAAAATTGTTAATTATATATGACCATATATTAAGGGTTTGTGAGTTTCCTTAAGGCCAAATCATTAAGCTTTCCTGGCTTCCCATCATGATCCTTAACTGCCAGCTGGGTGAAAAGCAGTTCATTGGCTCATTTGAGCAATGCTTTGCTGACTGTCATGAGTATAATGACTGGTCAGTTAGGGCAAAACACTCGTGTTTTCATGAAAATTGTAGAAAATAAATGTCTTGGATAATGTTGTCATATCTTACTGAAATTCAGTAAGTCCAGAACTTACTTGGTGTGGGACTAGGAGTAAACAGAAACAAATAGGGAGCACAATCACACTATATTTGGTTCCTTTTTTTCAGATAGGATACTAAACTAAAATGTAAGTTATGCAGGTAAGTAACATGGAAGGTTTTAGTCTCAATGCAAAGAAGTCGTCCAGGGTATCGAGTTGCCATCTAAAAGTGAACTCAATTATGGAAATTATTTAGTTTTAAAAGTACTTAGTCTTCCATAGTTAGGTGAGAGAAATGTATTAGACATCACACCTTGTATTTTGATTCTTAGAAGTGTTACTGAAAAATGAAAACAGCAAGAAGCAACCAGTTTTAAGAGGGCTTAAAAGAAGGGGGTCAAATTGTGACCTCAGTTTGATTTGCTTTGATTGTAATAGTGGCTGCTACTAGCAATATTTGATAGCTTTGTTTTGGAAATGGCAAAAGATGGAGAAAACATTTTTTTTTTCATTTGAACACAATGGCCTCTATTTTATACAAACTTATAGGAGTTATAAGGAGGCAGAAATGCGTGCAGATACCCTAGTTTCTTTTGACAAACGTGTGCGTTGTGTCAGATACCATGCCTTAGATCAAAGGAGATTTTCAGCTTTAAAAGAAGCTTACCCTGGACAAAAATGGGAATGAGGGTCTATTCACAAGACAAACTGATAGTTGGTCTTTCAGACTGAGAACTGATGGGTTGTATTGGAACGCAGACAAATCAGGTTCAGTGAGCATTCTTTGACCCTGAAGCCTTCCTGAGTCACAAATTAGGAAAAGTCTGGACATACCTCAAGGACTGAAGACAGCTTAAATTTTGATAAGAAAGTATAGCTAGAGTGTGGAACCTACTTTCAGATGGCAGTCTGCTTTACCGAGTGATGTGTGTCCCTTCATATGTTGCTTCTTTCTATCTTGGAAAGTACTTTTTATTCAAAAATTATTTTAATGTCTTACCATAAAAAAACCTTGGAATGTATGTCAATAAGACTGCTTGCTAAATGATTTTATTTGCACTACAAAATACTCTTCAGTCTTTAGGAGCTGGAATAGGCACAGTGAACTAAGCCTAATTACTAAGTTTAATCTGAAATCTTCTGTTTCCTATACTTTTTTTTAGGATTTTTTTCCTTACTAGTTAATATATATTAAAGATTGTTCTTTGGGTTAAGTCTTTGAGAGATT
Source organism: Dryoscopus gambensis (assembly GCA_013389985.1). Classification (NCBI taxonomy): domain Eukaryota; kingdom Metazoa; phylum Chordata; class Aves; order Passeriformes; family Malaconotidae; genus Dryoscopus; species Dryoscopus gambensis. The sequence continues at coordinate 6,569 of WEIT01015307.1, read as the reverse complement.
TTGCAAGAAACCTAATTAATTAATTCTCTAGATAATATAGTAAATTTCTTTAACGTGTGTAATAATCTTGAAATATGTATAAAAATCCTTTTTTTACCTGATATTGCACAATACTTTCCTTGCATAATTATGGATTTTGGAACAAATGCTATGTTACATACATGAGGAAATGGTTCCATAATTATACTAAAGTTTGTATAATTAACAAGCTGCTTGCCAATTTTAACTTGACAAATTCCAAGTCGCTTCTGCACGAGCGGAAAAAAGAACCATAAAAAAGGCAACTTCTGTTAGTTTTTCCTTTCATACTTCTGACAGGTGTTGAAACTATTTATTTCTAATTTGCAAGTGAATTTATGTGATTTTTTTCTGATAGGCAGTGCTGTACGGAATTGGAGGGCTGGCTTCCTCCACCTATGCTCTGGGGCTGTTTTGGGGGGCTGCCCTCAAGCTCTGCCAACGTATCTCAGTCCTGGTTGTGTGATCCCCTGCTGCTTCTGCCGCAGTTCTAGGCAGCTCTTCAGAAGTGACTGCCAATAGCACTGACTTCTTCCAAGTGGTGCAGTGGTTTTCTGGTGCTCACAAATGGGGGCTGAGGAAAGACCACCTAAACTTATTTCCACTTGTGACCCAAGGCAAGGTTTGAACTCCAGTTTCCGCTGAAAAACGGCAAGTGTGCCGTTGGCCTTCTGTACCGCTTAGCTGCGTGGATTTAATGCTTTACATAGCTACTGAGTAAAATATTGTTGTCTAAACAAAAGCTGAAAACACTTAGTCATTTTAAGATGCTGAAATTAAATCGTCGTAATAAAAACAAGAAGGAGAATAGTTGACGTGGCACTTATAAAGTGAGAACAAAAGTGTACCTATATAGTGTGTATATGCATATTTATTATTTCAGTTTCTAAGTGGTCTTGTGTGTTTTCCTCACAGTATCTATATATATTTAATGCATAACTGTTTGTATTAAAAAACCCATATGCAGCATTCTTTCATTTAAGAACTGTGAATCACAACAAAAATGCTATAAGAACATCTAAGGTAGATAATTAAAATATAATTAAGTTTAAATGCCTTGGTGAAGGAATATAAAAATATTTAAATTCAACAGGCTAGTACATTTGCAGTTTTCTTTTATTAGGTGTGAAATCTAAGAATCCCCTGCCAACTCTTGAGGGCTCAATCCAGAATGTTGAATTGAAGTACTGCGGCACATCATTGGTCAAATGTGCCTCTGGGACCGTGGGATCAATAAAAATTTGTGCCAAAGCCCCAGGTATGTGCAGCTGGACCATGTAAAATTTTATTGCCTGTATAGGAGAATTGGCCTTGCTTTTTACAAGGGGAGTTACTGAAACAAGAATTTACTCATTGTTTCTATGAATCAGAGAGGGGTTTTTGTATTCTGTTTTGGGGGTTTTTTGTTATTATTAAGTATGTCATGATGATCCAGTCTTGCCTCAGTATAGTCAAATTTTACACTGAATTTAAAAAAAAAAGTTTTTTTTCCTGCCGAGACAAATATTAATCTAGAAGCATTCTAGAAATAGGAAAAATACAGAGTACTTTCACCTAGCTTTATCCTTAGCAAAATTTTCATGTATTGTCTTGATTCTTTAATGCATTATTTTCCATTAATGCTACAAGTATGTATTTTGCTTGTGAAGTTTTTGAGTACTCTGTAATGATTTTTTTACTTCTTTAAAGCAATTTTTCTTGAGGACCATGAGGGAACTTATCAATGTCTATGATGTCTTTAGGTATAAAAGCAGCTAATGTCAAGAACATTAAAAATGGAGTGTCTTTAAATTGATTTCATGGTGATGTTTAAATTGATTATTTTATAAAATTGGGAAGGAAATTACTATTTTAAAGATAATCAATTACTTTATTTCAAATCCTCCTGCATGTCAAGGCATTTACAGGATAAACGTTAAGTAGGTTGTTCAATAGTTTGTATGATGCTGCTTTTTCTATTTTCTCTTTTAATTCTGTATTCACAATGTTAATTAATAGGTGTTCTCTTTGGGCTAGTCAGTGTTTGTCTTGAAAATTTATCTTGTTACGCTAAAAGCTGTAAGGAGTCTAATCTTTATCTTAGGTGATGGTGGAAAAGAGAAGCTGATTCCTTTAATTCAAGGCCCTTCTGACACCAGAGACTTACACAGCAGTAAATGGCTCAATGAGAGTAGAAAGCCAGAATCTCTCTTAGCTCCAGATTTGGTAGCCTTTACAGTCCAAATTCCACAGTATATGGACTACTGCCATAATTCTGGTAAGTACAAAACTCTTGTTAAGCTGGTATCACATTACATTTTTCCTATCCAATGTAATTTCCAAAAGAGGGGCTTGATATAAAATGTGCCAAATGTCAAAGTATCTTTTACACACACTGCACACATTATAACTTCAGCTCGCTGTGAGACAAAAGAACTAAAAGCTGCATTTTGAAGTATGTCTTCTTCAATAAGGAATGCTTCATTAACTTTGGTTGCTTTTTAAAATAATTACATGAAACTTTTGTAAACTTTAGGTGGGGGGAAGGATGAGAGGCAGGATCCATGGTGAAAATATTAGGTCTATTCTTTCTTCATGGTACTGGGTCGGGCTTCTCATACAGAAGTTGACATACTGAATTCTAAATGGTTCATATAAATTTGCAGAATAAGTTATTATTAAGAATTTGTTTATCATTAAATTAGTTAACAATAAAAAATTTTAAAAATATTGCAGGGCACACAACCGATGTCATCAAATTTGGTGTTGTGGTGGCCTTAAATGAGAAGTTAATGATTTGTGAGAGTTGTTTGGCTAAATTTAAGGGTGTTGTTGACTTTGTGGGCATGAATACTTTTACCTGACATTCTCATGGTTTCTGTGGCCTTTAAACAAAACATTGGTCTGTTTTGAGCAACACTGACAATTTTGAAATGTGTCTAGTTTAAAATAACTCATGTAGTTTGTGAAATACACATGGAACTAGGTTTTGCTGTCAGTGTGCTGCTTCTTAAAAACCACACTTTCATGTTTTTCAAATCTTATGCTATTGCCATGCTAGGCATGGAATGAAATGGGGGAAAAAACAATCCAAAAAGTATCTAGGTTAAGCAAAGCAAAAAAATTAGCTGACCCCAGTATTACGAAACACAGATGTAACTTGAACACTTCAAGTGTGCTTTTTTTCTCTGTTTTTTTCTGTGTAATGATTCTTGAATGTCATTAATCTGAAAAGTAACAGTGAATTTATTACTGTCATTGCAATTTTTATGTGCATATGTAAGCAACATTTGATTCTTATGCAGAGTAAATATTTGTAAGCACTGTGCACTCCAGCAGTTATTAGGTTATTTTTTTAGTAATTGTACTTCTATGTTTCTTGGAGAGCATCGTGTTGGAAATGTTTACAGCAGTGTTTTTATAACAATTATTTTCGGTTCCTGCTCATAAAGCATTGCCAAAAAGCAGTTAATGATTCAGTAATATCTGAATTACTCAGATTGATTTCTAAACAGAACCTAAAATCTGTTACACCTGTTGGCTTACTTAAATAACTTTAAATGTTCATAGCAACAATGTTTATTACTGTGATGAATTGTTGCATTTTTGAGGAGTTTTTGGGTTTAATTTTCTGATTATAGTCTTAGTCTATTAGTTATATTTTAAAGGATCTGTACTACAGAATTACTGTTTTTGTTACAGGTCATAAGGATCACATACATTTTTGCTCATCAGTATTACAGATAGTCCAGTTAGATGGTTGAGAGTCCTTGATGGGTTGTGACAGGAGGTGCTTATGAGAATTAAGGCGCTGACAAATGAAGTGCTGGCCAGACTCACATGCAGGGTCTTTGAGAAGCAAAACATTTTTTTGTAATAGACAATTGTCTCTGGTACCTGTTTGGTAGATGAATGGACATACATTAGAAACGTTAAGATCTTAGAGTTGAAAATGTACTGGACACTTCACCTACTCCCTCAGTGTCCCAGGAAAGTTGTAGTGATTCTGTGTACTCAGTGACAGTCACTAACCTGCTTGCTCAGGCTCTAGCTCTGCTCCCCTGGATCTGTGAGGTGTCACAGTGACAAGTGAGAGGAAAATGCTGACTGATTTGCCAAAGCTTTGGTCTCAGTTAACAGGAAGAATGGCATACAGCAAATGTTTTAATTTTTTTTTAACATAAATTAAACCGGGAGTAATTAATGTTCCAATTGTCTCAGGCTCT
>WEIT01015306.1:28667-46492 GCA_013389985.1 Dryoscopus gambensis | reverse complement strand
ATGAAATAAATTTATCGTTTGTCAAGTGAGTTGCTTTATTGTAGGGGGTTTTTTTTGGCTTTCATTAAGAACAATCCTGGAATACTGTGCAACAACGGATCTTGGTTTGGATTTGGAAAATGTGTTTCTGAAAATGTTGGCATTTGATATTTCATCTTCCTTCACAATATTAGTTGGCAGGATTTTCCTCCATTATAACTAAAGTAATTTTACAGTGTCCTCTTTGTAGTAGAAAGAACAGGTTGTCTCAAAACTATGTGTTCGAGGAGGTTCCAAGTTGTCTTTTTTTCCCACTTTTCTGTCTTACTTTACCGAGTAAAAGTTTTGAATGTTGTCCATCCAAGAAAAAATAATCTTTGTCAGAGAAGGATACATGATACTGTCTTGTACCAGTACTGGAGGTCCATTTTAATGGGTTTCTTCTATTCTGGAAACAAATAACAGTCCAATATCATTACCAGTGTATCATTTAGCAGTGCTGTAAATCTCATTACAAGTTGTTCTATCTAGGCTTGCTATTTGATGTGTGATTTTTCAGCTATTTATTCAAAATCTCTAATACTTCTACTACCTCTTTTAATTTATATGTTCACCCATGGAAAGTTTGCCATACCCATGCAACATCTCTTATCCTACTTTGTGCTAAAGCATAGTTTTAAAAAGTGATTCTGTTTATAATTCCCATTTCCACATATCTTAACTCTGAAACATTGAAATAGAAAGTTCTCAAATAAGAATGCTTCAAGCAGGTAGTGTGTTGCCTTCAGAGCCACTTAGACCTTCTCCCACTGTTGCAGCATCGAAAAGCAACATTCCTGATGCCAGAGCTGGAATTTACCTAATCCAAATAAGGAAACACAGTTCCCAAAGAAAGTGAATTAGATTAACATCCGATATTGAATCCAAGATCTGGTCAGGGAGAAGATGAGCATGTTAATCTTAAAATAAATTGGAAATATTAATAAATATTGGACTATTAAAGGACTTTTGATCATCCTGACCTGCTTGTATTGAAAAATATCTATATTGTAGGCAGGAACAAGCATAAAAGGGAGCTAAACAGAGAGGGATGAAGGAGGGATGCTAATTATTCACAGTTGCATAGAAATATTGCAATATTTGAAAAGTAGTGAGAAAAGTGGCTGAAGACATTGCGTGAAATGTATTTATTTATTTACCCGTGTTATGGCACTATTAAAGTGCAGAATTGTGCTTTCAATTGCTAGGAAATATAAACTGTATGAAGACAAAATCCAACTATTCATTAGAGTAGTCTAAAAAAAGAAAAAGGCTGTCCTGAGGGCAGAGTTTAAGTAAATTATGCATTGAGATGCTCGGGAGTGATTTTTGAAGTACCAGTGAAAAATAGTAGCTCTTTATGAAGTGCTTGAAGTTTCACTGAGTTCTGTTTGCTTTTGAGAAGCTTATGCATGTTTCATATATGCTGGTGTTCAAATACATGGCTTGGTTTTACTTTGATAAATTTCATATCCTGAATATTCTACACTTGGCCATCCAGATTATTATTATTTTTCTGAATTGCTTAAGAAAATAAATTTTCTACTGCCTCTGTTGGTCAGCTTGTTCATGCAGTTGTTCTCTACAACCTTTTGGTGCCTTTTGCACGTATGAACTATTTTAAACCATGTTTGATGAAGCTCTCAAAGATATAAAACTGTATTGAATATAGCAGAGCTAAGTTAGGGTTGTGAAGAGAGTAAGCCTACCTAACGTAAGCTGGTTGCTGGTTGCCAGAGAATCTGTGTAAAGCTCAAGGTGTAGGAGACGTCACTGTTTTCAAAACTGAGGGTCTCCTCCTGTCTGCTGTGAATTGTGTAATTATTTGGTCTAGAGTAACTTATGCCTGTGCATTTCTCATTGTGATTCTTTGCATGTGGATTGCAGGGAAAGTTGCAATAGCTTTTTGACGGGCAGACTTAGCTGGTGGGATGCTTTTTCCTTGACCATATGTAGATTTGGGACTGAAAAAGGTATTCTTGTCACATTCAGATGTCAGGTATTTAAAGGAGTTGACAGTGAAAAATGGTACTTATCTATGTTACATCATTTCTACTTATCAAAGACACTGTTCTCAGAGAACTAAGGTTATTGATGTAATAAGCAGTTTTCTGGTAAACAGGTAGAAAGAAGTAATTTTTTTCTCTCAGACTGATGTATTCACCCTTCTTTTTTTCTTCTTTCCTTCTTCCTTTCAAAACTCTTTGACAGATGCTAAGGTTAATGAATTTTAATTTTAATTTGGCCTTTTCCTTGGGTTGCTGACAGTTCCTTCTACACCACAGAGACCTTTCTTTTCCAGCTCACTTTATGTTTCAATAAGAAGTAGAGTATCTGATGGAAGCTTCTTCATGAATAAGTGAACCCAACTGGAACACAGCCAAACACTGTCAGAACTGGCTCCCTGATTCCCAGTCTTGTGTTTTACCATGGTTTGAGAGATTAGATTCATTAACCTCTCATTAGAAACATGTCAATGCTAAAATCCCATAGTATGCTAGACTCAGCTTATTAGGAATCCCAAAAGGCCAGTTAACATTAAAGAATTAACATCTCCTATTCCGGAATAGTAGATTCCTCATTTGGCTCCATTCCATTTCATTGATATGGTAACTTCTTAGGTGCTTTTCCCTTGAGAATTGGCAAAAATGTTATTTATCCAAAAAGAATGGTTTGATAAAAAAGCTTTTATCATCATAGAAATAGAAGCACTTGCAGTATGAAAATGCTTACTTTATTGTAACATTTTCTACATATGTGTGTGGAGAGCACTGCATGTCTAGAATATGGTATACTTTTTGGTTATAGATATAATAACAGAGTTTACTATTTATAGAAGAATATTAAATCCTATTTGAGCAGGTCTAAATGCATCCAGATATTAAAGCACTGTGTTTAGTTCCAGAGTTCACAGTCTAAGGTAAAATGAAATATCATTTCCACTGTCTTTTGACCTCAGGACCTTTCTTCTCTAATGAGAATAAGGACCGCAAAATAATTTGAGTAAGATGGAATTCATTCTACATCAGTCATATTACATGGCTTCTGCTCAAGCTTCATGTGAATGCTGGTTAAATCCATAAAACAAGAAGTAAATGACCCTTTACTAGCAATACATTTTTGTGTGTATTCATCTGCTACTGTGAGCAAAAAAAGAAATTTCCATTTTGTGTGGCTATTATAAGAAGCATGAAATAATGCTTTTGAATTGCTTAATGTTATTGCTTGAAATGGAAAACAGTATTTTCAAAGACATTGCACTTTGTTATTCAGGGCTACGCTTATCAGCCACCATTATTAGGACATTTGGCTGCTATTTCAAAGTACAAGAGTGGAACATGGGGTCATTAGTAGGGAGATGAGAAAGAATTCGACTGGCAAACCCGTGCTCTGCTGTCCCTGAGACAGTAGCAAGAACAGCCAGCAGAAAAAATACAAGATCAGGGGGATCCTGTATTCTTCCCCTACCATACAGAAGGCAGTAAGTTGAACAAAAACTGAACAAGGACAAGTCCGTGCTTGGAGTAGCAGGCAATCCCCCTCTTTGCCTACCTCGCCTTCCTACATGCTTGAACACAACAATAATGAGGCTCTGGATGTGAAAGGTAAGTCAAAGGACGATGTGGATGATGGCCCATCTACACCAGAGATACTGCTGAACAGAAAGGACTGGCCCCTGTATGATGACCACGTCCACAAGGAAGAGAAGATGGGCTGTGGTGGTAGGTGACTCCCTTGTGAGGGGAACAGCGGGTCCACTGTGCTGGACAGACCCTCCTCTTAGGGAAGGCTGCCTCCCTGCAACCTGGGTTAAGCACATCACTAGGAAAGTTCTCAGGCTAGTGCAGCCCTCGGACTATTACCCATTACTGTTCTTCCATGTGGGCGACAACGAAGCTGCAAGGGCCAGCAAAAGAGATGTCCTGGTTTGTAAGGGAATTCAGGGCCCACTTATGGGCAGTGATATTGGAAGACAACAAAAGGGAATGTTGTGAGATTATGTCAGTACTTTGGTGTCCATTAGGAAGAGCTCATGGAATGCTGTTTACCAAGCATGGCTACAACCCATGGCACACTTGGCACTTTGTAGTGTGCTGCATCCTTGTATGGCAGTAAGTCTTCTGGCTGCTGGTACCTGGTTCCAGAGGTTGTATTGGTCTCCTTCTGAATGTCAGTCCTGCAATTTTGTGTGCTTTAGTCATGTCAGAACAAGACCACTGCAGTCTCCCCGAGGAAGTTTTAGCTTCAGTCACTGGAACAGTCTAGAATATATATTTTGGTGAGATTACTGAGTAGGGTGTCTTTGGAAGAGCAAGCCTGAATCAACTATCTAAATGAAAAACATAGAAGTAATGGATTTACAGAAGTGTTTTCCACAGGAATAAAATGTATCAACATCACTAGAAAAAAAAAAATTAAAATACAGAAAGACAGCCACCATGGTTTCTGTAAGAGTAAACTGTGACCTTTTGCTTCCGGGATTTGTTTGAAGGAGCTATGTTACAAGTAGTAATTTCATTTAGATTTGCATTTTTTTTTTTCCGTTAGAAAGCATCTGAAAAATTACCTCAAATGATCAATAAAGAAACACAGCTGTAGAGAGGTTAAACAGTCCTTGTTATGTATAATGGTAGTCACTGAGGAAATAAGAACAAAACAATCAGTGCACAGAGTAAGTAGTTAACAACAGCATGATTTCTTTACAGTGCTTTTTCAAAAAAATTCTTGAGTGATTCCTGAATCACACTCAGTAGAGAAGAAATACTCTCTCTAGATATTTTCCAGTTATACACTATGGTCGGTATAATTTCAGGGCTTTGGTGTCAATGTAAATTAATGTTTTATTTTGAAGAAGTGGATGTTAGAATATTAGACGATTGGGCTATGTTTAGAGTTAAGATATTAGAGTAGCTTTCTTCAAAGAAAATTCCAGCCAGGAATTCATTTTTTTTTTACGGATTTAGTGAAGCAACACAGGGTTGATTTCTGCAACAGAAAGTTGTACCTGTCTTGATAAAGCAAGTATGAAAATACCTCTCAGTTGCCTTGGTTGTTGAGACAAATTTGGCTTCTATTTTGCACAGCCTAGAGAATTCTTTGTTCAGTGGTTTGGTATTTGTAGTGAGGGTCTTTTTCAGGTTTGTTGTGGTTTGTTTTTTTTCTTAAGGGTAGCTTTACTATTATTCTTTACAAAAAGCCAAGAAACTTTTCCCTAGAATATTAAACTGGAGAGCAGCTGTTCAGTAGAATAACTGTAAGGGAACAGATCGCTTCTGTCTGCTGATGGTTCTTAGTTGCATTTCTGCTTTTCAGTATGTGGAATTCCTGATCGGCACAATTTGAAAGTCACCTATGAGATGTGCCTTTGTACAACCAATTGGAACTGCCCATCAGATTTGTGATGAGTTTCAATTCAAGAGGTTTTTGTTTTCTCTGCTACTAAATACTGGAGGTAATATAGCATATTGCTTAAAAATAATGACATATAAAATCATACTTGTTTATACTTATATTAATAATAATCACACAATAATTCTTGTCTAGTTTTATGTACAAACAGAAACTTGGGTTCACTTTGGAAGTTTGTAGAGAATGTGGTTTACCAGGAGCTTCTATTGAACCTGAAAAGCAAAGTCACTTTCCACTGACACAGATAGTCCTGGGACGTTATGTGAGCAGTGGTTTTTTTCCAGGGTTGGCATGATTATGTATTGTTTTGAATGTGTTCTTTTGCACAGATGTGCTGCATTTCAGAGTGATATTTTCATAAAGTTTCTTGAGATTCAATATTGAATGATATTATTTCTAATATGGTTTTAAGGACCTTAAGTCTCAAAGCTCTTTAACTGTAAACACCTGCTGGTGCTCTACTTCTGTATTTTTGGAACTGAAGAATGCTTTGGAAGTTGATGGGGTTCTCTGTTGTGTTTTACAAGTTTAGGGTTTTTTCCTGTTTCATATGAAACAAACCAGTGTATTAGTGATCAATGTTTTCTGAAATTGCAGTGAGTATTCTTACGAAGGCCAGTGCCTACTACTGATACACTTATAAAGATGCAATAAATGGGGTTCCTTAATATATGCTGTAAAAAAAAAATTGCCAGTTTTTTAGTGCGTCATCTTCAGGGGGTAAGGTCACCCTTGCACACAGTATATTTGGTTAAGATGCCAGTTGAAAATGAAAGGAGGTTGTTTCCAATCTCTCTGTTCAGTCACAGTTTAGCTTTCATTTTATATTCTTTTATCTCCAGATAGATTGAACTCTGGGCTATAGCACTGTTGGCAACACTTGCTGATTAAATTTGCCGTGACCTCTGAATATCAGAGGGCCACACAATTTTCTTTCTCCTTCTAGCTCCTCATTATTTTAGTGGCACTTTTTTGCAGTTAGGGAGTTTCTTAACTGATGTTAGTGAAACAACAAGCAAAAATATGGGTTGTTGATCATACATTGTGACTGCTGTTCTCATTCTTATGAGAGCTGTGTCTGCTTTACGTACATGTGAGTGGGCATCATGACCCTTTATATAACAAGTATTTGGGAAGGTTGGAGAAAGAAGAGTTTTCCTTTAGAAATGCCTTTTTAGTTTAAGTAATTGTTAGACCAATGTTTTCTTTACACACATATTCTCACACATAGTCATGTGGCAAGCATAGAACCTATTGATGTTCACAGGCATGGTGTTTAAGCTAGTTACAAAGAGAACTTTAAGTCCCTGTATGACCAATCCATACTAGTGAATCTATATAAAATATTGAACATTGAAAACGCTTAATGCTAGAGAATGGTAGAGGTTTCCTAAGGCAAGTTTTAGCACACTTGACATTCTACCTGAAATAAGCCCTTCCTTAAAGATATCTTTGTCAGGACTTGTGTGCTAGCTGTTTTTCTGTTGCCATTTCTGGCCCTACTGAGTGATCCTTCTAAACATAATCTTCCTGTAGGAGAACTTGCTTCAGAAGTGCGTGCTGGGTGATCTACTTGTGTATACTGTGTTTGCATAACAGGCCTCTGCAATGAGTTTTGCCTAGGTGAAAGCTGGAAATTACTTCCTAGTTGTTTACTGTCCTTCAGATCTGCAACTTTGGCAAAATAATTGTTGCAGCTTTGAGCTTTAAGACCTCCAGTATTTCCATCAGTGACGTTTTCTGGTTGAATCATTCATAACCTGGCAATTTTTGCTAATCCAATGATTGTGTACCGTTTCTGAACAGTTCTTTTACTAAACCAAATTCATATATGCATACAGTAATTATCTCAGTAAGCACATCACATGCAGTGTTTATAAATGGAAATGGATCAGCTGTATGTCCCTTACATTATTCTGTGTTTTTAGAGCTAAGGCAAGTCTAGCCTTCCAGTGTCTGCCTGCAATCTCCTTTTCAATTACTTTTACATTCAATAGTCATTATTCATAACAGAACCTTATGTAAGCTTTCTATTTTCGTCTCATTCTAGCTGTGGCAAACGAATAACTTTTAATACTCTCTAATAGCAGTGAAATTGCAAGTACATACTTCAGGGCATTTTCTTACTGAGATTTGCAAATGTATGCAATTCATAAAGACCTCAGTGGTCAAGATGGCTGTTCTCCTGTCATTCAGCCCTGTGTGGTGAAATGACATTCAGAAGCTTGTAGCTAATTACACTGGATAATAAGTATACTTCCTTTAACAGTGGCTATTAGCAGAAGGTATGCTTCATATTTTATGTATTCTTTCAAGCTGATGTAATTTTGAAAGTGATATCCAGGGAAAGGTGGTTCAGCATTTCTTAAATGATGTTAAGTAGATGTACCTTGAGTGGTGTCAAAGAGCCAGTACTTGACAGAAAGGCATAATTCTTGTGATGGACCAACAGAAGCATAACTGTCTTACATCAAGGAAGTATTTCAAGATCTAAAAGATATTATTAAGGTATAATATTTTGACTTCTGTAAAATGAGATTTAGGTTGCTTTCAGGTAATAACTAGTTTACATGAGAGAGCAAGTTCTAGTATCTGAATCACTCTGTTGAATGACACTGGCCACAAATTGTACATAAACATTGTATGTGCTAGGATATTTTGACTTTCTTCGTTCATGTGTCTGGGATGCTTGTTCCATGTATTCTAAGTGCTTTACACAGTCATGCAGTGTTTTTTGTAGAATTAACCTTTGTAGCTTAATGTGTTCATAAAAAGATTTAGGAGAAAATTACCCTTTGCTTTATGATCTAAAGGTGATGCTTACGACCAAGCAAGAATTCCCATGTACTCCATCCCTGTAGCTGCTGCTGTCTGTATTCTCAGTGCCCTCTTGGCTGTCTTGACAACACTTGTGCAATGTGCTGGTGCTTGACTACTTTTCACCAGCCTCCCCACCTCTTCTGGGTCTTTTCTTTTAAGTCATGGGCTTTTTTTCCTCTCTCATTTTGTGTTCAAATTTCATAGATTCAGTGAAACATGTAGCAGTCATATTGGGACTGAGGAAAAGTGGTAGAACAAGTATGCCTGGAATTTAAAATACTCTTAAGCAGCCTTCCTCTCTGAGGAAATGTAGGCTGAGTATGGGGGTGCTGGATGATGGAAGGATATGGATTCTATCAGCCATGCATGAGTGTGCTATACTGATGATGCTGACACATAATGTTGAAAGGCTTAAAAAACACCATCATTTACAGCCATTCTTAAAATTGGACTGTTTTACACTTAATTTGAGCTGTTTCAGTGTTCAGTTGCAGTATCAGTGCAGGGTAAGAGCACACGGCTTCTTTCTTTTTCTAATACTTCTGCTGCAGTGCTGTGTTGTTGCTGTACTTCAGATTTGTGCAGAGCTTTTTGTAATCTTAGGTCAAGTTAGTGTTGCACTGTCTGGTTTTGTGAGCTATTCCGAGAGACCGACACAGTCCTGATTACTGGGCAGAAAACTGTAATTAAATTCTTGACGTCTCTTCAACAAATTTGTCTCTTTCCATTATACAGGTTTCCTGTACTTCCTGTTTCTTGTCCATCTTCTTTTATTTCAAACACTGGCATAACCAGTGAGTCTCAACAAAGAATATGGAGAAGGAGACCACACATCTAGTAAGACAAGAAATGCAAGCTTGGGGAGGGAGTGTTTAATGTCAAACCCCGCTTGTGTTACACATCATATGCTTGCCAACATGGGGAAGAGGATTTTAAAATAAGGTTGTTGGGGAAGGGGAACTTTCCTCATTCCACTCCCACCAGTTTGATGCCAGTGCCACTAATAAATGCCCTGAGCCTGGAGACGGATTGCAGGTCAGCAGAAGAGCACCTGAAGGGCAGCACAAAGGAATTCCAGACACTCCAGCCAGGAAGTTGGCTTCATTGGGGGCCCAGCTTAAGTGCCTCTGCAATCACACACAGCACAGGGAATAAACAAGACGAGTTAGAGAGGTGTGCATGCCTGCAGGGCTATGATCTTCTTGCCCTCATGATGGCTGGAGTGTGGGAATGGAAGGATAGGGCATCTTTAGGAAGCACAGGCAGTGGAGATGAGGAGTGGGTGTCACCCTCTGTGTTAATGAACAGGTGGAATGCATGGAGCTGGAGCTCTGCCTGGGGATGAATGAGAAGCAGAGAGCTTACAGGTCAGGATTAAAGGAAGAGTGATGTTTAGGGAGGTAGTGCAGTAGGGGTTTTTCAACAATTCTTCGATATTTCAGTGTGCTTATTTTAGTATTCATGTGAGTGCCTCCATTCTCGTGTCACTTAAAAACATTTAATGTAATGCACTATCTTGATTAGATACTATTGTATGGAAAATCTACTTGTATAGCAGTCTGCTAGATTATGAATACATCAGCCATTAATTTGCAAATTTATTGGTGGAAGCATCTTCTAGACTTCAGTGTTATACAACAACCTTTTGCTTTTAAGCTAGAGAAACAACAGTTTACTGTCTCATTCTCCACACAGAGCCAAAAAAGAAGGGGATGGGCAGGAATAACTTCATTGCTTTTCTCCTTAGTTGCCTTTGAAAAAAGGCTGTACAAAGTTATGGATAAAAGACACTTTATTAATTATTTAGGATTAATTAACTTTTCACTTTTAAGATGTTCATTATTCTGAGATGGTTTAATAAAGCTGGGCAGGTTAGACCTTCCAATACATTTGATTTCACACTTGGGAGTCTGTCTTACTGCTTTACATTAATTGGCTGTGCTTATTCTTGTGTGCCAAAAGGATCACATTCATAGGAAGATATATCCATTTCATTGGGAACCTATGCACTGAGCTGGGACACTCAGCTGGCCTGGTGGATCCACTACCATCCTTTCTACTGTTTTGTGACAGTTGTAAAATTTTCCCTGAAGTCTGTGTATCCAGCTGGAGATTTTTTGTTATTTGTGTGTGTGCAAACGAATGGTCAAAAAAAGGAAAGGTCTGGCAAGTAAAATAATTCCAAGGTAGTAGGGTATTTATTAAGAATGTGCACACTAAGTGCATCTGCTGTCTGGGGTTTAGATGATAGGATCCTCTAATGCATAAAGGGGTGATCTTGAGCACACTCTGAAGCAGAACAGGTGACTGTGCAGTGTCTGTGAGTAGAAAATAAAATAATGATGCTTCTACTTTCACAGATTTTGATGTCTGCTTTTTCTAGAAGCTTAAGGGACTGCAGTACTATCACACTGAGTGTGTGCACATATTTATATATATTCTGTCATCATAATTTCTGTGCTTCTATGAGCGATATGTGTTGCTTGCCCTGACTTTAGGACTTTACTGATGAGCAGTTTAATTTCAGAATTCAGACAGGAACTGGAGTCTGCTCATAATTCTCTTATTGACTTGTGACACCTTTGGCAAATTGTCTAATATTTGCATTTCTAGTATTTGAAAAGTGCTGGTACTTATTTTTGTACACTGCTTCTGGGGGAAGCTAGCTTTAGAGTGAAAAATTGCTGAATAAATTAATGTTTATTTCTCTATATTAAGCCCATCACTCTAGGATTTCTTCCATATTTAGTTCCTCAGGCAGATATTCAATTCAATATTTTTTTTTTTTCTGGTACAGTTCCCAAAATTATTTTCAGGGAAGTGATTGTGGTGTTGAAAGTAGAGAGGATGGCGAAGGCATGATAGAAACAATGGATGAAATATCTCTGAAACACTCAGGTTTTTTCATGCTTTCTGAACACTAAATACATGGATAAATTATGTATTTTTATATCATGAAAATTAGTGGGTCTGTAATAGCAATAATACTACTCCTTCAGTGTTTTCACCATAATGTTTTGAATTTGATTTCACTGAAGGTATACAGAACAGTAAAAAACAGTCTTACTTGAGAATATTTTCCTTAGCTATTTCATTTTAAAAAATGAAGTGCAATGTACATAAATTAAGATGAGGGTGTAAATGAGAGATCAGAGAAGTTCCCAGTGCAGCACTGTGTGAATTACATTTTGATATTATGGACTACAGATAGATGCATATGTTTGAAATATACATACAAAAAATCTACTAAATTTGTCATTCCTTTAAGAGCCTTCCTTTTCAAATTTCTGATGCTTGTCTGTTTAAAATCAATTTAAAATCTCATGCTTATTGAGAAACTGTGACACCAGTTCAATTTCATATTTGCAAAGAAACTAATACTAATTTTTGTGTATATGTGATCTTGTAGGAAAAGAAATTAGATTCTATCCAATATACGATGACAGGAAAGAACACGTTTATTGTAGCTTAATTAGAATTATCAAAATAGAGGTGTTTTGTATAGAAGATTATTTACAGTCAAGTAAGGTAACACTTACATAGGTTACACTAGGTTGAAGGAAGACGAAACTGGGGACAATGAGAATAATGTCCTACAAATTTGAGTCTATAGTAAAAGGTGAGGGACAGCAGTTCTTTTCTACAAATTGCGCACATGTGTTACGAGCAGCTGTCTGAAAGCTTGCCAGCCTCTGTGTTCTCATGGGGGTTAAGACAAGCTCATATAGCTAAGTATTTACAGAAATACACACAAAGCGCGGTGCAGCTCAGGATTCAGACTTGAGTGTTTGTTTGCGCTTGTGTAGGCGCCCACACCTGACCTGCCTGCCTGATGTGCCATTTCAGTAAGCGCAGATGCACAGCCACTGCAGGACTTCTAGTGATATCAGTACACCTCTGGCTGCCTTCCTTCTCCTGCAGGCTGTCCTGGGGCAGACATGGTGCTGGCATGCAAGGATGTTTGGCTCTCCATCTCTCCAAAGCCACCTCCTGCCCACAAACCAAATTCCTTCAAAATGTGTTATGACAACCAATCAATTACCGTATTGTCGTGGTGGCCGCTTGACCTGGGCTAACTCGTTTGGCCACCGCGGCGTGAGTGGGGAGCAGCCTGAGACTCAAGGTCCTGCCGCTGCTCCTTTGGAGCTATAGCTCTTCTAAGCTCCAGAGAGCTAAAGCCCCAAGGTCGTTGCTAGGCAACTGGACAAGAAGAGAGACAAAGGAAGGCAAGGACGCTCTTCCCTCGGGTACAGTTCAGAGGTTTACTTCTAACAGGTTCCAGAGGGAAAAGGCAAGAAAAGGGCCTGTGCAGCAACTTAAGTAGGAGGAGGAATAGGGGGGTGGATGCCAGCCAGTAGCCAGTGGGAAACCCAGGAGGGAGGGACATTGTGGGGATGAAGAGCGATGTGGCCCAATCACCCAAAGGGGCGGAGGGAGAGGGTCACATGCCCCAATGGGGCATCTAGGAAAAGGGGAATTCCAAAGGGGAGGTATCAGAGGGGGCAGGGTCTCGGGGTATTGGCAGGGGACATATAAGGGAAAACCGAGAGGGCTTAGGTGACGGACAGGGAAAGGACTGGAACAAAGGGAGGGAGTTGGGTGATGGGCAGGGAAGGTACTGGAATAAGGGGAGGGGAACAACCATAGAAGGGAAGCCAGGGGAATGGCTTAGGGATGGGATATACCACCGGGGAGAAGAGGAGGGGAAACGGGGCTGTACCAATACAGAATAATGAAAATATTTCAAAGCCAAGTGAAACAGTAAAACTAGTGTGCCGCAACACTGTATGTTGGCAAAAGCTAATTAACTAGTTATAATAATAAAAACTATAAAAGTTGTAAATAGTTATAATTAGTTTATAGGTGAAGCAGAGCAATAATGCTCAATGAAACATTAATTTCAACAGTGTGAAGATCAAATGCTAAGAGAGACACTCGGAGAGACGTTGCTCATACATGACTAATTACAGGTATATGCTGTGTTTAACCCATGCTGTAGCTACACCAGAGAAATTGTATTCCCATGCACCTTCCATGACAGCTGACTGCAGGAGGGCACCCATCTTAGCTGAAAGAGCTGATGATAATGGGGTCGTTCTGACCATTCAGCATAAAATATTATAAAACAATCAGTAATTATAAAATTACTTCAACCTAGGTCCGGCAACAAGGGTGAGATTTCAGTGCTTTGGATTTTGGTGCTGCCTCCTTTGAGGTTTTGTTTCTGCACATAAGTCGTGCCTGGTGGCTGTTCCTCTAGGGTTCTTTTGAAGGATCTTGGCCAAAAAAATACAAAAATTTTACTGAGATTAAGCAATTTATGTGTCCATATTTCATTCAGATTTTTGTTACTGCACATTTTGATGCCCTTTGATAAGAAGGCATTTTTTATCTTTCTGCAAAAAATAAAACTGTACATGGCAGATATAGACGTGGAGCTGTCAATTCAGCTAGCAGCAAAATAAATTTTCAAATTTCTATCAATCAGCTGTTTCCATCAAAACCAGCAAATCTTTCTAAAAAAAGATAGCATTCTCCAGGTTTTGGTTTGTTGTTTTGAGGTTGTTTTTTTTTTTTTTTTAAAATATACAAATCTGATTGCATTAAGATAATTAAAATGCCGCAACAGTTTTCACATTTCATTGCCTAATTAACAGCAATAAAGGCCACACTAAATCAGGATGAATCTGTAATTTCATCACTAATCGCACAAGTGCGAGTGTCAGAATCATAATGAGATGCACAAATCTGGAGGTAATGAGGCTGTGGCTGTCTGGGAAATTAGAGCAAGTGCTGGCACAAATTGTACAGCAAGGTTTATTCCCATTTTATTAATTATATGCTTGCACTGGGAATTGTACCCAACTCAAATTACTTTAATTTGTGAAATTCATGCTCTAGGTATGAACCTGGTATCTGAGCGTTAAGTTGGGTTCCCCATCCCTCCCTCAGTGCAAAAATCGTGAAGCATTTCAGTGCTCTGGAATGTTTGTTAAGATGTGAAGACTGTGACATTCTAACATGGAAGGATATTGCGCCGCTGATGGCAGCACTGTTGCATAGTGACCATTTAGTGCTGATGGGACCATCCTACTATCTAGGACAGCAAGGCTTTCTCAGGTGGAAAGGAGTTTCAGTAATACCAAAATCAAGAATATGGCAAATAAAAATATTTGGGGCACAGATTGTGACTGGTACAATTTAATTTAATCTCTTAAGTAGTGTAATACTTTAATAAACTGAAAAGTACCGACTTGACTGTTTCAGTCATGTGAAAATATAGTTTTGCATTCTAACAAAAACCCGTTGTAGTGCTATAGAATAATGAATACTGATTGGAACTTGTTGATTCCTGTGAGGTTGGTTGATTTCATGAACAGATCATGCAAGTTAATCTGTGTTTTAGACCAAGATGATTAAATGATTTGTGCTGATTTCTGTCCTGAGGCTGTGTGATAAACTGCCGAGTAATTTGGATGCTTATACATCCAAATTGACTTTTTTGGAAAACATTCACATTTTATATTGGTAGCCAAGGATGACAGTGACCTTTCTCACACTGAAGTATAATTTGGTAATACTTAACACCCAAATTTCATACCATAAGCTTTTCTTCTGAATGTTACTAGACTGGTACATAGAAAATTTTCTGTAACATTCTCATAAAATCACCATTCATTCTATCTATATTCAGTTTTTATGTTGTAGTAATGTTTCTAATCAAAAGTTAATATCATACCTGCTATCATTGCCAAAAGTGTTGTTCAGAAGGGGTGGAATAAATTATATTTCCTGGGTTCTGTTTGTTATGATGTTGTAAAGTTGTAAAGGTGCCAGTGAGTTTAATTATTATCTTCAGTAATATCATAAACATTTTAGAAGAAGAACATTGACTGTCCCAGAGTGGGAAAGCTTGATTTATTCTCTTTCCCTAGATAAAGGTTGTTACTAGCAGGGTAACTCCTTGTATTAGGAGTTAATAGCTAAAAATTTTATTCCAAAACCTTCTCTAGGCATACTGAATGCAGCATTAGCTGTTGTTCATTAAATCTGAGAGAGAGATACTACTTCCAGTTTCTGGTAGTCACCAGGAAGAGCTGGTGTGTATTGCCATATATTGGGTCAAGTTCCTGGTAAAAGACTGTATGAACAGCCATCTTGTGTGTGAAACATACATTGCTTGAGATGAGAACAATCTTTCAGTCAATCAAAACAAAACCTTGATGCATTTCACTGCATCTTTGCTCCAAACTGGCATGTAGTTTTGCTCATGTTTCCAATCTTGTTAAGTCTTTTAGGTCTCTTCATTAAAGGAAAACAGTAGTAGCCTTGTAAAACCTACAGTGGCACAAAAAGGGTTTTCTCCATTTGGGTTTTCTTAATCAGGCCAGTTGGACTTACTCAGTGCTCTGCGGATAGTCTGTGTCATTACTCAGCATGTGGGGTTTACCAAGCTACAGATGAAGCCGTACTAATGACTGCCAGCATAAACCCAGTACTCACATCTTCATCTTTTATTAACTGGTGGTATTAGAAGAGGTTCTCTGTGGTTTTTCATAGGACTTGCGGATTGCTACTTCAGCAGAAAATTTTATCTGTGTCCTTTCCTATTCGGCACAACTTGCTCTTAAGAGCAAGAAATTTGATTTAAAAGTTGAAGTTTGACAAAACCATGGTTCTGACACTTCCCATAAAGCTGGTTGTTCCATCTCAAGATGCCATCTGTCAGGATCTTTGTTTTTAGATTCCTGTTCCCTGGTAAAAGATTTTGGAAATCACAAAGCTCTAGGAGTTCTTGCCCTAAGAGGACAGGTGACAGACTGCAGTGTAACTTACACAGTGAGTGGTTATGTGCTCTGCTCTGAGCTTATCCCCAGTCTTTGATGCATAGCAGGCATGTCTTCTCAACTCTGTCTTAGAAGAAAAACTTTCAATGGAAATTATGTCTTTTTTTCTCAAGTTTTGTTCTTCAGATTTCCCCACAAAACAGTTAGATATTTTTTGAATTCAGCCTTGTCATGTAGCTGTACATATCCTGTGGCCTTTTATTTGACTTTAAGAAAACTATGTTGTCCATCATATTGCTTCAGAATTTATTTATTTTTTTCATCCCAGTACAGATGTGCTATAATCAGGAGCTAACAGTCATTTTTTTTTTTTAGTGCTTTTGCATATCTCTGAATATCAAGAAGACTATGAGGTTTGGGAACAAGGAATAAGGGGAAAGGAAACTATACGTTTTCTCTTAGTATTTATTTTCTAGACGAGTTTAAATTTTTTTATACAACATACCTTTTTCAGTTATTTTGGTTGGCTAGAACAGAGGATGCTGTTTGGCATCCCAAAAGGTGCCCCATGACATTGGTCATGCACAGGATGAATTCCCTCTAGCCACCGTCACAGCTTCTTGGAGCTTCCAGTTTCTTTTTATCTCAAACATGGAACTGAGATGCAGGAAAGTGAATTTTCTCAAATCTTAGAGGCAGAACTATAGACAACATTCTCTTCCCACGTTCTCATACATTGTCTCTATGTAGATTTAGTATTGTAAGGATCCACTGAACTGGTGGAATTCTAGGAAATTATCAGAAAACAACTGAGAGTGTAAGAGGGTCTAGAGAGAAGCAGCAGCTCAGCACTGAGAAATTAATGGGTTTTTATCTACAATTTACAGGTGGCAGTGCTAATCAGATATCTAATGATAACATCTTTTCTTCCTCTTCTCTTGCTTTTCTATGAAAGACAGTTTAACAGATGCCTTTTTGAATGGTAAGAAATAATGAAACATGATTAAAAACTGAATACCTAAGTTTATTGGTAATGATGATCTAAAATAATATGTGTAAAACTCTAAAGCAACAATATGAATTGCAGTTGACCTAGTTTTTTGTGGTTTGATGAGCTCATACTGGCTTTGAAGGTACTCAGGCTTGCATAGCATAAATTATTATTCTGAAATGTGATTATCCTGTTGAACTGTGGCTGGAACTCATTGTAACTTCATTCATTATTCAGAAGACTGTAGCCTTAATAGTAGCTTAAGATACATGTCATGTATTTGTAATGAATTAATTCGCTTTCAGCATTGATCAACGCTTAATGTATAATTAGCAAACAGATTTAACAATCTGCTAGGATGATACTCTCTGCTGCATAACCATTGTGCTCATATCTCACAAAATCCGGGGCAGAGAGAGGCCACTAGAGAAAGGTTTTTTTTCACAACAGCACTGTTGTTCAACAAGCAAAGATAATATGTTGTATGTTGCTGGATTTCAGAGTGTAATATTTGTGTGTTGTAGTAGCATTGAGTTGGTACTGGAAGGCAAAGTAAGATGGAATATTCTGTATCTAACACTGGCTTTAGAATTTGAATGGCAGGAATGCATAGCTGTGCTGCCTGAGGTTGTAGTGAGGTGGGGTTGGTCTTTTCTCCCAGGTAACAAGCAACAGAACAAGAGGAAATGGCCTCAAGTTGCACCAGGGAGATTTATGTTGAATGTCAGGAAAAATTTCCTCTCTGAAGGGGTACTCGGGCATTGGAACAACCTGCCCAGAGAAGGGGTGGAATCACCATC
>WEIT01015306.1:15293-26898 GCA_013389985.1 Dryoscopus gambensis | reverse complement strand
GATTTTCTGTAGTCCTATATAATACAAAACCATCTCTAGGGGAAATGCTGTTCCAAAACACAGGGCTTAAGGAACTTTAGTAACTACTTGCCTGATACTGTATTTTTATCTGATTGGCTGAATGTAATTTTTCTCAACCAAAATGGTTATTTAATCTTAGACACTGGCAGTTTGGGGGTTTTTTTTAAGATAAAAACATAGAAGACTAATAGGGAGATATTTAAGGATTAAGAAGTTGTAGAAAGTAAAATGTTGACAGATAAAGTATTCCTGAAAGTTTTAAAATACTATACATACATAGTAAAGAACTCAAGAAGTATTTAATCAGTATTACTGTTATAGGATAAATTCATTGGGATTCCTAGGATTTCGAGTAAGTGACTGATAGAAGTTGGAACTGTGAGTTTATGGGAAGGTCTTACTAAATTTCAAAGCAGCGTCAATATTAATAGTTTGCATTTTTTAATTTCTGATGTCACATTTACTTGTGGTTGGTCCAGTACTGTTATTTCCATCATACTATTACCAAAATGTCAGTTCAGCTGAAGATTCGGATTGTTGTTCAGGGAAATTGCCACGATCCATGCAAATGCATCCAATTGTGCACTTAAAGACAGAAAATAATATTGCTTAATATAGGTCCTCCTTCTAGCTCCGTGCATGAAAAGCACTTACCTCAGTGTAACGTAAAGTCCATACATTAAGATTTCAAATATTAAATTTTTTGCACAAAACTGTAGGCGTCAAGTCTCTAAAAAAAGGAGTTCTTTAATGTCCTGGAGTGTTTTTCTTTATCTTCCTCTTTGGTACAGCATTGTAATGGAAATTTCCTGCGCCTAAAGAAGCTGATGACCTCACCTCAGAGTCTTTTGTAAATATTTGCTTGAATGCTTTGTAAGTATTTGTTAGAGTTTGCAAATGTTTGGAGTTGGCAATAAAAATATTTGCACATATTGCTACCAGAGAAAACATTCCCAGTGTAAAGAGTGTGAAAGAAACTAGCACAAAAAATCCCATCTCTTAGTAGATGAGAAATGTTGCAACAAGAATCAGACCTATAACCATCAAGGCTGTCACAACAAAAACTTCAGTTTCACTTCAGTTGTTGCTAGAAAATTACCTTTGGTTTCTTGGCCATGAGTTAATTGAAAGTATAAATAATAATAAATAAAAGCCACTCTACTAAAGTTTTAAGTGAAATCTGTTACTACAGGAGCTTAAGATTTATCTGCAGGATGAACAGAACCAATACTGAGTCTGTAGGTAAAGCAATAAAATGTTGGCTTCAGCTGACTTCAGCAGGTCTTTCTTGTTCCAAAGTCACTACAAAAGCAATATAAATTCGAAACAGTACCGCGTGTAAAATGCCATTTGGTGGTCATTTGGTTTGCATCTGCTGTGCAGTCAAGTACTCAAACTTCTTCATGTGGGCTGTAACCAAATCTTTTATCAGGGGTAAGAGTGGGAGGTGGAGGTATGTGGAGTAACACCAAAATACATCTGTAATACCTCCTGTTCCTATGGTATAGAATCAGTACACAGATAAGTTCTCCAGAAGAGCTCACCCAACTCTTTGAGATCAGTTGAATCATTTACTTTCAACTTGCAGTAGTTCTAATTAATGTGGTGAGATTTCTTCAGGGATTTCACAGAAAAATTAAATTTCTGCAGTTGGGTCTTACCTAGAACACTCTTTGCAGGAGCCACAGACAAAAAGGCGGGGCAGGCAATGGAAGGGTACCACAAGCAGCACTTGGTTCCATTGCTGCATGTGCAGGTTGCTGGGTTTGAAGTTCACCATCATCCTTGTACTCATACCTTTGCTGGGTCTCGGTTGGTTACTGTGCTGTCACTCTCCTTGCTCCCCTGCTAGTTTTCTTGTAGGCAGATCCTTGTTTATTCCCTGGTAAAGTACATACTCGTCCTGAGCTCCTGCTGTACAGTTTTATTTTGCAGTTTGTCTTGTCAGATATTTGTGTTATTTAGAGGAAAAATGAACAAATAAATACCCGCTGGGTTTTGCTAATGGGTCTAGGAAAACAAACACTCTTTCACTTTGGCTAGAAAAGGAACCATACAGAGAGCATAATAATAAATGTTTGTGTATTTCTTATGGGTTTATTTTCCTCAGTATTGTTTGAAGATAATGTCAGAATCTCTAGAAGTTCGTTATTCCCCTCCTGCACATAATTTTTACCCTTCTGCTTAGGAAAAAAAAATACTGTCTGTTTGCTATTTTCTCACCAAAGAGCTATTATGTAACCCCTCCTTTTATAATCTTTTGTCTCTTTCCCAGGCAGCCTTGTCTGAGGATCCAAGTTCAGTAGTACATTTAGAGTTAAAAGTAAAGTGAGTTTTGTCTTATGCAGCAAGCCCTCGTCCAAGGTTGCTCCCTCTGAGTAGCTGGTCAGAAACAGCAAATGGTTGTTTATTGCACCTGGCCTTGGAGAGCAGGTGCTGCTCTGACAGAGAACTGCAGTGTGTGTGCACCCTGAGGCCGTAACTGCTGCCACATTTTTATAACCTTAAGCAAAATTCATAACTTAGTGACATTCTCTGAATTGTTGGAGGTAGTTGATGGAAATGCATCTTGAAGAAATGATATTTAAAAGATTTATTGGGGACTGCATTGTATGATCTGTAGTGCAGAAAAGGTTCTGAAAAGCTCATTGTGATGTTGCTTTTGGATAGAACATGGATGGAATGGCAATGCGAAGGCGTGTTAATGCTAGTGACAGTGATACGGTATTTGCTAAGACGTGGATGTGGAAGAAGCAAAGACTTTGTGACTTTTACAAAATGTAGTTGGTCAATGCTAGGATTCTAGAAGCTGTTTTTGCTTCAGTCTGTAAAAATAATGCATTTATGCATAGACTGCATACATCTGGTTTTTAAGTTGCTGTAAGCAGAAAAGAAATTAGGTGCACTGGATTGCCCAAATTCAGGTTTTCATTTGGATTACATTTGTAAATTCTATTTCTCTATTTCGAAAATTTTCATTTTCTGTGTTTACATAGTTAACTATTTCGTTAACCCTCTCACTTGCACAAAATGTCAGTGCCTTCAAAGCACTGGGCTTTTTTTACACCTCTGTAGTGAAATGGAGAAAGAGAATGGCATTGAAGTATTTCAGTTTTACAGTTAGGACACAGTTTGATTTTGATCCTTTTCCTATTCTATCTACATTGCACATTTTGCACAAATTATCTATTACTGATGCAAAAATTGTTACACCAGGGGACATGAAGATGTAAAATGTTTAGGTTGGTAGTTGCCTAAAATACTAGAAGAGTGATAAAAATTCTTTCCTTAACTAGCAAAGCTTTATGCTGACAAAACCCTAGTGCAGATTCGTTTATCTTTTTGTCCATTTTACTTATTCTGATGGAGTAGCTGATTCAGGTGCTGCCATTAAAATCTTGGTCAGTCCTATAGGTGTGTTTTCATTTTGGAGGGATGACAAAATCATGACATGCCATGACTATTTAAATATGTACTATTTCACTGATTATCCTGGTCTTCTTGACAGGGAAAACATTTTTATTCTTTTATGGGTTTATGTCTTATCCTGAAATGTTGCTTTGTTAATAATCACTGTAAGATGAAACTTTGAGGGATTGTGCACTTACAGGAGCACCAAGATTATCCTATGTTACAGCCTAAAACTGAAAACTGGCAAGAAATATGTGTGCTTTGTGATCCCCAAAGTGCTTGTTATTTATGGCGTTTTTGTTATTTTCATTACAAAAGTCAAGAATTCTTATCTTTCACTTTCACTTGCAAGTTTCAAGAATTGTAACAACCTGGACTTCTTTCACAGCATCATCTCAAGTGTTATCCCTCATGCTCGTGACTTGCTATTATGAAATCTCTGAAGCAAATCTCAGTGAACTTCCAACCATAATAATCAGCCATGGTACCATTGTAGTACTACCTTCCTTTATGATATTTGGCCATCTGAATGAAGTTTTAGTATGCCACAGTATGTTAGTATGTTCTTCAAATTATTTTTAGAGTTTTGCAAATAATGTGTTTGCTGCTTTTTTATCACAGTGATTGGAAAATAATTTTGATGTTACTGTTTGTTTTTTAATAGAGAAGTTAAAATCATTGTAACAAATCCATTTATGTATTAACTGACATTAAATTGGCAATGACTTTTTTAGAGCCAGTTGGTAAGCAGTCTGTTTTGAAAATTAAAATGCTCTCAATGGGAGAATTGAAAAAATAATAAATTACTAGAAAATGTAGCTTATCTCTGTCAGCTTGCTGAAATACCGTTAACAGTGATTAAAAATAACACCCATTTTATCAATGTACTTAAATTCCAAGGTTTAACAGACTTTAATTCAGAAAAAAAATATGATCATGTTTAATGGCTAGTTAGTATTACAGAACCCATATATATAAATGAGAAATCATGATTTACTCTTAAGGCATTTCTCAGCATACTTGCATGGTGAATGTTTCTGAGAAACTAATGTTATACCAAGTTTCAGAACTCATGGTCCTTTAAGTATGTTGTACAATTAACTCAGCAAATTAGAGCAGTAACATGCCAGATCTGCTGCAATTAACATTAACAACCTGGTTCTATTTCTGATGCTTTTCTAAATACTGTAAAATTAACACACTTACTTAGATTTACCTTGGACTTTAGTATTTTCCCAGGTAACGTTTATATACACCAAATCAGCACTTACTAATATGATTCAGTATCTCATCTGCTTTTTTCTGGTTCCTCCTGAGCCACAAACTTTGCTGATTGACACGTTCTGTTAGTGCTTGTTCCCATATGGGGATTAAAGCATGACTGATGGAACTGTCCCAGACTTTTTCATTTACCTAGATTTCTCCCTCATCTACTGCAATCGTACCTACTTGCCCTGTGGGAAAACAAAATTGAAGCAGGTGCTAAAACCAAGGTAAGTTTTACATTCACCTAACTGATTACAGTACTTATGGGCAAAGTAATACAAATGATTTCTGGTTTGTTATTTATTTCCTGGTTCAAAGGGACATGTAGCAGACAGTGGCATTGGCTGGAAACTGGCAAAGGCTGGTTAAATGTGACCCTTAGCTGAATGTTGCTGTATGATTTGTTGAAATGTTCTTGATAGATATCATGAGCTTCCAAACACCAGAACTGGGAAATGCATTCAGAATACTTTATGAAGTTAGTGAAAGAGTTTGTCATTTGTAGTTCCTGTTTCTGTGGTCCTTTCTTATTAATTTCTAGTATTTTGCTTGACTTCTTGGCAATTTTTGAGTGCAAGACTTGTGCTGATAGAGAACAACCTATATCAACACCAAGGTCATTTTTATGGGTGATAGCAACTTATTCAGAACCCGTATTTTTTTCTCATAATTATTATTTTGTGTTTATTGGCATCTGACTTTAGTTGCCATTTTTTTGCAACATAATTTGTTTCTCTGAGCTTTGCAACTCATTTCGGTCAAGTTTGGTTTTTAATTGGCTCTGAGCATTTTCATATCATCAGCAAATTTTACAGCCTTGCTAATTTTTACAGATTTTTATGTATATGGAGTGAACTGCAGAGGTCACAACACAGATATTTGTGAAATGCTGGGCCTTCTTTCTGTTGTGAAAACAACCACTTACTGTTGCCTGATAAACAGTCCATATGTCTAGTAATTTGATAAAAAAGCCTTATTCATTGCAGAACTATGAATTCCTACTGGTATTTTCTTTCCCTCTTGAGAGGGTTTGAAGTCAGAGAAAGCCAGGCTTCTAAGACATTAGAAATAGAAAATTATGGGGAAAATTCATGTAACAGCTGTTCTCTCTTAAAGGGATGTATCTGTATGGCCAATTTACTTGCAGTCTGTCTTTGCACTGCCGTTGGTAGGAGATACATTCCTATATCCTATGCTCACACAGATTAGTCCCCTTATACCAGTGCAGTTGTTGTCTTCCAATTCTGTCATTTCACTTGCTCACAGTTGAATCTACAGCCATGCTCTGCTCCCATTTACCTGCTAACAGAAAATTGTAGGCTGATGCTCCCATGCATGGCAATTCTCTGGAAGTGACCCTGCCTGGGAATGCTCAGCCTGTGCCAAATGCTTGTGCAGCACTTTCCGGTGCATGGGCTGGTCTGATAAGCTTGGAGAAACGCTGCCTGCAGTCATGGCACTGCCATATTCTTTCAACTGATCCCTCTGTAGGCTGCCGGTCCGCGTGTAACTGGCAGTGACTGGGTGGTGTGCAGGTATTTCCCAGTGTTCCACTGCCAGCAAAACCATGTGACATGCAAGTTTTGTGTTTGAAATACCTTCACCCCCCCTTGGTCTTAGTGTTGCAGAAGGGCATGAACACCATCAGATAATCTTTAAATTAATGAATATTTTCATGAGTGAATAATGCATAAACCCAGCTCTTACTGCCACCAACAATCCATGTTGTTTTATAATGAAATATGCATTTCTTTTATATTTGAAAAACATAAAGTACATTCATTTTGTGGGTAGTGCAAAATTTATGATCTTCTTAATTATTCATTTCAATGCTTTTTAAAGTTTGTAGGTATATTTAAGTGACATGACAGAGGACCAATCTGTCCCTTAACAACTCTTGAAAGGAAATATGATAGATTTGGAACTCTTAAGGCCTGAGTCTTCTCTTATCCCCTTCAATTTAGATATGATCTCTAAGTCTGGAAAGCCAGGTTGCCCTAAGCATTTGAGCACTTAGTTCTTCTTGAAGTCTTCTGTATCAAAGGATCTTAGTAGAAGGAAAATGTGTGAAAATGTTTGAGGCCCTGCGCTTGACCGCCTGCAAGGCAGTACTCAGTGTGTTAGAGGATCAGAGTTAGCATGCAGGTTTTGTGTTACTGTGCCATGTGCAAATTGGAGATGGAAGCATTTAATTTGTGTTTCTTGGCGTTGTGTATTTGCCTTTATAGTCAGGATTTTTTTTTTTTAAGAACATTTGTCTTTGTAATTGACATGGAGGAATAGAAATTCAGACTTCAGAAACACCAGTAAAAAATCATAATTTATCAAGTCTGGATTGTTAAATCCAAATGACAAACAAGAACAGCTGTGTACTGCTTTTGACTTTCTTTCAGGTCTCCTGTATGAACACTGCTCTAGGTTTTCTAACTTTGTTTTGTGCAACTTATATGCTTTACAAGTTGCAATTGTTGATAAACAGGGCACTAGGAGAAAATTCATACTGCATACCATTTTGAGTAGTCAAAAAGTGAGATGAATATTTGGGTTTGACAGGTTTTCAGGTTTTCCCTGTAAGAAATCCTCAAGTACGTCTTTCAGACACTGTTTTCTAAATGTTGCTATTTGAAAAACTTGATATTTTGTCAGTTCATTGAAGATTGTGCACACTGGTTTTGAAACAGTCAATTGCAAACCACAGGATACAGTTCTTCAAGCTTGCTGAGCTGTCATTGCAGCAGCCTGCAACTGCTCTCTTTTTCCTAACATGAACTACCTTGACCGTGTGTACACTTCAACCACTGCCCATTTGAGACTTATCATGATGACTTCCCTGAAATAGCAAGACATTTTGCTGGACTTACAGGTGTAAGACTACTTTAACTTTGTTACTTACTGCTTTTAACAAGGTTATATTCTTTTCTGATTCAAAGTTGTGAATTATACACTCCTTCAGTTACCAGGGTCCTTTAGTGCTATTTTCTGTCTCCTGTGTTAAACTGCTTTCTCTGGGCTTTGAGACCTTTTACAGTTGTAGATGTGGTTGTTCACTTACTCCTGTACATCTGATTTTATGACATAAAGAAATTAGAAAAACGTTTAAAGAAATTAGAAAAACATTTTTTTGTTTGTTTGTTTTGTTATTAAAAGCACTGGTAATATTCCTTTCAGTCACTGTATTGTCACTGTAGCAAGGAAACTGCCCAGGATTTTGATTTACAGATATTTCAAATGCAGCAACTAATGCTGTCTCAGAATGAGTGTTTAACACAGTGTAACCACTAGATTACAGTGTGTCCTCCCAAGAAATTTCTTACTTCTCCTGAAATGGCATTTAAATTCAACCACTGTCCTGTCTGACACATCAGTCTAAACAGACCACATACTTCCCTTTACAAGGTACACTTTGCATATGACCGGGTTCAGCAGGGGATTCAACAAATTACTTAATTCTCTTTGCTGACGTGCCTCACTGGGACAGCCAATAACAGAACGTCACTAATCAGCATTTTACTTGATGTATTTCGTTTTCTTTTAGCAAATTAAAGCTGAGTTTCACATTCAGTGCCTAAGGAGTATCTTGGGGGCTACTTTGAGGTTCTGTAAGAAGGCTCTTGCTGTCTGATTCTGTTTTGCGTCGTCTGGGGCTCTTGCTGAGGATCCGACTTCTTTCCCTCTGCTGTGCAAGTGCAGTAAACCAGACCCCTTTACTGTTCAACTCCAGCTGTGAAAGACTTGATCAGCAACTGGTAGCTTTTTCGTGAACGCTAATTTTAGAGATTCTCTAGTTAGCTAATTGTGGCCAAAGGAAAACAGAAAAGCTTTAAAACCATCAACTATCTTCCCATAAACCATTACCTTAGGCATTAAGAATTGCCCTTTTTTGTGGGGTATTTAACCTATTCAAAAGCTGTCTGGACACAATCCTGAGTAATGTGCTGTAGAGCTTGAGCAGGGAGGTTGGACTAGATGACCTCCAGTGGTTCCTTCCAACTTTAGCCATTCTGTAATTCTGTGATTCCTAATGCTTTGGAAAAGAAAATAGAAGATACCAGAGGGCAAGCAGATAAATTTTTACATCTACTTTCTATTTTCTGCTAAACCTTCTGTACTGGCATTCTGTTTCAGAAATGTAACTCATAAACCACTGTTAGGTTTTCCCTGAGCCTCCTTTTTCTGCAGGCTAAACACCCCCAGCTCCCTCAGCTGCTCCTCGTCGGACTTGTGCTCCAGATCCTTTCCCAGCTTCATTGCTTAGCTGAGAGTGTTTTCTAGTGATTGCTAGCTTGTCATTTACATAATACAAGCAATTTTAAATTACTTGGCTTATACAGAGGAACACGGTGAAATCAGGCTTCCACCAAGCAAGGATTGTTGCCAAATCCTTTGTGGTCCTTTCCTATGTTAAATAAAATTCCAGAATTTCTTTATGGACAGTACATACAAATTAGACCTGAGTCTCTTCATATAAGGCTTTAAAGTAATGTTGGAAGTAATTAATGTGTGTATGATACTCCGTGTGAAGTTTCAATGTGTCTAGTAAAAGCAGGTACAGCCTTGTTTTATGATGGGGATATTCCATGCTGGTAAATGACTTGCCAGTGACCATGAAAGAGAGGTAGGAGTAGCAAACCAGCATTAGAGTGTTTAATAGCTTGTCCTATGAGTTAACCCCTAGGTCCTGCTCCCTGATTAGTAAATCACTTAGATTTACTAAACCGATTGGAGCAAAACTTGCTCTCAGCGTCTAGTTCAGCAAGAGTCATCATGACCTTCAGCAAGTTTCCGCACAGAATCTACATATTACTGTTTCTTATGAGTAGGGTAGTGAAAAAGGTATTTTTTTCTTCTGTCTCTACAAACATAATTCATGATGTAAGTTGAGTGGCTTTTATTCACTTCTGATATGCTGAGTGATGATGTTTTCTATTTCATTTTTAATATGTGTTGGTATGTATATTGACGTTTTTAGTAGTGATATTTTAGCAATGAGACTTATTGGTATTTTAATTATTTTTCAATCCTAATGTTTCTATGTTTGTTCTTAAATCTTATGTACAGTTCATCTTTCCTTAATCTATCCTGAGTTCTGAAGATTGTTGTAATTTTCAGTCTCCCAGTTCTATCGTTTCCTGATCTCTTTTTCTTCCTTCTGCTGCACATAATCTCCCTCCATGAATTTCTTCTCTCCTTGATTGTGACCTAGTAACCCTGCCTAGATTTCTACAAATGAAATGACGTTGGTTTTGTACTGTGCTTTTCTCTGTTTAAGAGTACACATTTTTTTCAATATTTACTATGTGCAAAATTCAAATAATTTCAGTCACAGTCAGTGTTTCCCAATACCTGCTTGGGTTACTAATGTTTTCAGTTCTCAAGTTCTTCCAGGGGTTTTCCAAGACATACTTAGCGATTTGTGAATTTTAGCATAAAAATACAATAATTTTAAACATACATTTAGTGTTGTATACATTCTTAGAACTTAGAAAATTTTCTTTAAAACTAGAGAAACACTTCAAGAAAGATCCTTAAGAGATGTAGCAAAATGCTTATGAGAGGAGACTAAAATTTTACAGAGTACTTTAGAGTGTAACTGGAGCGGTGAGACTCAAACTTGGTGTTGTTTAAAAACAAGAAGAAGGAACAGGACTAATAAAGGAATGTGCCATTGCAATGACATCTCTACTCTGCTTTATTTCATTTTGTTGTTTTCCTGAAGACTCAGAATAACCGTCACCAAATAGTGACTCATATAAATACACATTTGATTTGCAGAAATAAACAGTTCTAAATTCAGCAAAAATTTTCCTAGAAACCAGATTTCACAAAACTACTATGTGAAATTAATCTTTGAGCCTTTCTGTGAAGCTTTTTTTCTGAATTAGAAAGTGTCTTTCTGAAAAAAACAAAGCAAGCAAATGTGCTTAGGATCTAATTATAATTTTTTCCTGTGAAAAAAGTGAAATAAGTATTTATGTCAGTGTGTTTTCTCTGCATAATTTCTGAACTTTATAGAATCTGGAAGTGTTATCATACAATGGTTTGGATTGGAAGGGCCTTAAAGATCATCTCATTCCAACTCCCCTGCCATGGACAGTTTTTACTAGACCAGGTTGCTCAGAGCCCCATCCAGCCTGGCCTTGAATGCTTCTAGGGATGGGGCATCCACAGCTTCTCTGGGCAACCTGTGCCAGTGCCTCACTCCCCTCATAGTAAACATTTTCTTCCTACTATTTGATCTAAACCTATTCTTTCAATTTAAAGTCATCACGTGTCACTACATACTTGTCAGAAGTCCCTCTCCAACTTTTTTGTAGGACCCCTTTCAGTACTGGAAGTTGCTCTAATGTTTCCCTGGAGCTTTCTCTTCTCCATGCTGAACAACTCCAACTCTCATCCTGTCCTCGCTGGAGAGGTGTTCCAGCCCTCTGACCATGTTCATGGTCTCCTCTGGACTCATTCCCGCAGGTCCATGTCCTTCTTACGTTAGGGGTCCCCGATGTACTGAAATGAGCTGACAAGCCACTGATAGTGTCCCTGTTATTTATGAATTAATATAGAACTAACTAGAGTGCCAAATGCGAGTATTTCAGATGTAATACTGTATCACCATTGTTGTGTATTTCATGTTTCCAAAGGTGAACACTTTTCTCACTTGTAACGCAGATCAATCTGACTTTGCAGCTTTGTTTTTGAGATTCTCTGAATTCTGACACCATTTAGCAATAGAATCAAGGTCTGACACATGCATATTTAGGATACTCATTTTCAGGGATACAAGTTATTACTCAGGTAATAATTCCTTACCATAATTATAACTTAGACTTGAATCTTGAAATAGAGTGTGGCTGTTAAAACTGGACTTGAAAAGTACAATAAGGGGAAGAAAGACTAACGTACACTGCATATA
>WEIT01015306.1:2040-15261 GCA_013389985.1 Dryoscopus gambensis | reverse complement strand
AAAAATCCTGCAAACCAAAAAAACCGCCACTGATTATTTTTTTACTGAGAAACATTGAAAAATAGTGTGGTATATTTTCATTTGGTTCTGGATCACACTTTTAAAGTTAGTCTTCTATATCATCTCTCATTTCTGTTACTTTAATTCACATTGCAGAGCAGTCTTGAAATACACAAAATTAATTTCTTTTTGACAGGAGTTCCAAGACTCTGCTATGGAAACCTGGGGTCTAGCACATGAGGAAACCCTCATGAGAGGTATTTTATAGTATTTTCTCCATTAGTGAAAACTTCTATTTTGTGAGATGAGAAAATGGCTTCTTGATGACTGTCTAACCAGGTTATCTTGCATGATAAATCAAGACAGCTAAGTTCATAAGCCTTCAGAATGCTTTGGAATACATAAATTATAGAAATTATTAGTATGTTTGCATACAGTGGTTGCATAGTTATATTAAAATACACTTTCAGTGCAGTTGAAGTTAAGCAGGCAATCAGTCAAGTTTAAGAGGTGCTGAAGTTACTGTGTTTGCTTGCATTAATGAAAATCACCATCTTTGCTATTTTTATAAAAAGATGTAAAGCTCGTTTCAATTTTTCAGTGCTGACCCATGCAGAAGGATTATTTCTGTACATAAGGGCTACATTCTTTACTGTATGTGGGGGTGGAGTATGAGTACCCAGTGCCAGCATGCTACAGTCTAACAGAACTCACCTCCCAGATGCGACTTCCGTCCTTTACTGATGACTATATTTTCTTAGTGGCTATGAAAATCAAACTAAACAGCTGATCCCGTAGCCTTCGCCTCCTTTGAAAATACTTTAACAGGCAAGTCAAACAGTAGTTACATTGGTTCTGTTATAGCTAGTTAAATTAGTCATGGAAATCCTGAGCCAGTAGACTTCAGTACTGCATGGAAAAATTGAAGAGATATGTATTACACATAGGTGTCTTACCCTTCTGTAGAATGGCCGTAACATGGGAAGTAAAATGTAATGTCCCTTATGCATATTTCTAGCGAAATCTGTTTTGTGTTTATAAGTTGGTTTTAGCCCTACTATATTTATGTCTTTTTAAAACACTTCTTTGATCCTTTTCATTTATTTTCCTTTCTCTAAATATGATATGCAACTATGAATCCTGTGATTAATTCTCATGCATTTATTCTATCAGCTGGCCTTCCATATTAATGCTGGCGTGGTAAAGATGATGAAATTACCCTAATTTTTACCCCCAAAAATTCATACAATATTACTCAACAGGAGCTTTCATATGATAATATTCAAGGATGCTATATCGAAATATTTCATAGACTTTCAGATATGAATCTTTAAAGCTCCATACACATTTTAATAATAAAGTAAGAAATTTATGTAGAGATTTGAAATCTTTCAAAAAGGAAGTAAAACATTGAAGAACTTTTTCTTATAGAGTAGGAATTTTATGCTTAGAAGTATTTTATTAATTTTATTTGTAAATTCCCTGTGATGCATTGAAAATCAAATTCAACAGCAAAAAACTGCTGTTTGCAAAATGAAAATTGACTAATTTTGACTACTAAATAAACATTTTGAGTTTATTTCTATGTTTTTCTAGTTCTTTAAATGTTACTAAAATACCTTAATGTTTAAGTAGTTTCTTAATTTATGATTTAACTAAATATTCTTTTGGAAATATTTGTGGATCCAAATGCAAGTACTTGTCTACTAATGTGTGAAAACATTCAGTACCAGAGGGGACGGGTTTAGGTTTTGCCTGTTTGTTCAGTGAAGGAGAGATACCACCGTTTTGATACTGACAAAATGGTAGGTGTATGTGTGACTTTCTAAAGAACTTGTGAGGCTTGGTTTGATTCACAAGCTGGTTTAACTTGGTAAAGATATCTCAAGAAAGAAATTTTGATGGTGAAGGTGAATATCAGACATCAGTCAAGAATATTTTCATACTGTTCTATTTGAGGTTGTAATTAGTGACAGGTAATACAGTTATAAAATCCTAATGATTTCCATCAGTTTTGATTATTAGAGCTGAACCTTTTCAAAAAATTATTTAGACTCTGGGTAAAAACATAAATACCCTGTGTTAGCTGTAAATTTAATTTTGAGTATCCATTAACTCAAATGAAAACTTGCAGATGTTACTTGTATTTTATTATAAACAGCATGCATTGGCTGGAATGAAACAGTGCCTCTGGTTCTGTGAAGCCATGTGTTGTCTTTCTGTACTCAAAATTATAGAACCAATTCTTTGCAGAATGATGTTTTTGTATCGGTTAAAATTAAGCACCTCTCTGAATTCCTTTTGAATTACTCATCCTTTCATTGTGTTAAAAATAAAACTTGAATCTGAGTGATTGACCAAGTTCAAATGGTGAACAGTATAATCTATATTAACTATAAGATTGAGAGAAGTGCTCCTGAAGTTACCTAATCCTGTCATGTAATATGCCAACTTGGTAACTTCTTAGCCTCTCTTTCCCTCTCTGACCTTTTGGGAAACACAATGAAGATTATCTGGAATCACATAAAGAAATTTACAGAGTTGTTATAATTTTTGGATATAATTTTTTTTGTATAATGATGTTGCAATATTTCTGAAGAAATAATATACGTAATGGCATCTTTAGTTGCCCATGTAGGGATAAGTCACTGCTTTTTCATTAAAAAATCCCCATCATTATTGACTGGATTGGTATTGCTTCTGTCTAGTTTAATTTATAATGTTATCCCAGACTTCTGTACTCAGAAGAAGACCTTGTTTCTACATAGGTTTTTTATTTTAATCCATGGCCTTCCCAGCTCTGTTATAATTGCTTAATATTTAACCATTATCCCAAAGTGTGAAATGCCGTGACAGTGTGATGGTTTTGTGAATTCTTTCAGCACTCTTCTATTCAATACGTTCCTATTTTATTGTAGGTACAAATTACAACAAAGATGATACGTTTGAAAGTGAAGATGCAGAACAAAACTGTTCTGCCATAGGAGAAGAATATGTAGTACCTGCCAGTCAAATTCATTAAATTATGTTGTTAGAGCAACTGGTTAGCCTCTTCCATACTTAAAATATCTTGTGACAAATAATTAGTGCTGCTTAATTGTATTTTATTGCAAAAAAGGCAAGTAATTAGAGAGGTTCTTGGAATGGCTGTGAGGCCAGAAAGGGTCAGAAACTATTTGTAATTGGAATATGTTTCATGAATATAAATTAATAGGTCTAATAATCTGTCTCTTCATTCCCCATGATCCAAAAAAAAATATCCAGCATATTTGATTTGCTGTTCCTTGCTTGGGAATATTAATGGATAAAAATTACCTCTTGTCCTCAATCTTTTTTTCTTTGTTCTTGTCTGCTTAGGAAATCTGTAATATGTGTGATGTATTTAGTCCTGTCCACATAGACAAATGGCCCAATAAAATCCATTTTGTACTTTTCAGGGTGTTTCTCTGTATTCTGGCGGTCAATCCTGTGTTACAGCAGGTTCTTTTCCTCCAAGTTTGGTCTTCTGCACAGAAACTTCCTGAGCATTTGATCAAAGACAGCGGCCATCATAATCCACAAATATAGAGCTTTGTGGGAGAGAAAAGATTTCTAACAACATAATATTTGGGTTTTCAAGTCAGCAAGTGCCCAAATCAGTCAGCCAAACTGGGTCAAACAATCTCAGTTATGGAATTAGAGCCTATTGTTAAGAGAAGAACCTGCACTTTTTTCATGATGTGAGGAGGTAATTTTTATTTCTCTTCAGGACTTCTGGATTTGATCACCAAGCATTTTTGATGCTGAGTACAGAATCCATTATCTGGCAGTAATGGTTCTTTAAGAGAGAAACTGTGGTTCTTAAAGAGAAAACTGTGCCATCCTGAGGGGTTGGGGCATTGAAATTAAAGAGCTTCTGAAGCNAGCTTCTGAAGCGGTGCAGTAGTTGTGCTGTAGATTACAAAGTGTGTAAAGCAGTACTGACATTTACTTGGGTAGCTGCAATGCAGAGCGAGAGAGGAACAGCCCTCCACTTCATGTAAAAGTAATTACAACTAAAATATTACCCAGAAAAAGCCGTACCAATCCCAAATGTAGGTCAGTAAGTCTTCCGGTGACTGCAGCTGGATCTGTTCTGTCTAATCCAAGCAATATTCCCCATGTTCTCCATGCTCTTGCGTTGTAGGGCTTTGCAGTTCTACAGCTGACAGTCCCATCTGTTTCTCTTCATCTCCAAGCTTTACTCTCATCCTCTTTTTATGTGTCTTCCCCTNGGTAATTTTTATTTCTCTTCAGGACTTCTGGATTTGATCACCAAGCATTTTTGATGCTGAGTACAGAATCCATTATCTGGCAGTAATGGTTCTTTAAGAGAGAAACTGTGGTTCTTAAAGAGAAAACTGTGCCATCCTGAGGGGTTGGGGCATTGAAATTAAAGAGCTTCTGAAGCGGTGCAGTAGTTGTGCTGTAGATTACAAAGTGTGTAAAGCAGTACTGACATTTACTTGGGTAGCTGCAATGCAGAGCGAGAGAGGAACAGCCCTCCACTTCATGTAAAAGTAATTACAACTAAAATATTACCCAGAAAAAGCCGTACCAATCCCAAATGTAGGTCAGTANTGTAGGTCAGTAAGTCTTCCGGTGACTGCAGCTGGATCTGTTCTGTCTAATCCAAGCAATATTCCCCATGTTCTCCATGCTCTTGCGTTGTAGGGCTTTGCAGTTCTACAGCTGACAGTCCCATCTGTTTCTCTTCATCTCCAAGCTTTACTCTCATCCTCTTTTTATGTGTCTTCCCCTAACAAGGTCATTCATACCTCTTCTCTGTGCATACCACTGTAACAGGAGCTTGTGTTAATTAGGTATGTGGGGCACAGGGAGTTATTCCCAGGTGGCACCTCTGCCATATGATTTTGAAATTGCTCTTTGCAATGAAAAGGAGAGCTTTATTTCTCCCTTCAGGCCTGCCTTAAGGTAGAACAGTTGACTTGTTTGTGAGTATGAACCTTTCAGTATCTTGCCAGGCATAATTCAACAGAAACAATTTTTTTTTTAATTAAAGCAATCGAATGCTTTTCCTGAGCCTCTGAAAAAAGCAATGTTCACTGATGAGATCAGAAGAAAAAAAGGATAATGAGAACTTTTTTCCCCAACAGTTGTTCCTAAATTGTGCTTTTAAAAAAAGAAAAAAGAAAAAAGATGTTTCTTCATTCCATATTGTATCCATCTCTTACGCACTATGCTTTTAGTAATTGATGCTTTGCAGTATTTTTCGCTCTTTAATCTTGCTTTGGAGTTTCTGGATTTGCTTTTCTTACATGCATATCATAATTTTAATATTTAACTTGTTTAGCTTTATGGTTTGTAAGTGTTTAAAGGACATTCTTCTTTTACTGATTACACAGCTGTACTGGTGGTTGCTCCATATGTTAGATGACTTGTGTAGGTAGTGCAAAGTGATAGTGTTTTGAAAGCGTTATTGCAGTTTAATATGTTTGCGTATGGAACAACTTTGGGTACAGAAATGCCTGACGGTTTTATCTTTAGCAGTGTACTAGGATAAATTGCCAACATTTCCTGTCTGAATTTGCTCAAATAATTGCAAAAAGCAAACTTCTATCAAACACAGCAAAAGATTTATTTTCTAACTTCCTCAGATGTTACCAAAATTTAGCTGTACACAGATCCCATGTGTGCTGAGTATAATGCCCTTTTCACTTTTCCTTTAAACCAAGAATTTCTTCAGCCAACCCAAGATCATTTGAGAGGATTAATGCTATAAGTACTGTTTAATTAAAGATTAAAAAAAATTATATACATACCTGTTAGAGGTAAATAGTATTGCATTTTGAAATTTCCAGTTAATTTATAGGGGTAAAAAATGTGGTGGCCGTAACTTTGTCCCTTGATTTGCAATCCAAGTGTTACTGTTTGATTTAAGTAATAGTTCTTTTGGAAATCATTTTAAATAAGTACAGTACATGTGTATTTCTTCTTGCTTTAAAATTTAGTCTTAACGTAGCAAATTTTATCACAATGCAGATATGTGTGTTCAGCAGAAACTGAACAAGAATATACAAATAGTTTTTGGAGTTACAGCAAAGGTATGGAAGATGTTCTGCTGTTTTTTCATGATGGAAAGTGCCAGGCTTTTTTTTAAAACTGAACACTCTCACATGAATATGCATAAGCTTAACTAAATATCAAGAGATTTAAAATTCATGTTCTCAAATATTTACTTAACTGCCCTGATGAAGATAGTTGCTTAAAAGGGCATAAACCTCCACTCTCGTTGCTTAAAAGATAGCTTATGGCTTCATAGCCTGTCTTCAATTCAAGTCATGCCAAAAATTGAGGAATTATATGCTATCTAGATTATTTTAAGGCATGTTAAAAATGTATTAACCCTCGCAGATTTGCATTTTTTATGAGAGATTAATACTCATTTGCATTAATTTGTCATCATTCTATCTTTTCAAAAAACAAAGTCTGAAAGTCTTATATTAGTTCTGTTGAGAGGAGAAAGATACCTCTGCCAGGTATGAAAAATTAACTCAGAAGTCAGCAGCAGTGTTCTTTGTTCTTTGCTTAACTTGGTCCCAATAGATGGAAAAGAGAATATAGTTCATCTCTTCATAGGACACCAGAGGCTTCGAGAATTTACTGCTCTGCCATAGATTTTCCTTTAGCATAGTTAACTTCTCTAGTTACAATCCTCCCTGCCAAGGATGGAATTTATGATTTCTTTCATACGAAACTATCTGCTGTATTGCACTTGGTAACTTAAATTTATTACTGTGCTTCTATAACTACTACATGCCAAAAAGCTATCCTTGAGCTGTGTTCCTTTTATTTTATAGAAAGTGTTTGGTGTTCAAATCCTCCTTTTGCCAATACCTTTGATAGTGTTTCTTTAAGCAGCCAAACCACCCATTCATGATAGTAGTGGAAATTGTAGGCCTGATGTGATTGTCAGCTAAGGAACCTGAACATTCTTCTGAGGCTACTTGAAAGTGCAGACACTTTTCTGTGTCTCATTCTCAGCATCTTGTGAAGCAAATGGAATCCAAATAGTGGTCATCTTTCTCAGGCTACAGCTTCCTACTGTAGTTAGTTTATTTCATCGTCTGAAGTTCTGGTTCCTTGCAGACAGCTCTGCTTCTTTCTGGCCTAAACTATTTCTCCTGTGCTTGGAGAGACAGAGACAACAGAGACAGCATTTCTCTTCTAAGGCAGTTTTACATCCCCAGGGTCCTGCAGCCTGCAAATTTTGTGTTCTGCCTGACTCAGGTCACTTGGGAGCAGATCTTCCCCTTCAATCAATGTCTTTTTCCCATCCTTGGTGCCTTCTGCTGCTTGCACCCAATGTATTTTCCCTTCCTTTCTCCTTTGCTACCAAGTGTATCCTTTTCCCTCCATGGGGCTCAACCAGGGCATCTTAGCAACCCTCTGGAAACGGGGCATGAGCACCTACCTGGCACAGGCGCCAGGTGAGACAGGCCTGAGGTGGAGGCTTGGAAGAAGAACTGCGCTGCTCCTTTCCTGACACAGGGTGGGGAAAAAATGTTCCTGCTGGCTTTTGTGTTTCTTGAATCTGCTGGATGACATTGCTCTTGACCTTGTGCTCTGTTGAGATGATTAAATTCAGGAGATACAAGAAGCAACTGGAAGAGCTAGGAGTGATATTCATTGGCATGAAGATCATCTAACCTTTTAACAAGGATGAAAAAGAAATGTAATTTTTTAATATGTATCTTTCTTAATGAAGTAGGTATGGAAGAATGGAGACTATCAAAGTAGGTGAGTTTGCTCTCAAAATTTATTTTCATACTGGAGTGGATCAAGCTTCATCTCCTATACACTGAATTAAGATTATGTGAATCTGCCAGGCTCCAAATCCAGTATAACAGTTTTCATAGTTAATCTGTGTAGCACTGTGTGAATAGAGCTGGTTCGTGTACTTTGAGCAAGAGGAAAGTCTGTAAAGTTTTTATGATGTGAGTAAAAGAAACCCCAGCAAACCCAATCTGACACGTAGCAGAAGTAGCATAGTTTTAGTTTTTGTTATTTACAGCAGAAGCCGAGCAGCAGATATATTAGTGGATCTGAACTTTGTTCAGCCTCACATCCAAAGATAAATAGCCTCACTTTTTCAGATGCAGTGCTTATTATGTCAGTTCTTAGAAGAATGGAGCACAGTATTGTACTTGGAGTAATGAATTGGAAAATGCTTCAACCTCAATTGAGTGTTACTTAAACATTTCAGGAAATGAACCCTTAAACTAGCAGTTTTATCTTCAGAGATTTTATTTTTAGGGTGAACCTGCTGGTTCTTAATGCAAGCCTGTAGGGATAAACAAACATTAGTTTTCATCATGTTGAGAAGTATTTTTAAGCAGAGACACTCTGTCTTGTCTCAGAGTCTGTACTAAGCCAGATTATTGGCTGAGCTGGAGCAGAATATAAGCTTTTATGTATGGTCTAGGAAGCACTAATACTTTTACTGTTTCTTGATGATACATTGCCTTATAGGAATTTACTAGGACCTATGTTTCTTCTATGAAGGATGGGCATTAAGCTGCAGTAATGTCAGTGTAGTGGTTCGACCCTGACTGAGGAAAGAATCACATATTGGCTTCTCAACCATGCATATTTTCAGTTTGCCTTTAGCATCAGTCATTCTGCTGAACAGCAATGTGTTACTGAAGGTACACAAACAGATATGCAAACCTTCTGCCTCAATCTAGTTATGTCTTCATTGCACAGTTTTTGACTTTGAAATCAAGGTCTTGTTTTCTTTAAGGAGATTTTCATATGTTCCTCTCTTTTATGTCAGTTTGAGTTAAAATCTTAAATATATAAATAAATGTTCACACCTTTCTGCCTTGTGTGTGATTACTTCTCTTCGTAGATCAATATATAACGGTAACTTTGTGGGGGTTTTTTGGTAAAGAACCACCATTTTGGTTATATTGAGAAATACAGCATGCACTGTATTGCTTTCAGCTGTACTTGAAGTTCCCTTGGATAATTTGCCAACGTACCACTGTATAAACACTCACATGGATCTCTCTATAAAACCTCTGTGAAGTTAAATGATAAGGGGCACTAGTGACATGTAAAGCTCTAAACATAGAATGCTGTTATATTTGTGTTTTCTTCTGTAGCCACAGTAAATGCTCATTTCTTGAGACAAGGATGCTTCTGAAAAGCTTGACATTGTCTACTGTGTCTCCTGAGATCTGTAAATTAGGAATAATTTTCTGCCTCTCTGCAGTTGTGTCCAGCAAAGTATGAATGTTTCCAGATTATTTTGGGAATGTTGAACAAGGTGTTCTTTTGAAGAGCCCAGAGTAATGGTAGAAATGTCACTGAGGTTCTGCTTATTTTCATTGGGCTGGCGCATCATGGCAGAAAGTACAAGGTCAGGGGGTTTGTGTGAGTGAAACTCTCTCCCCCCTGGGAGCCCCCAACTCGTCAGGCCAGCCCAGTCTTGGGGGGCTGCAGAGGGGAGATGTTTCAGAAACCAGGCGAGAGATTCACAGAGGCTCAGTTTCCTTATGTTTATTCTTAGAGATGGAGGAGGAAAAAGAGGAAGAACAATGGCGGAGCCGGGTTTTGTCTGGGGTCCGGTAGGTGTGGGTTCTTGGCCCCGGGCCAATGGGATACAGAAAGGAAGGAAGGAAGGATCGGGCTAACATAGTTACAGCTTGTGGGGGTCTCTCGGGAAGATCATACCATTCCCCAGGGAAATGTAACATGTGAGGTTGGTGTGGAAGTGCTGAAAAGTGTCATCTATCAAGTCAAAGATGAAGTGTTGTGAAGAAATCAGTGAGAATGAGTTTATAAAACTTACTGAAAGCAATACACCCAGAAAAACTACTCTGTTGGAAACCTGTTACTGTTAAAATAGTAAAAATATTCTTATTGCATTTTAAAACTGACAGAGCAAGGTGCAGGCAGCAACAGAGAGATTACTAGAGAAAGATGATGTTTGTTTATAGATTTTTCATTTCTAGGCTGCTACTTGGATATTTTAAGAGCTAACAGATGGATTTTTCTCTTCAAACTGTGTTTTTAAGTTCTTTTACATTAAATAATCAAAGGGT
Source organism: Dryoscopus gambensis (assembly GCA_013389985.1). Lineage (NCBI taxonomy): Eukaryota > Metazoa > Chordata > Aves > Passeriformes > Malaconotidae > Dryoscopus > Dryoscopus gambensis. Next base: position 5,173 of record WEIT01015306.1, on the reverse strand, counting down.
TTTAACAGAATTATTTTTGAATAACATACCCTGTAGACAGGCTTAGTGTGCTCTCCACTCCTCTCAGATGCATAAATCTTCAGAGTAAAAATTATTTCAGTGTTAGTGCATTCTTTTGATTCTCCAGAACATACGTAGTAGCTGTCTTTTTCCTGGATAACCTATTTGCTTTTGAAAGAACTTGTGGGATTTGTGTTAATAAAATCTGAATTCTTTAGTGTGCAAGGAAGGGATACAGTGGAATGTAACGTTACCACCTTTTAAAGTTGGAAACTTATAAATTGTAGATGTGGTGTTATTGAGTGAATGGAGAGAGGAGATGAGTAAAAAGGTGCTTAAGTGATCCTGATGGAACCAGTGTGGTGAAAGCTTAATTGCTTAGTCTCTTGCTGACCTTTTTTACCGCACTGTGTAATGCTGTAAATATATACATATACACACACACATAAATAACATTATGCTGTTAATGACTCTGCTAGCTTTTTCATAAATGTATGCATGCTTTCAAAACTATTTTAAAGGCTAATATCTAAAGATTATTTAATTGCAGGGCATCTCTGCCTTTTGCAAGCTGCAATTTCAGGGACTGAGCAAGTGAGAGAGAACTCAAAATCTGTAAAAAATCTTTTTTCTTTTTCACGTTTTCTTCCTTTTGTGTTTTTATCTATTACCATTGAAGGCACCTTTTATCAAAACTGTTAGTTTCATGATTGAACCATTCAGGAGCTTGTAGAATATTCAGAATTTTTGCATTTGTTCTTTAGAAATTATCTGAGAAGCAGAGAAAGCCAAAAACTTCCCACTTTTAAAACCTTTTTTAAAAAAAATTCTCCAGATTGTATTGTTTCTTGACGTTTCATCTTGCCTAAAAAGGAAGTAATTTAAGAAAAATGAAAGTGTCAAGGTAGCTAAAATTAAACATTAAATAAAAGGGAGTTTGACTTACAGGTTATATATCCAACCCCTCTGAAAAAATCTTGTTTTGAAGATGGCTATCTGCCCTTTCACAGAGTGTCCTGATGTACATAGAGCAGTGAGGAAACTGGAAGTACTTTTTTGGAAGATACGTACTGAGATAGGGAATGTTCCTAGGAGTACTCCTGTGGAAAGTGTTTTGGAGCTATTTCTGTAAATTGTTTTGCTTCAGAAATGTGAACTCTTGAGCTCTAGAATACAGCCTTTTATGTGACTTCCCTTATTATTAAGAGATACAGCTCCCTATAAAGGGGGAAGATGGGCCCTATCCAGTTGAGTCTAAAACATTGTTGCCAAGCATAGGGAGTGTTGAAAGGTATTGAGATGCAATTCCTGGTAGGTTCATATTTTAATGACTAAGCCTATTGTAACGGAAGAAAACTGAAAAGAAAATGTGTGGTATAGATTTTCAAGCTGAGTAGTATTTTTATTCTTTGACTGAATCACTCAAAGTTGTTATAGTGGAAGATAAACTCAAATTTCTGTAGCAGGAGAAAATGATCCTTCATTTTGATTAGAGACCTGTTGCTTCTAATCAGAGTTTTGTTCATGTGAGAACTGGGGAGAAAATATAAAGTGTTGGAAAAGAGCATTAAAATGCAATGTATGCTCAGTAGTGGTTTTCTTTCCACTAAAGTTTTTTGGTTAAAGAATTATTCAGGACTAGTAAAGCAAAACACCTGAAGATTAAAAAGTTTAACTTCATAAATAAATCCTAGTCTAAGAATTATATATGATGCTATCTCCTTTCCTAGAATGTAAATTTTTTTTGCAAAAGATATACTAGAGACTGGTTTCTTTATATTCTCAGTGAAAAAAGCATTATCCATGAAGATAAATACCTTCTTCAGGGAACTAAAGATTGTGGGTTTTACCTTAACATATTCCAGGGCCATGCCATTTTTCATGTTTTGGAAGAAAACCACCTTAGTAAAGGAATGCCAGGCATAAATCCTGAGAACCTTTCATCTGGATCCTTTATTTATTCGTTGAATGAGCAGCAAAGTGCAGTAGTGTGTAGGTGTAGCCACATTAGGGTTGTTCATAGATACACATCTTCAGCAGGACTGACTTTACAGCTGCTCCATATCATGTATCTTTTGGCTTCTCATTTACTTTGCAGAAGGGAGCATTTGTTTTAACCCAGAGTGTTTGTAACCAGGAGTATCTGTCACACAAATAATAGTTCTTGTCTGAATACCAGGATGTGCCCATTTTGACAAAGGCGTGGCAATTTAAGCGAGCCAGAATGGCACTTATCTGTGTCAGAACATGTATTTGCAAGGTGAACATGCAGGTGACATCTGCCTTTTGTTGCTCTTCCTGATGATCCATGCAGATCTATCATTTCTATATGTTGCATTGGTGCTTCAGTAGAGGCTGGCATCAGTAATCTGGATACTTCATCTGTGCTGACCCTTTTTCAGGCTAGGACCACAGAAACAGCATGACTTGCTCTGCAAATGGTCACAAACCTCCCAGGAAATATGTAGTGCAAGGCAGTGAAGCTGAGTTTTCAGTGATTTTCATTCTCTTAACTGCTGAGGCAGCTTGGTAAAAGAAGGAAGGTAGTAAGTTAGGAGCTGATGAATGAGGAAGCAAATAAATTAGTCTGGATAGCAGTATAAAAGCAGAAGTGAACTGGGACAGAGGCAGTAGAAAGAGGGATAAATTAAAAAGAGGGAAGTAAAAAATAGCAATAAATATGAATCTAAAGGAGTAGAGTGAGGTGAGGGATGGAAAAAAGGAAAGCTGGCTGTGGTGAGCTTCTTGCCCCTTTCTTGTCCATTTATCTAGAGTTCTGCTGCCCCAGACATATTGACATCCCATGCTTGTCTTGTTCAGTGTGATGGCAAATTTTACTTTTCTATTCTATTTATTTATTTAAACCAATACATGTCAAATATTTGTTGAGTCAAGTACTGCCCCAGCTAGGAGATAATATGTTAAGAGTGCCTGGTAAGCACTAGTTTGAGTCAAGCAAGTGTTGTGATAGAGGTGCTGCAGTTTTACACAGGAACCTTTCCACTTGTGATGCACAGGGTAGGATACTACAGAGATAATAGGATAATATGGCATATCTTGGAGTTCTTGCCTGCAAAGCTCATGAATGCTTTACTGAAAGAAAAGGAATCAAGTAAAGGGAAAATGACTACAG
>WEIT01015305.1:22925-52937 GCA_013389985.1 Dryoscopus gambensis | reverse complement strand
GGGCAGGCACTGATTTCTTCTTTCCNGGCACTGATTTCTTCTTTCCGGTGACCAGTGACAGGACACGAGGGAATGGCCTGGAGTTGTGTCAGGGGAGATTTAGGCTGGATATTGGGAAAAGGTTCTTCACCCAGAGGGTGTCTGGGCACTGAAAAGGCTCCCCAAGGAAGTGGTCACAGCACCAAGCCTGACAGCATTTAAGAAGCATTTGGACAGTGCTCTCGGGCACAGGGTGCGACTTTCAGGGATGGTGCTGTGCAGGGCTGGAAGCTGGACTTAATGATCCCGATCTGTCCCTTCCAACTCAGCATATTCTGTGAGAAGCTTGGACAAATAATAATGAAGAATAAAAATACAAAAGGTGCAAAGCCATAGATAGGAAAGAAATTTTTTTTTACAGTTATATTAAAAGGAAGACAGTATCTGTGTGAAAGTGGGTAATGGGATAAAATGAAATTCAAAAAGGGGAAAATTACTGACCTATAACTTCAGCCTTGAGAGCCTTGCAAGTGAGGAACTCATCTTTGCTCAACAGATCTTAATTTCCGAGTGAAGGAAAAGGTTTCTGACATACAATTTAAGGTATTCAAGGAACTCCAAAATGAGCTGCACAGTCATGTGTTCATCTTCAGAAAGCTGCTCCTGCTCACAGCAGAGGGACTGGAACTAAATTATCTTTATGTTCCCTTCTAACCGAGGCCGTTCTATGATTACAGTATTATGAGCTTACCAGACCCAATGTGCCCCTCATTTTAATTTTTTCTCCTCTTAATTCCTTTCTTTTTGTGAAACAAGTGTGAAATACTCACGCAAGTGTATGCATGTCCTTCAGCGCTCTTCTGAGATCCGGGTTATTTCATGTGTTTTAACATTTACTTCTCTGCATTTCCCCATTTATTTTAATTTACTGTCGAAGTAGCAGGTTCATGCTGAGTGCAGGGAAGATGGTGTGTGGTATTGTTTCTTCTGGCATAGGGCACCTTTAACTCAGACTCAGTATGAGGCTTTCCTGAAAGAACTGTTGTGTAGAGAAAAGGGTATTGTTTTTCATACAAATCGCTTTGCCAAAAAGTGCTGCTTCATTGACGCTGCTCAGAGTTTCACATCCTGATTGAATTGGATGAATAGTTTCAGCCGAAAGAGGGGAAAATACACGACATTTTGCAATGCTTGATTCAAATGACCCATAAAAAACATCACAGTGCTTCAGGGTGGGTTTGTAGAGAAGTGCAGGTCTGTGCAGGGAGGATGCAGTGCTGCTTTTCTCCCTTACTGAGTGGTAACCCCAGTAGGGATCCGCTGGCCGGTGGGGACACAGGGTTCAAGCCTTCCTTGTCCTGATGCCAGTGAGTCTGTAAAGCAGGGATGGAAATCCCTTGATCCTTTGCCTTGGCTGGGTAAATAGAACACTGAAATGCTTCCCATTTTAAAAAAGTTCATTTATGTGCCAGTACAAAGACAGTCAGGGACTTGATTCCTTCATGGTAAAGGAAATGTGACTTAAGGTACCTTTGTGATCTTGCCAGTGTTTCAGCAGTCAAACTCCGGCCTTTTAAAATCTGGGGTTTTTTGAAATGTCATGGCAGTTAAGATAACAATATTAACAGTACTTCTAGTGACACATTTGGGGGCTCTTTCATTAGGCATAAACTTGTCATTATTTTTTTCCTCAGTGAGCAAGGCTAAAAACTATGATTTTGTGGAGGGTTCCAAAGGTAGAATTACCTTTCAGATTGCAGGAAAAATCTTCCAAGAGCCTAAATCCTAAATTTTTTTCTGTGTCTATCTCAAAGAAATCAGCCACTTACTTTTCTAATTAAGAGAATTCACTTGTTGTAAGTCAAAGGTTGAGACCAGACTCTTCATTTAAGGAAAATTAAAAGGAAGTCTCAGTTAAGGGTCTAAACTACCCATATCTGTTCTAATAGTACCCTACAAGTGTCTTAAACTTGTGAACAAATGTCACAAGTTGGAAGAGAAAAACTGTTACAGTGATACCTAATATTAATCATGCCACTAAGTGTGTGCTGTCCATGCCACTCCTGTATGTAATCTGCAGGCTGCTGCCATCATTATTTAAAGGAGGAGGAAGAAATAATGTTGAGGAGTTGTAGATGACAAAGTGTAATTGTTTTTCAGCCTACGTGAAAGTGCTCACCAGCTTGATAATACTTGTCCTGAGCATCTTCATCGTATTTATGTATATAGCAGGTGAGTGCTTTTACTCCATAAAGAAAATGTAATTCTATTGACTTTGCCAAAATTGAATTAATACCATATATAACTTGATTTCAAGCTTATAGGGGCTTTCACAGATATTGCTTTTTTTTTTCCTTTTTTTTTTTGTCCCCGGAAATGCCTGTGCTGCTGGCCCAGGGAATACAAAATGAAGATAGGATATGTGAATAAGCTGTGTGGTGAGGCACAACCAGGCTGTTTTGAGTATCCTGTCCTATAAGCTTGGATGGTGACTTGATGCAACTCACACCCTTCAGCCATGGAAAAAAATGATGGACTGGTTATGACTTTATCCCACTGTAAAGAGAGTTTGAGAAAAATGATTTGTGCCCTTTTGGACAGGCCTGAGCTGCTTAAGCAGCTGGATCCTGCCCTGACCATGCAGTTCAGCTGCAACTGAGACATCTAAATGTGGGCACCTTTTTGTGTGCTAGGTGTCTAAACTCTCCTGACAGCAAGTCACCATAATCTGTGGAGCCTGGAGAACCGTTCATCTGATGTTTGCTTTAGGATGTGAGCTGAACCTTGCTCTGGGATCCCATTACTCTGCTGATTAGCGGAACTCGTTCCTGTTACCTAAATATAAGCATGTCTTGACAAATCTGGTGTGCCAGGGTAGTAAGACACCTTCAGCCTCATGCAGACGTCTTACAGGACCAATGGGAAATCTCTGCCCTGCTGGAAGCCACTCAGATAACTCAGCTCATCTCAGTGATAGCAGTACCCACATTTAAGCAGCTGAAGCCAGCCCTCTTCTCTCTGTTGCCCATCATGGGAGCTTAGGCACCCAACTCATGTCAGCACATGGATTCAGGTCATTGAATCTCAAACTGAACCCCCCCATGACTTCTCTTTCTTAGTGCCTCCTTCTTGCTCCCTGGTGACGTCGCAGTGCAGTGGCTTGCCTTGCTGCTCTTTGTGCAGGCTAAACTTGTTCATGGTTACATAAGTGATGAGTTAGATTTCGGAGCTATGGTGGACAAGGGCAGTCCAGTAGGGCCTTGCAGGACCACAGGTGGGCACAGTGTTACCAGCTCTCATTACCAGCCTTGCAAGGTAAAAGATCTATCTCCTGGCCTACTACTTCCTCCCACGTGGATGTGGAGATAATTTCTCTGTCTAGATCCGGCCTTTGCTTGTAGCTGGTGCAGGGTTGGCTTCAAATAGTCTTCAGCCCATGTTCTTGCCTGAGGACATCTCTCCTAATCCACTTTGGTCTGCTTATACACAAAAGTTTTGGAAGCAAAGGTTAGTGAGGAGGCTCTTGCTCCTCTAAGAATGCTGCCTTTTTTTTTTTTTTTTTTTTTGCAGAAAGCCAAAAGATGATGTGGGAAGAATAAAAAAGTATATTAAGAATTCTACTGGTGATTAAATCCTGCTTCTCCATATAGCACAAATGTATACATCAGTATTTTAAACCTTCTTTTGACTGTCACACTGACTGCCATCAGCATAGCTCCTAAAATATTCCTGACACCAATAAAACCTACTGAAACAATTCTACTTTTCCTTATTAATTCATGGAAGTAATTTGTCTATAAAGTACTGGTCACCACTTCAAAGTGATCCTATTTCAGTATGTTCTCTGGTATTCATGAGGGACTTGTGTTAGTGATTTTGGTCCTGTGGTAAGACATAACTTCTCTACGGACCTTTAGTACTCATAAATGCAGAGTTTTTTTTAATTATTATGTATGAAAATATGAAGCCAGATGGATACTTATTTCAGCAAAGGTTTTTGAGAATTCCTAGATGGGGAAAGAGGTTGTGAACTTGGTTATAGTATCTTCTATTGGTCTTAGAAATACTGGGGCTTGTGAGGTGTGGGGCTGTGGAAAGGCTAAGTGTTGTGATGTTTGCTTGTGGCTCAGCAGTGGCTGAAGTCATTCTTCCTGTTACACAGCTTAAACCAATGGCAAAAATGCTGGGCTTCTCCACACTGTAATTTTTGCTGTATTGTACAGTGATTAAGGTCTTTGCCTTCCACAGCCAGTACTTACCACTGTTTACCTCCTGTGCCTTAGGCTTCCACTTGTTGGTAACAGCCTCCCTCTGCTTCACAGGCAGTAATAATTGCTTTTAGAATGGCTGGAAGAATTGAGGGTCACTATAGGATGGGTGCAAGGTAAGATGTTGCAAATGTTATAAGTTCCAGCATTTTTAGAGAGGGTTTCTTGGCCCTTCAGTAGGAGTCTAAAGAAGTTACTTCACCTGGATTGATTGATTGAATTCAACTTTGTCCTTCCTGACAGAGGTTTTAATTTTTAAAGTCATCTTCCTTTTCAGTTTCTGCCCAAAGATGCCTATAAAGTGTTGTTTGCCATCTTGTATGAAGAGCTCCTATGGGAAATGAAAAACGTGGCATTTTGGTTAAAATACTGTATCAGTCTGAGACAAATTAGGAGGAAACGTCTGAAATGAACGTGTCTTCTAATAGAAGGCAGGTTTCAGCAGCCCCTACCCCACCAGGTTGGGAAAGAAATTCCTTGGAGAAAAGTGAGAAAAAAAGCTGTTTATTTAACAAGCAGGGTGCACGCAGGCACAAGATGAATAATGTTAGATAACAAACCTTCCCGCTGTGGAGAAAACCTGGTAGATGCAGAGTCCCTTCTGTGGGTGCGGCTCTGCTGTCTGCGGAGCTGGGCCGCGGTGTGGGCCCCTCCGGGCCGCGGTGTGCGGCCTCCGCGCATGGTGCTCCGGACCGGAGCTGAGCACTTCCAGGAGGAGAAGAAGAAGAAGCCGCCACAGTCCCGGGAAAACTCCTTGCTTCACCTAACGAACAAGAATCTAGCTAAAGAGCAAAGAATTCTGACTCTCCGTCTCTCTCTCCTGTGAAAAAGAGCCGAGAGCAGGGGAAGAGCAGGAAGGCGCTCCCTCGGCTGCGCAGCGGGGAGAGCGCGGGGGAGGCTGTGGGTCCTGGAGCACAAACCGCGCTGAGGAGTTCCCTCGGCTTCCCCCACTTCTCTCGGGCCCAGCAAAAAGGCACGGGCACACACAGGAGTCATGTCTGGGCAGTAAGTAGACGATAGGAAATACAGCATCATAAAGTCACCCCAAGACAGATACTTTCTCCAGGAATTTAAGAAAACCACCTGGGACTTGTTTTGTGGCTCATCATAAATCCATAATCAATATTCATTTAATAGGGGCAGACTTTAGCAATCTTTCCAATGATACAATTTAATGAAACATATTTTGATGTTGAAATAATCCGAGAAATTTAGAGCAGTGTCAGATCAAAGTCAAACTAATATGGGACCATTGGCAGCATGATATACTCTCATTATAAACCAGTCATTAATGCCTGGTTGAATGATATATAGAGACTTAGAACATCTATCCAAATAAATTGTTGTTTTAAAAGTCAATTAAATGATAGCTGGAAAAGAAAACAATGTGATTGCTGTTAAAACACTGGATTGTATTCATGAGATAATGGCCATGTCATTCACACTGCCTGCCTGCCTGGTGAATTTCAGGATTTTTTTGTTTTATATACTTAGAAAACTCACATGCCTTAAAGATGTGATGAGATATCAACATAGAAACTCTTGTTGGTAGGTCCAAAGACACAAATGTTTATTATCACTAGAAATCAGAGAGGGTTTTCAATTTCTTATGTTCCTGAACTAGATGTTGCCCAGTATTTGCACAGAGTGCTTATCTGTACAGTCACAACGCAGCTGGATGATGTAATTTGTTACCTAGATGAATAAGCCTAAGCAGAACTCTTCAAAATTGTAAGCATGGAATCAGCAGTAGTAAGGAAAGAAAGAGCATGTATTTAATTTCCCTAATATAGAGAGACTCCACAAAAGGAGGGGCTTTACTAATTACAGGTTTGAAATAAAGATTAGGAGTTACCTGGTTGTCCTTGTTTCCCTAAAGGCAGGGACCAGCTCAGACCTAGCCATTTTGAAACTCTGGCTCTACAGCTGGTACCTGCAACAGAGATTTGGCTTTTATGACAAACTGGGACCTATTCAAGGATCAAGAACTTCCAAGAAGAGAGATGATTCACCTGACCAAGGAGGGAAAATGCATCATAGAGATGCAACAAATTGGCTAACTTGGCATGAAGAGCTTCATGAAGGAATAACAGGAATGGGAGATGATGACCATGTTCAAGTGAGGAAGTGGTAGACTGGGTTGGCAAGCAAAAGGTGCAGGGTGATAGTGTCAAGACAGACCCGACAAACAGCCAAACAGGACTGAAAGGACCTCCGAGTGTATACACACAAATGAAGAAATGCCTACAGGACCGCGTGGTGGGCAAAGCTCTTACCTGTTCTGGGCAGTCAGTGCACTTGGGTGCCTCTCTGAAGTGCCTGTACAATCATGCATGCAGCACGGGAACAAACAGAAGGATTTAGAGATCTGTGTGCACTTTCACAGAGACGTGGTGGGTCAGCACATGTTCCTGGAGTGCTGCAATGGATGGATACAGGCTCTGTAGAGGGACAGGCTAGGAAGACAAGGAAAGAGACTCAGCATTTGTGAGAGAGGAGAGTGGGACTGCATGGAGCTCTGCCTAGGAAAGGATGATGAGCCAGCTTAGTGCTTATGGGATCAGGGTTAGTGGGTGGTGCAGTGGTGTTACACTGCCTGATCAGGAAAAAGTAGATGATGCAGCTTTTTCAGAAAACAGAAAGAAGTGGACTTCACGATCCTTAGAAGAGGGAATAAGTCAAAAAGCCAGACGATAAGACCAGAGTTCAGAAGGGCAGAATTTGGCTTCCTTGGAAATGTGCTTAGAATAATCCTATGGGAGATGGCGCTGGAGATAAAAGGGGTTCAGGAGACTTGGTTGATATTGGAGGATTGCTTCCTTCTAGTTCAAGAATGGTCTCTTCCACTGGTACTGAGTGCATACCTTTTAATAATAAGATCCTTCTTCAGAAATCTGGGGACACGGAGAACAGTGGGAAAGTTTGGAACAAGAAGGACTTACCTTTGATAGAAAAAAACAGGTTAGAGAATACTTAAGGAAACCAGACCTACATAAATCCATGGGTGCTGGTGAAGCTGCCAGATGTCATTGAGAGACCACTCTCTATTATCTTTGAATGAGAATGGTGATGGGAGAGGTGCCTGAGGACTGGAGGAAAGCTAATATCCCTCCTATGTTCAAGAAGGGTAAGGAGGAGGGCCCAGGAAACTATAAGCTTATCAGCCTCACCTTGATCTCTATGAAGGTAATGGAAAGATCCTGGAAGCCATTTTCAGGTGCATGTAGGACCAGAAAATAATTTGGAGTAGTTAGCATGGACTCACCAACCTGATAAATGGTGAAATGATTGGCTTAGTAACTGAATGGAAAGCAGCAAATATTGTCTTCCTAGACTTCAGTAAGGCTTTTAATACTGTCTTCATTGACGTGCTGATGAGATTTGGACTGGATGTGTGGACAGTAAAGCAGATTGACAACCAAGTGAGTGTCTGGGCTCAGAGGGTGGTGGTCAGTGGTATGAAGTCTACTTGAACACCAGTAGGCAGTAGTGTATCCCAGCAATCAGTCCTGGGTCTGACCCTGTTTAACATCATAATGATGGGACAGAGTGCATCCCCAGCAAATTTGCAGATGACATCCAACTGAGAAGAGTGTCTGATAGGCCAGAGGGACCTTGACAGGCTGGAGAAATGGGTTGACAAAAACCTCACAAAGTTCAGCAAGGAGAAGTGCAAAGCCCTGCTCCTTGGGAGGAGGAGCCCCGGTAGCAGTGCCGGGGCTGCCCAGCTGGAGAGCAGCTCTGCAGCAAAGAACCTGGGGCCTTGAGCCGGGAATATGCCCTCACCTCAGGGAGGCTCAATGGCATCTTGGGCTGCATTCAGAGGAATGTTTCCAACAGGTGTGCAGAGATGATCCTTCCCTCTTACTTAGCACTGGTGAAGCCTCACCTAGAGTGCTGTGTCCAGTCCAGCCTCCGAATGCTGTTGTTTCTCTGTGCTTTGCTCCTTTGTGGGTGCATAGGGAAGCTTTATAACATAACTGATTGTATTTCTGTATATCTGACTAATTTTAGTCAGATAAAAGTGCTCTGTGCACATACCTGTCTGCCTTGGTTATAGAGAAAGCTGGAGGTGGTCAGCAGAGATTTGGGCATGGTACTTGTAGGTGTTCTGGACTGAGTTAGAAGAACCTGCCTCTAGGCTGATGGTGGAGAACTATTCAGACTGAAGAGTATCCCAAGAAATGCCTACAGCATCAAAAGAAAGGAAACATCACTTCCCAAGGTGAGACCTGGCCCTACCTCCTTGCTTTGGGACACCCCAGCTGAGAGCTAGCCAACTTCTATCCGTGAAGGTGAACTGCTATGCTGTGCTATGCTGCGTTTATTATTCTGTGCTGCACTGTTAACTATTAGAAGAGGATGGTTCTTCTGCTTTTATAATTTGGTTTTAAATGCCTTAAAACAAAGGAAAAAGTCACTTGATATTTAGCACTGTTGTGCTGGGGTTTGTTAGACGTGTTCCAAGCCTTGAAGGTTACAAAGGGAGGGATTGTTCTGGGCATTACATGATTTCAGGCTGCAGCATCTTGCCGTGGCAAGGTCTTCTCTGAGTAAGGGCAGGCTTGTCACATTAGGCTTCCAGAGAAGTTTAGCAGGGAAAGGACATGTTCGTGATCTGTGCCCAGTGTCAAGAAGCAGTGAGGAGAATTAGAAAGATGGTTGAAGTTTTAAAACTCTAATTTAATACTCTGAATCTCAAGTTTGATGTTTTTTAATTGGTGATTTGAAGTTCCTCTCCTTAAATATAGCAACATTACCAGGACAGGTAGGCTGAAAATGTTTGTGGTGTTTGTAAGTCTAGTTGTAGAAAAGTTTAAAACCGTAGCATTTCTATTAACTGCTTATTTTTCGGGTATGCTCCAGGAAAGGCAAGAGACAGAGAGTGAAGGAGGCAGAGGTCCCTATTTACCATCCCCAGTTGCTCACAGAGCTTTTCTACTGAATGACTCAATACGGTACAGATGATGAAGTAGTTTCTAAGAAAAAAATTATCTATTGTGCACTAATGTAGTTTTCAAGGAAAATCCCTTCTGAATCATCACAAATGTTCTGTAATGGTTATTAGAGGACCTCTTTTGCACCCATAAATAGTTTCTTTTATACTTGACTTCAAACCAAGTATCTTTCTGGCTTGAATTAAAGTGTTGCTTTGTCAGACCATTTGTTGTTGCAGTAGCTGGTTGATTACAGATGTACATTTTTTTTTTTTGCTGGTCTTTTTAGAGGGCAAATCACTATGGTAACCACATTACAGAAAATTGCTTGTTCTCCTTAAAACACCCTTCAGAAAAAGGTCATTTGGTATTAACACTTTTTGACTAAATCCAAAATGTTAACAACATCAAGAATATTGTCACTGTTTCTATACTTACATGGGTTTTTTTCTTTACAAAGCGCCTATCAGTTAACTATCAAAACAGGACAAAATATTGAGACTCCAAAACAATTGCAAAGCTGCAGACTTTTAGGTATATTTTGAAATATCAAGATTCACTCACGTTGCTGTGTTTTGGCTGCTGGCATGCATGGCTTTGTTCAATTGTTTTCAGTTCTCTGATTCGGAGAAAAATCCAGGCTGAAGTTACTCTTTCAACCTCTGTGTGCTACGATTGAAAGGAAGGGCAGGCAGGCATATGACTATTATGGGCAGCCGTCTGTTGTTGAATTATGAAATAGCTGTTCTGGATAGTCATTTAAAAGCCTGGAAATGGCTGGTTAAAGGTTTCTACACTCAGGGAAAAATGCATCCAAGGGGTATTAGATGGGAAAAATCAGGTCTGATTGTAATAATAGGGTCCTAGCCTGTGAAGTGAGAACACACAAAGTTGTTCTCTTTCTGGCGTATCCCACTTGTGTTCTGCCTGATTGGACATGTTGTTTCTTCACTATTTTGCATTATCTACATTGCCTGCAAAGGATCTTAACATTTGTATAATTTTTTTGGTTTGGAGATAGCTATTTGCAGCTTTTATCCAAGCTCAGTAAACAACAACAACAAAAAAAATCCCCTTTCTTGGAGTTCCATCATTTTGGAATTGACAAACAAGTTAAAAAGGCTGCCAAAAGAAAGCAGGAGTTGGAGGAAGTTAATTCACATTGATGTGTGCATGCCACTGATAGCAAGTTATGCCTATGACATTCTGACATTGCCTCTCAAAAAAGAGAAAGAGTGGAGTGGAGTGAAAGACTAAGAGGATGTTCATTTAATTGGAAAGCCTACTGAGATCTGAGACAGCTGAGGCAAAGGATGCACCCTTTTTCTGCACAATGGCATTGGCTGAAGGTTGTATATAGGGTGGCCTTATTAAAGTGACAAGGCAATTTAATTCTTTTGTGCACAATGATTCTACTTCATTGATTTACAATGGGAAGGATATAATTTTGCTAGTGTTGGCAAAAAGCTCAAATGTCAGGCTTTTCAAATTGCCATACTTGCCTTGTTCAGGATGAATAATGAATAAGTCACCTTTTGTCTACAGTTAAATATTCTTGAATAAATACAAAGAACATAAAAGACATAAATGATTGCCTGATTTATATTTAAAATAAAGATCAACATTGTGATAAATGGTTGAAAATGCTTAGTGTGAAGTAATATGACTATGCTGATAATTACATTATCAATTAAGGGGCAGCCCAGGTGTGGAGTGTTATAGAATGGAAGCCAGAGAGAACCCCCCAGTGTGGAACATGCCAAACTTGTCTATCTGGAAAATGTGGGTGAGGGAGTGAAGAGACCCTTAGCTATGCAGAGGATCACATGTTAAAAATGGACCATTTCATATACTGAAACACCCATTCTCTCAGGGATCTGTGGCTGTTGCTTCTTGCTTTGTCATTGGCAGGATGCACTGGTCTCACTTCTGGAAACAGACATTGCTTCATTTATTCCTTATGGTTTGAGTGGTCAGAGAAGGCTGCTCATCATTTTTCATGACTTGTCTTTAGTCAGAGAGGAACAGATCTTAAAAACCTGCTGAGTCAAATGTTTATAGCTGGCAAAGTTGTCAACACCTCAGCGAGAGAGGTGAAACAACTTTGAAGAAAAAAAGATGCAAAAATATACTGAATATTCTTCATCATGTGATTCCTATACCATGAGCAGCAAGGCTTGCCTCCAGCTGCACAAACATACAGGTTCCAGTTTATCTAAAGTAATTGTGTTAACACTGTGCCTACTCCTGATCTGTTGTTCTTTTTCTTTTAGAAAGCTTTCTTTGTCTTTATTTAATTTCTCAGTGTCTTGAAATGATGAGAAAGATGGTGCTGACCACAAGAGTGTGTTAAGATTCCTCAGCCTCGTGCAGGGGCAGCATGTGCTCTTCTCTTACTCTCTTCTGTGGCAACTTTCATCGTACCTTGTCCATCCCTCTCCAGGCTCTCCTGATCTCATGTTCTCGTTCTTCCACACTTTTCTTTGTTCAGTGGGTACAAATATTCTTTTTATCACTTGTCCCAAATCAATAATCTTTAGAACTATCCTTGCTTTCCATGTGTATATGCTCCCATTTCTTTTTTCCTGTTGCAGTTCTCACTTTCATGGGGTATGTTGCCATGCAAAGTGGGAAGGAGCTCTTTCCCCCTCTTTCCTGCCCATTTGTACTAAAAGCCCAAGAAAAACCAGTAGCTCAAAAAAAAGGTGCTCCTGTCTTACCCACTAGCAGTGTGCTGCTTGTTTATCTCCCTATGGGATGATGGCAATGGCCAGTACTAGCCCAGGAGCAGAGTTCTCTGACTCCATTCTGGAGTTTCAAGCCAGGTGTTGAGAGGGACTGTTTTTCCCCTTGCTGTTAAGAGTTCCTATGAATGTCCTTCATCTTTTCTATCACAGGTTTCTCACTTCTTGACTGTTTTCTGAAGGAGTTTGTGTTTTGGCAGTTGGCCTGTGAAAGCTTCAGGTGTTTCCTGATTTTCTATTGTTTCCTGCTTTTTCTGAAAGATTGTTGGCTGGTGATTCCTGTAGTACCTGTTTCTGACATGGCTTTTAATTCCTAGGGCTGAGTGGTTTTAAAGTTATGCTAAAAGACTCTTTTGCAGAGGATCACTGTTAGAAAAGAAAATCTAATTTCTTATTATATAATCTGAAAAAATATACTGGTAGGGATTTATCATTCTGAAGCTGCCAGGTAGTTTTCTTTCTTTGGTTTCACTCATCTACCATTGAATAGGATGAAGTTATGCAATAAAAAAAGAAGTACATGAGAACATGAACATTGCATGCTACTTTTAGAGATTCTGAATGATTTTAAGCTACATATAGCTTAAAATCCTTTATTGGGCAAAAATGCATCCAGTGTGTGCTTCCATTTACCTGTGCTGTAGGGAATATCACAGCCTTGGCTGTGCCTTTTTGTTCAAAGTTACTGCTACAGATTTAAATGACAGAGAAGCCGCTGTACTTCTAGGTCTGTGGAAACAAACTGCCTTATGATTTCTTTAGGTCCTGTGATAACAGTACAGTTACTGGGGTCTTACTTGCAAAAGGAGGCTGTTGTATGAGTAAGTATGGTGAGCTACAAGAGGCAATGAAGGTAGTTTGGAAAATACAGTGTGCAATAACATTCCTCTTGGACCCTGGGCAGAGTCAGTCAGTGCTTTATCTACCGCAGTTGCTACATCATTCTCTCAGCAAGGCTGCATGGGCTGTATTGGCCAGCTTCTGCTCAAACCTTGCTTCCTCTGGTTGTGTTCCAGGTCCATCGGAGATCCTGTCTTCTTCCTGAATGAAGAAATCATGATAAATCTTTTCACTGATATTTTTGGGTAACTCCAGCTTCACAATATGACCATGAGACAGGGGGGTGAGGTGTGTTTTCTGTATAATAAAAGCATCACACTCTTCATAGAAAACTTGTTATAGACTGAAATAGTGTGTCCGTGTTCATCCCCCATGGGATTGGTCTTCACTCTTTCTTTTTTGGCCACTTGCTATCATGAAAAGCAAATGTAAAATATTATCCTGGACTTAACTGGTAGCATAATTAGAATAATATATGTAGTTTGAACACTACTCCTCTGCAGAGGGAGAATGGGCAGATGAGACATACACCTGGTACTCCAGTGAGGACCAACTGGGCACCAGATTTTCATTTTCACCCAAAAGGAGACTTACAGAGTGAAATGATTTCCAAATCAAAATCCATTAAGCAAGAGAAATCAGTATACAATGACCATTTCACAGAATCACAGACTAGCTTATGTTGGAATGGACCTCAAAAGATCACCTGGTCCAACCTTTTGGTCTAGTGCAAAGGCTGATAGGAAAAATAGCATAATTAAAATTCATTCGTAACTCCTTATACTTGGCATGTATCCAGAAAATATTGAAAGAATGGACTTTTCCAAAGATCTACACACCTAGTAACGCATTTCAGGACTTCTTTGCTAGGTTTGTTTTTACAAGAATATAAACAAAAGGATCTCTTTTAGTACCGGGGACTATTAGTGCTAAGAGCCCAAATCTGAGCAATGGAGTTTTGCCAATTGCATCAGTTTCTGCCATCCTCACCTCTCCCAGCTCCATTCATTCACCATAAAAAATGTCCTGTAAGGTGCTTTAAAAAAAAAAAAAATCCAAACATTTGCTAAGGTGGTTTATATTTCAAAAACAAAGACTGAGGAAACTGGAAATATAAAGATGAATACTGGTTTTTACTCACTTCTGTAATTCTAGGATCTCTTTTTGTTTTGACATTGAACCAAGTCTCCAGAGTAGAAACTGATGTTATACTTGCAAGATGCTATTTTTAGGAAGGATTTATAAAGTACTGTTCAGGTAAATGGTTCTCCAAACCTCCTTTGTGTGAGCATTGTGTGAGAAACCACTGGAGTATCAAGCAGAAAGTAAAGTAAATTTTCTCCATCCTTCTTTAAGAAAAATTCTGAGAACCATGCAAACTCCTGGACTTATGTGAACTACATTTTCCAGGTTATTCAATTACTCTGACCTGTCAGCATAGTTTAGCTATAATTTGTGGTCTGGGAAGAGATCAGTGATTGCTGTTCAGAAACTGTCTTGTGTGTGTAAGATTTCTTTGTAACTGGAAAACTCAGGTTAAATATAAAAATTAATCCAGTTCAAAATAAGAATTCAATGTGGTTTTTTTTTTTTTCCTAGATGGAAGTGAATTGTTTTATTGTGCTTTAAGGATATGCTGAAGCAACTGAGCTAGGTCTCTTCCTTGGTGCATGATGAAAACACCACACACTTGTGGCCCAAATCTTTTATTTCCTTATCCTCAACTTTTACTGGAGTGTTTTTAAAGTCAGTATGATGCTTTGTCTCTTCTATTTATCCCTGTGGCTGACTTGTAATAAATATTTAATTTTTGGGGTTTTTTTAAAGCAGGAGAGGTAATGTGCATATATGTCAGGATAGCTGGTCCCCAGAAGGAGCTCCTGCAACGCCACTGCAGAACGCAGCTTTGGCTGTTGTGAAACAGCATTGAGAGGAGACAGGCTAGCAAAGAGTGGCTGAGAAGGCACTTATTTGCTTACAACCTTGTGCCCTCATTTTCTTGTGTGTTTCATTTCTGGGCCTCACAGCGGCATGGGCAGGAGGACAGGTAGAAGCTGAAGAGGGAAGATGGGTTTGAATTGCAGCACTTGGGTTGCTGCTGAAATTGTGGGAAAGCAGGAATTGATGGGAAAGGTGATTGCAAAGGCCTTCAACTCATTTTCTGAGAGAAAGAGAATGGCTGTGATTGTCAGGCCCTTCTTGTGTGAACACCAGGTGACATGAAGGTGTAGTCTGGGTAAAGGACAGTTTAATTCCCTACAGGCTTTGTGAATCGTCAGGCCCAGCAGTGAGCGATGCTGCTCTGAGGCTGCTGGAGGAGCACAACGCAAGTTCTGGGTTCAACCTGTTGAGAGAGAACTTTGCATGCGGAGAAAAGCGGTTTTAAGGCTCTTTTTAAAAGTTGCCTTTGGCTGATGTGGTACAAATTCTAATGCACATGTTGGCTCCCTGTAAGACCAACATTTGTTCTAATTTGATTTGCTTTTAGGAAGCCCATGCAAGATTTAATCAACAAAGTAATCTTACCAGTAAGTAAAGACCAATGGGAGCAGATATGCAATAAGCAGAAAGAAAAATAATTAGCAGTTCCTTCTTTTTTTACCCAAGAGTCATCTGTAAATTCTGTCCCAGGCACAGTTTTCCATGTTTTCTGAGCCTGGCTGCTAGAGTAGACTGTCAATAGGGTAGCCTAAAAGATGATCACTTAGCAGTGAATTCTCTTCCCTCCTTTTCAGTACTTGCTTTGCCTTCTGCCTTTTTTTGGATTTAAATGTTTGTGATTTTCACCTCTTTATCCATCATAGCATACCATTGACTGAATAATACACTTTTATTAAGCTGCCCTCTTTCTGTGAAATAAATGCCAGTAATAATCAGTCAATCATTCAATTCATATGAATGTGGAATTTAGATGTGGCTGTTTGAATTGGGTTTATAATATACCATTTCTTGGTACAGCATGTTCTTTGATAGTATTCTTTTAAATGACTGTTTCCAACTGCACTGGAAAGCACCTATGAAAGAAATTGTTTGTGATGCTATACTTAGTTTAAATCTCCTTTTTTCTTCAGCATTTCTGTCTGTATTTCATTTCTATGCAAATTATATCTTTGTGAGTAAGTAAAATTTTACAAACCAGTTAAAATGCAGCTATGGAATGAATTATCAGAGAAAATTTGGAAAATGTGCTCATGAAAGGAAAATTGAAGAAAACATTTAAATCTAATTGTGTATTATTCAAAGAGAATTCCAGAGCAGCTCTTGGGCAAATATTACATAAATGTATACCTATATTAAATGATTAATTTACCACAGGTAATATACTTGAAGGCTCAGGGACTATTTTCCCATTAGCCTGTGCATGTAGCATTTCTCAGCTGAAATATAGCCTAGGTACGCAAATGCACTTCACTTGCTCACGAGGAATTGCAGAGAA
This sequence comes from Dryoscopus gambensis, assembly GCA_013389985.1. Taxonomy (NCBI): domain Eukaryota; kingdom Metazoa; phylum Chordata; class Aves; order Passeriformes; family Malaconotidae; genus Dryoscopus; species Dryoscopus gambensis. Next base: position 36,733 of record WEIT01015305.1, on the reverse strand, counting down.
AGAATTGTGAACATACTGCTGTCAGCAGCTACAGAGCAGTGGCACTGCTCCCAACTATCCCAGTGCTTCATCTCCATTAGAGCAACAGTGACTGAGTTTACCCTTGAAGGAAGCCAACCCCTGATGACCAAGAATCATTTCATCTCCTCCCAAATACAAAGTATCCAGCCCCCCCGAATTCATTAACAGCTGGCAGATCAACTGTGAATACTCTGAATAACTACCAGACTCTCAGCAATCGATCTCCAAAACGGGAGACTTGATAGCTGTTATTTGTCAGCCAAGAATAATTTCTGTGATTTGTGCCTCCATGAGATATATGCTTCCCCTCATGAGACAGACTGGCATTGTGAGTGGTTTCACCCCTCACTTCACCATTTGCTAGGAAGACTGTGGGCTGAAGTGCAGAAGCGAAGGTACTAACTAAAGGGCCTCCAGTACTTTCAGAGCTACCAGGGGAGAAAGCAACTGAAGTCCAATCCAAAGGTTGTGTTGATGTCTCCAGAATCCAGGAGATACTGTAGCAAAGCTCAACATGAACATTTTTTTTAATATGTATTTTAGACATAGCTAATTCTACTCATGCCTGCCTCTTCACAAGTCCTGAGCTGCATGTCTGGAGGGCCCGGCTAGAGCAGAAGGATGACAGGTGCAGTTATCTTCCACTCCCTGGATCTCCTGGGCTCTTCAGCATGTGGTCAACAAGTTGAGGTCACGAAGATGTGCCTTTAAGGAACCGGCAGCAACTGTGGTCTTTTGAGACATCCTGACCCATTTCTGTAAGTTATTAATATTTCTTCCCTTTTAGCTCATTTTGTTTGTGTCTTAACATTCCAGTCCTGTCCATTATCTGTCTGTCATCTCCTCTGTTTAAGTCTGTATGCTTCCTCCACCTGGGTGTTCTGTGAAGGTGCGTGTCTGGATGCTGGGAACTTGCATATCTGGGTAGCGTTGACACCTGCCACTCTTACAGCCCTGCTTCTGGTTTTCCTTTCTTTTCCTTCCTTTCCTTCCACACCCAGACATGCCCATTCACTTTCCATTCCTACCAATCTTAATACTTTCATTACAAATCTTGGTTTTCACAGATGAGTTTAATCAGTTTGGGTTTCTGCACCCAGCAGAATGTCTCCTCATTCCTTATAGACTGTTAGCGATGGCGTATTTCTTCTGCAGAGCAAATATACCCCAAAATCCTGAATTTTCTGGGGTACCCAAGTAGCTAAGGGCCAGATTAAGAAGAGCACATAGAAGTGCAGGAAGCTTTAAGGCACTGAAAGATAATATTGCACCCCCAGTTCCCTCCTTCTAGTAGCTCATTCAGCCTGGAGGCTTATATGGTGCTCCCAGCTTGAGTTCCAAGTTTCTTTGAAGGTTCCTGGTCTGAGCAGACGGGTGATTAGATGACGTCTAACATGGCTGAAGGTCTACCAGCACCTGTACCTGTACCTGAAGAACTTGGTCTTCCAGGAACTATGCAACACATGCTTGGACAACTCAGCCCCCTGTGAAAACTCACAGGAGTTGTGCCTTGAGGGGTTGGTTTGGAGCTGTTTAGGTCACTGCTTGGGGGCTCCCAGCTCAGCCTGTGGCTCTGAAAGGAACTGTGGTGCTAACAAGGCATTCCGGCTGACACTTCAGGGGCCAGGTGCCCTACACTGGGCATTCTAATGAAGCAGAAATGACATGTACAAAGCTTCCACTAAAACCACGTGCCACTGCTCTGCAGTGAAGTCCATCTGTTAATGAATTGTTGTCGACTGTATGAACACTTATACTGAACAGAGATGACATGAAGCTTACACACTCTTATTTAAGTAGTCACAGTAGTCCCCATCAGCAGTAGCTCTAGCATGGTATTTTCTATATTTTTAAATGCATGACAAAGGAAATTTATCTTTAATTTAAGTTTCCATCAGGAAAACTTACATTGTAAGCTAGCAGTGAGGTTTCAATGTCTGTAAGCATCTGAAGGAAGGGTGTCAGAGGATGGCCCAGGCTCTGCTCAGGGGTGCCAAGCAATAGGACAAGAGGCAATGGGCAGAAACTGATGCACAGGAAGTTCCACCTGAACATGGGCAAGAGCTTCTTTACTGGGAATAGATTGTCCAGAGAGGCTGTGGAGTCTCCCTCACTGGAGATATTCAGTAACCATCTGGACACTATCCTGTGCAATGAGCTCTTGGATGACCCTGCTTGAGCAGGGAGGTTGGACCAGATGACCCACTGTGGTCCCTTCCAACCTGACCCATTCCATGATTCTGTTTCCATAATGCAGAATAGAGGGCTGTATGTGTGTGTTAGTTTTTTTTTCTACAGTATTTTCTGCTATTATAGGTATGAAAAAAGGTCATATTTTAAAAAAAGCTCATAATTCTGTACTGAATGCATACATTTTTACATCCAGTATATTAATTATGTGGTGAATACAATGCATAGCAGCTCATAGGTATTAGACTTCATGTTAATTTGCAATGCTCTCGAAAAACCAAGGAGATTCATTGGTTGGATGCAATTCAGCAAAATCATAAAAATTAATGAGTGTTCAAATAGTAGCCATATTCAGACAATATTTTTCAGGACAGTAAAAGATAGGATTCATCCTCCTTAATTTTCATAAGTTTAAATTAGATGTCCAAGTCTAAGTCTTCTAGGTTTTCTGTAGGAAGTGTTTAGAGAATCATCTCCAGCTGAATTGGAATGGAAGACTATAAATTTGCACGTGATCTAGAAAGATGACAAGGCAATTATTACTCATTATTTTTCACAAGAGAAGGGCTATGGAACACATAGCTAAGTCAACATCCTGTCTTTAAAATGAACATGGTGTGTAATTAAATCATCTCATATGTCATAGGATGCAGTAAAATAAAAAAAAAATTTAAAAAGATGTAGAGAAATTCAAGAATAGGTCCATTGCAGGATTATTGCATGTATTTATTTGACTGTGACACTTGCCTTGGGAAACCCCTGTGCTTCTCAATGAGATGGTGATGATATATTGGGGACAAATATTTCCAGCTGGTGGTTAGCATCAGAAACAGGATATTATTCTGAACTGATTTTTGCCCTGATCAGTTTTGGGATTTTATGTTCCTTTGTCTCCTTAGGTCTAAAGAGCATCACTGAAATAACACCGCAGTAACACTGAGTACTCTCAGCACTGTCAAAATTTTTGTAAGCATTATGTTGCAAGAACAATTTATTGTAATATTTCTAAAGACAGTTCTGAGTTTGTTTTTCCAAGGGAGCTCATGACAGCAAGAGCAAAAGCTGACTTCCACAGTGACCCTGGACTTACGAAGTGAAAGTATATGGTGTGTTTTAATGCCAAGTTCCCACCAAAGCCTCTCTATCACTCCTTCCTATGCTGGACAGGGAGGAGAAAGTAAAATAAAAGGCTCACGGGTTGAGGCAAGGACAGGGAGAGATCACTTACCAGTCATTGTCATGGGCAAAACAGACAAGACTTTGGGTAAAAAATTAATTTAATTTATTACCAATCAAATCAGAGTAGGATAATGAAAAGTAAACCTAAGTCCTAGAAAAAAAAAAAATCTTACCCCATCCCTCCTTCCTTCTTGGACATAAGTTTAGTCCTGATTCTCCCCCTTGTGACAGTGGATGCAAGACTGCTGTCAGGTCCACAGTCACGAGTCCCACATTGGGTACCATGTGACAGCAAACCAAAAAAAACCAACTCTCAGTCCAGGGCTACAGAAGAGGCTGCTATCACCTAAAGCTGCTTCAGTCCTGCTTGCTTTCTTGGTAGGTGCTCCTCTGGCCTCTTCTCCTCTCTCTTATGAGTTACCTGCCAGAGGTTACCTGCCAGCTGGTCTCTGGTCTTTAGTAGAAACACCTGGTTCTGCACAGCTGTAACTCATCACGGTCGAGGCTGCCTGCAGCCCATTCTTGTTTTCCTGCAACCTCACACTCCCTCAGCGGTGAGGGTAGATGGGAAATGGGGGCTGCAGTCAGTTTATTACAGGGTGCCCTGCTGGCCCTCCATGGGCTGTAGGGCAAAGCTGCCTTACCATGGTCTGTACCATGGTCTGTACCATGGTCTGCAGGGGAACCTCAGCTCTGCCTGGAGCACCTCCACCCCCTCCTTCACTGACCTGGGTGTCCGCAGTGCTGTTGCTGTCACATATTCTTGCTCCTTGCTCTGTCTGCAGCTGCTATTGTGCAGTAACTTTTTCACCTCCTTAAATCTGCTACTCCCAAGGTGCTATCACCATCACTGATGGACTCATCCTTAGTCAGTGGCAGGCCCGTCTTGGAGCCAGTTGGCACTGCCTACACTGGACACTGGGGAAGCTTCTGGCACTTTCTCAGAAAAACCAGTGCCACTGCTACCAAAACCTAGCCACACAAACCCAGTATGGAGACGTGACAATGTTTCCACTCAAGAGTGTTGATTCTTGAACAAGATATGGAGTTGGGAAAAGTGTTACAGAGTTTACAAGAACCTTCAAGAGGGATATCTTCTGTGCACAATCCTTGGTTTCTCACCTTGGAACAGGAAGTTTTGAAAGGGAGCAAAGTCACCCACATCTTGTTCTGGACATTCCAAGGTATGAACTGAAGATTTTTTTTTTTTTTTTTTCCTTTCTTGCTCCTAAATACTTGCACAGGCTCTAGATACCATAGGCCATGTTTTGTATGCATAGTGGGACAGGACCAAGACATTCTTTTCTAGAAGTATGATCATGCAGAACATCGACACCGGAATATGTGAACATCTCAGAATAGAAATGGAAATTTTTGCTCCAGGCCCCCAGCAGACTGCTATTCATCCAAACAGCCGCTCTCTTCCCCAAATTTAGATAAGGAGATTGATAACTTGACTTAATATTTTTAGAAAAATTTTCAAATTTTATTTTTCTTAGGAGCATCATGGTCAGTTTAGAGTTCTTGGAATTTGGACGTGTAGGATTTCCTAAATTCCTCCACAGAAGAGGATTAATCAGCTGGCCAAGGTTGCAAAGGGAATCCTTTACTGTGCCATTTTCATGGAGGCAGCTTTGCAAAAGTGAAAATTCCAGTCCCCTCTTTGCAAAGTTAGGTCTTGCTGATACCACACCACATTTTTACCAGACTGCTTGAGGCCTACATCTGGCCAGCTGCCAGTGGGCTGGGAGGACAAGCGACTTATTAAAGTGTGCTGGGCATGTGTGTCGTACAGAAAAAAGAGTGAGCAGCACTGCTAGTTCAGATGCATTTGTCCTCAGAATAAGAACAAAATCAGGACACGTTCTTGCTGCAGAGGCTTGAATAGAGTCTTTCTCTTTACAGTGGCTGAAAGACAAATTCAGCCTAAAAGTAAGGGTATGATGAAGGAAACTCTAACAGTATAGAAAATTAACCATTGTTATAATTTATCAAGGGCAGCAATGCCCTTCACTGAACAAATTTTAGCTCAAGATCTATTCAGGCATACATTTCAGTGCAAGAAGGGCTTTTGAGCTTGAAATAACACATAGAAAGACAATCTTATAGTGCCATAATGCACAAGGCTGGACTAGAGGATTTCTTTTTGTCCTTTAGGTCTGTGAGTTTCATGTAGTTCCTGTCTGCAAGAAAGAGAAGTCTTGTTAGTACATGCTAGAGGTATAGTGTTTTTAAAATGAGCACATTTACAAACAGGATCACTGTGATGGGAAATGGGGAGACTGGTTTTAGAGTGGTAAAACAGCAGCTGGTGGTTTCTGTGCTAGGATATTAAGACACATTAAAAATACATCTTTCTCCATTATTAAAGATTTAACTACACAATTTGCATAAAGAGGAAGCTAATGCAATATGGCAATGACCAAGTGCCGAGTGAAAGAGCCAAACACAATAGAATGGAGGTCAACAGACCAGAAAGGGATTTAGGATAGAGAAAAGCAGTAGAAAGGAAGAAGTAGTGTTTGTGTTTGCCAAAGATGCTGCTGTGATACCTGTGTGTGCAGAGTCCCATTCAGTGAGAAGAACTGGATCGCCGTTCTTTGAAATGTCTTTCTTTTTTTTCGTGCTTCAGAGCATCACTTAAGATTCACATGTCTGGTACATCACACATACCTACTTGAATGCCTTTCTCCATGAGAAAAATTGTATCTTTCATCAAGGTAATGTATTTTTTTTTAACTGTCAGAATCATTCCAATGAAATGCATGAAGAAATCAATAGCAGAATTGTATTAAAGAAAAGCCACAGCTTTGTTCACAGTTAAAGGTTTCAAGTTCAATAATGTTGGACTTTAAAGAGAGGGAAAGAAATTTCCTTCATTTTTGCTATAATGCACTTAATGCACTGTACAGAGAAGAATAGAAGCGCTGTCCAATAGACCCTTTGTGTTTTCCTCAACCTTTGCTATCAGTCTCCTTCTCCATTTCTTTTTAATTCTCATTCATTTTCAAGAAAAGACCCTTCCACTGCAAACAAATTTAATTCCTTCCAGTGGCACTGCACCAGATATCACTGCATCCTGTCACAAACCATATCTGTGATCTTTAGAGAACTATCTTTTATTTTGAAATATTGGTAGAAAATATATTCCTGGTTCTGTTCTTTCTGAGGTTAAAAAAAAAAAGAAAGATAAAAGAGTAGGCTACTGCCACAATGAGTATATTTTTTTCAAATGAACCTGTTCTCAGTATGTTTATACACAGTGAAGAGAAGAACCAGATAAGCAAGATGTAATTTCCTTCTGTCACGAATAAGACTATTTATTGAGGATTATTTTCTTTGGCAGTCCTTTTCTGTCAGAAATGCAGGACTGCACCAAAACAGCTGCTTCTGTTTGGAACTATTCTCAACGACCTAGCTGCGATTCCTGGCTGTACCTTAGGGATTGTTGCCCTCAGCGTTTGTCTCTTTGGTGTCTCTAAGTTGTCTTCTTCCATTGAAATGTACTTCAGGCAGTCATTTATCACAACCTCCCTTTGAAATGAGCTTGCTTTTTTCCCTTGCTGTCTGAATATTCCTCCCACCGACAGCTACTCTTTCTTTACATTCTTTTTACATTACTTTGCGTGGGTTTTTCTGCCAGCTACCTCTTACAAGAGAGTTTTGCTTTCTGATTTTAAATAGCATTTCTAATAAATACTATTTACATTTCTAAAGTAAATACTTTTCTGGTGAGGGAGAAAGGACTTCTGCCATGGAGCAGATAATTGCCTGTATCCTTACAAATACTTAAACTGGGGTTTAAGTTCGCATGGTCTGACCATCTCTGTATTAATAAATTGCATAGTGGTTCAACATTTCCCTGTCCAGCTCTAACTGAAAAACTGGTTACCTTCCACCAGGAACAAACTCTGATCTGGTTTCCACCTGAAAAGCAGAGTCTCTGGGAATACTTATGAAAACGTGAATGTGATTAAAGACCTGATGCCTAGGAAGACCACAGCCAACAGCACTGACTGACAGTATAGCCTCGTCTTCACTTACTCCCACATCCATGGTATTGTTTCAGGCTGTTTATTCCCCACACCACAGAGCAGATTCTGAGTGCATCAGCAGTTTTCCCACCTGCAGCAATAATGCAAACAGCAATGACAAGGTACCTCTTGGCTCTTTTTTCAAAGATCCCATCAGAATCCCCCTCCTTTTGGGAGACACGGGAAAAAAAAGGTGCTGGTGAACCCTTATTTGCCTCCTCACATGCACAATAATAATGCTGTTAGCAAGTTTGTACCAACTTCTTGTCTCCTTCATGGACTTAGACTGGATAGAGGCATGATCTCTGCTTGAGATTCCCAAACTGGTGAAAAAGGGAGCAGCTGTGCTGGCTGAAAGGCTGCTGGAAGGTTTGCCTATAGTAGAATTAAGAAAATTGAAAGGATATTTACTTTTAATTTAGTAGTAAGTGTGAGGCATCTTCTAGGAAGCAGACAAAAAGAAAAATGCGTGAATAATAAAAATTTAATAAATTAATTAATCTGACTTACATTTATCTGATCCTAGTTGAATTGGAGATGATATCAAAAAAGTAACTTGATTTGTAGTTTGAAGTTCTGCAGTGCCTATCCCTCCCCCTTTACCTGTAGAAAGCCTCTGTGGTCTCCTGTGTGTAACTTAGCATCCAAGTGCTGAAGTGCAGGGTGAACTGAAACCTGAGAGAGCAGATGGATGACTGACAGTGCTTTGACCCACACTTATAAGGTAATGATGAAACAGTGAACCTGTCTCTAAAATGTAGGGATTGCCTAGTTCAGCTAGCTGGTTCAACCAGTTTAAAATGGACTGTGTCACCTCCTTATGCAAAGCAACAGTTTTCTCACTATTGGCCAAGTAGTGAATTTACTACTCAGGTTCTGACAGGTCAGACCCTTTAGCTTTTTTATTTCAATGTAAGGGCAGCTTTTACATCTTAGCTTTGCACCTAGAGATGCTTATTCCCTGTCTCCCTTGTGCCAGCACACTCCACTCTCCACTCTCTCTGCAGTCACTTAAGTCAGTGGAGGTGAACGGAACGGGAGGATCAAGATCTGCAGGGAGAGTCAAAGCACAGCCTTTACTTGCGGGGGAGGATGTGATGGGACAAAGTTTAGGGCTGCTGCTGAAGCTAGATCTGATGAGGAGCACACTGGTCTGGTGGAAGGTGTCCCTGACCATGGCAAGTGGATTGGAACTAGATGTTCTTTAAGGTCCTTTCCAGCACAATCAATTCTGTGATTCTATCAAACACTGAAAGGGTCTATGGCAAAGGCTTGTGGAAAGATTAAAGAAGAGCAGGAAGACACGTGGAGCAGGGTAGTGTCTGCTAGAAACCTGTATTGGTATTGCTCTGCTGTGTGCCCAAGGGCATCCTGATCATATTTTGTCCAAGGATGAAGGCATGGGAGGGATAACTCTGTATCATCATTCTTGTGGAAAGATTAATGATGATCAAGGGCATCCTGATCATATTTTGTCCAAGGATGAAGGCATGGGAGGGATAACTCTGTATCATCATTCTTGTGGAAAGATTAATGATGAAGACCTGGTACAGGCAAGTCCATTTGCTTTAAATAAACTCTTGTATTTAACTGGTGGCTTGGCAACTTCCCTTGTTTTCCTGTGCAATGCTCTAATGAAATAGTGTGGACAAATCCTGTGACTATTTCCCTAGTTACTGTTGTCCTGGCAGAGTGCTTAATGCACATTCATGACCGTAGCATTCAAAGACATCTCCCAGCTCCACAACATCGGCCTCTTGTGTGTGCTGAGGGATTGAAAACCATCATGAGTTTCCACCCTGAGTCTCACACACGGGAGCTGTCTGCTGGTGTACCACCATGCCAGCCATTCCTGCATTCCTGCAGTGGGGGTTTACCAAGGAGACAGCAGGCTCTTTGCTGCTGGTCTGTGTGGTGCCTTGTGTGAAGGACTTTTTACCCCTGCCCTGAGCACTTCCTGTCCCAAAGGAAGACAGTAAGTGTTAACGAGTGGGAAAATGGACAGGGCGTAGCCATTGATTATCAGAAGGGTCCAAACCCAATGTCAGCTCAGCCTTTCAGGGAGCAGCAATATATTAAAATACTGTCTATTTGTAAGATTTCCCTAGTCTGTCAGATCCTCTATGTTTAAAAATGTGGGATATGAGACAATAGATGTTTTCAGAAAGCATCTGCTGTAAACAAAAATGTGTGTGTGACTGCATATAATGGATACACACGATTTAAGAGAGTGCTGCAAAACCAGATAGATTTTGTGTGCAGATATGTATGGAGACCACTTTTATAGTCTGAATGTGTGTGCACACATTTAAATACTCAACAGTATGAGATGTCTTTTGGTGCTCAGTACTCTTCTGATCTTCTGTAGTTTTTTTCACTCAGAAATGCTGCCAAGAATAACTGAATTCGTGCTTAAAAATCATGTGCCTGGGCAGTGGTATTGTACCAGGTGCTCTTACTGCCTTGATGTGCCAACAAGCCTCATGAGTAGGAATGGGAATTGCTCTATTTGGACAAATATTTTTTACTAGTTACAGTATATTTCTTTAAAAAATACTATTTTTCAGAATGTAAGTGGTTGCAGCCATGCTGTCTCTACTCAGACATACCCACACAAGTATACAACATTCTCGATGTTTTATGGGTATTAAATTACTATAGAATTAGAACTTCTTGAATTTGAAAACTGTTTGAGTAATTGTTCATGGTCTATGGTCTATGTCATTCTCTTTTTTCTTTCCTTTTTTTTTGGGTTTTTTTTTTTTCTTTCCTTGGTTTGGATGCAAAATTTTCCAGTTTCTGCATCAGTTTGCCAGAGTTTGGTTGTGTCTCAAGGGAATGCATAGCCATTGCCACCAACTCTTTAGAAACGTTTCAAACACAGTAAAAAATAAAATGAAATAATGAAAACACTTGAAGATGTAAGACGAGACTGTGTAGCTAGCTGTATGATGGAATTTTGAAACACTTCTTTGCACTCAGCTCTTGTGAGCTGACAGTGGTCTGTGTGTACACTGAATTTCGTAGGGAGCTACCCCACTGTCAGAAACAGCTGTGAAAAAAACCAAACTGTAGTATTTCATTACAAACCAGTTCTCTTTATGTACATGCTTTTCTTCCTGGCACTGAAGGAGGGGTTTTCAGGTTTCTTTTGCTTTTATAAACTCTCCAGATATTTTTCAGTGAGAATACTCCATACTAAAATGTACAAGAACAGGTTCTTTTTTTCATCTTAATTGCAATTCACAAAGGACTTTTGCAGTCAGACCACCCCAGTACAGAAACTCTGACTCACTGAAGTGAGCATCAAGAACCAAAGCCCTTTGGACATAGAGGTGAACCTCAGGAGTAGCATCTGCCTTTAACAAGAGCTTAACCCTTTCAGCTTTTCAGTGTGAGCTGTGCCCATTCTGAAAGAGGACCAGAAAGGAAATTCAGATTATTATAAAATTCCAGGTTTGGGCTCCACCAAAACCCAAAGATAACCTTTTTTTCCCCCCTAAAATCTATATGAGATTAAGAGGAATGCCTGAAATGTGAATCTTTACTCAGGAAAGGTAATGTTAAAAAAATGCACAATGAAGTAAAAGTTATAAACACAGCATAAGCCAAGACTTGTTGGTTTACTTGTAAAACTAATACAGGTTTCAAAGTTTCTGTGTTAGACAAAGAGCCCCAAATGAGACTTACGGTAGCAAGTACAGTTTATTTTCCACTTTAGCTTTTCAAAAGTTGATGTCAAACCATAAAAAGAAAAAAATTAATTAACTGCATTTTTACTGTAGCTATGAAAAGAGAGAGAAATTGTCTCAGAATTAGTAGCTTTAAATTTGCTGCATTTGAGTCATTCCAATCTGCTGTATGCGAATTTTTGTGGAGACTTCTTAATTTAGTGACTGAGCCAATTCAAATTGTAGTAGTACAGAGACTGCTTTCATAATGCAGCATCCAGGTGTCTTTGGCAAGGTCCATGCACTAGCAGTTCAATTCTATCATGCCTGTTCTACAAAACATTTTAAAAATAAATAGTTTAAAAATCTTTCTGTCTGATACAGCAAAACCAATTTGTGCCCTTTATGGTCTGACAGCTTAATTTTTTATTTCTTGAAGAAAAAAATCATTCAATTCCTAAACCCAATTTGGAGTTACACAATTTGTTAAAAAGCCTCAGAAATTAGCAAGCAGCTTTTAGAAATGTTTAAGTTAAAAACAGCCAGGAAGGTTTGGGGATTTTTTATATTTGTTTAAAAAAATTATATCCCCTCAAAATGAGACCTTTGTGCCAAGTTTTATTCTGGAGCAAAGCTTTACAGCTGAGCTAAAACCCCCTATAATAGGAGAAAAGTGACAGACCCTTAACTATAGTAGCATGAACAGCACTGCTATAATTCCTGGGTGAACTTTGTCCCTGGATGTGTGTTTTTGGAGTGTGCCGGGGTGACATTCAGCCTCTACATTCATTTTTATGATAATTCAGAGTAAATTGTGGTGCAATAAACTCTTCAAGCCTGTCTTTCTTGTGAAAGCCATGAATCAATCAGCTGCAGGCTTTTTTGGGTCTTTTCAATGTATAGTGATCATTTAGATTTGACATGCATTGTGAGACCTTGGCTTAGCTCCTCTCTATGGTCTGTCATTAATTCCAGCCTTTACTGTTCTGAAGTACAGTGAAGGATGACTGAGAAATCATTGCCCCTCTTCAGCTCTGTTATTGCACAAAATAGCAGCGCAATAATTTTTTGTCAATGTTTTACTCTAAAAGCTTTCTACATCAGTTTTGAAAAGGAAGCAATAAAGCCCATTCAATGGTATGAATAAAAATCCTTTGAGGTTTAGGCGCAGGGCTGCTTTTCTTCAGCTGGTAATCAAATTGGAGCTAAAATGAAATTGAGTTTTCTTATGAAAATAGCCTTTGTTGCTGGGAAGGCTGGTAATTCATAAACAATAACCTGCTCTTTTGTGTGGATAATAATATATTCATGTTCTTTCAATAGGGTAAAAGCCAGACCTAGTGCATTATGGTACAGTAAAAATAGCAGAAGGAGCTTGCTGGAATAATCTTGAGGAAGAGATGTAGCATTCGGTGACTTAAGCTTTCAGCTCCCATCTGAAATTGTACTTTGCTTTTATTTGCGAGCTGGGTTTTAGTTGTTGATTTGTTGCCGCTATACAATATTTGGTTAATTGTGGAAGATCTCAAGCTGTGCTCATCACTGCTCCTGCGAAAGCTGCTGCCAGCTGCTAGAAACAGAGCCTGCTGCTACAGGATGTACACTATTCACAGGAGCAGCCTCTCAGCGCTGATTATCACTGAAGAGTTCGCTGCTCTCCATCACTCTGCGCCCTGCACGCAGCCGGACTGCGGAGCGCGGGGAGGCAGCCTGCCTGCCCTCTCCTCAGGGTAAGGGAAAGGCGTGCGCCGGGGCTGCCGACGGCGCGGCGGGCGAACTTGGCTGGGAATTTTCCAAGCGCTGGTGGGGAAACAGGCTCCCAGCCCTGGGAGGATGGCGTGGGCTTAGTCACTTTGGAGCCGAGCGGGGGCTGGAGGAGGACATGAGGGGCAAAGAGTGAGGGCTTCCAAGTGCTCTGTGAGGTGCTTTTGGAAATGTTGCTTTGGGGTTCTATTAGCCGAGCGAGACTTCGGAGGTTTGATTCAGCACTGGTTCTTGTTGAATTGGCGTACCTCGTTGTCACGTCTGTGTTTTGTGACTTGATGCTAAAAGGTCTTGGTATGGATGGAGGTTGCTCCCCAGATAGGTTGTGCGAGCAAAGGCAAGAGTCTGGCAGAAAACTATGGGAGCATGTCCTGTCTGTAGACTGTTTCTTTGCCTCAGCTCGGGGGGAGTGGAGGGTAAACTTCAGTCTGAGTACCTGAAATTACCTCCTTCCCCCTCCTCTCCATCAGTTTATGCTTTTAAATTGTTGATAGCTTTGATAGTGTTGAGCTCTGAGTGGTGACAAATTTGCATGCAGACACAGACAGGCAAAAATGCTGATTCGGAGTCTGTTTACATGTAAGATGCAGACTGGATCAGCCTCACCAACGCTGAGGTGAGAGATTGCTTAAAGATTTAGGTGGACTTTGACTAGTCTTCCCGCCTGGATTACAGAACTAATACTAAAGCCACTCGTCAGAGTGCCCAGGGAGATGCAGGGTGAGACACGATAGCTGGTCAAAACTGTGCCATTACTTGTGGATTTCAGTGGCAAGGGGGACTGGAGGACTGAGCGTGTCTTGGTGGCAAGTCGGCAGTAGCTTTGCACGGGGCTTTCTTACAGTGGAAGGGTTTGTAAGCCAGACTCTGCAAGCCACACTCTTTAACTGAAATAAGGAATTGATTAATACCAGCTGTGTTGTTCTCCTTATAAACTTACCCAAGGCTT
>WEIT01015305.1:203-16647 GCA_013389985.1 Dryoscopus gambensis | reverse complement strand
TTACAGCTGTTCTCATTCCAGACTGGATATGACACAGAAACCTAAAGATAGAAATATATTTATTCAGTTACTAAGCTCTAGCAGCAGTCACATGCTGTAGTGATTCTGTTATCTGACAACTACATTTCTGTTCTGAATGTCCAGGGGTCATAATGCTTCCGATGGTTTTCATTCTGCAAGAGAGTGAAATATCTACTAGCTTTATACAATACTGCTTCTCTCAGTAGATGATGGGCTAATGTCTTATGCTCCACTGAAGCTGATAGTTCAAAGCAGCAATGAGGGCTTGCCAGTTCTTTTTGGTAGCTTGTCAAGTGGATGCTGACCTTGTGCAGCAGTGGCATTGCATTATCTAGGTACAGGACACTGTCAGGCTGCACAGGAATTAGGATTCCCTGGGAGGCTGATGCAAACATAGCCTTGCAGAACACGAAGGTGTGCTCCCCTCCTTACTGGGACCCTCCTCACTCAGGGCTTTCCATGTTTTAGTTTGTGCTGGATCCTTAAATGAAGAGAAGAAAATGCTATCAGGGCTTATCTCATTTCAATATTGAGGAAGGAGAGGGGAAAGCAATGCATGTCTCTGCTTTCTGCCTGACTTCCACTGTGAGGAAAGGGAGAGCCAGCAAGCATACAGGACTTGGTCGAAAAGGAAGCAATCATCTCTCTTAATCAGGACAATCTTCTCCGTTTTCCTTGCTCTCTCTTCTGTTGCTGGCTTTATGTTATCTGCTGGCAAGGAAGTGTTGGGATCCTTTAAGCTCCAACAGAGATTATCTTTCTTTTGATCTTCTACCTTGTCTGCTTTTATCAGAGAAAGAGACAAATATCTGCATTGTTTTACTTTCCTTTAAATCCTGCTAGGTCTTTCTTGGCCCTTAAGCTGTTGACAATCTAGTGCCAGTCTGAATTCACGCTGTCATCTCTAACCTGCTAGGAAGATGCTGTGATTTGGGGCTCTGCAGTCACACTGGCAGAGCATCTCGAGCTTCTTTGATATATTTGTGGGCATGAGTTTCTGGAGTGCCTTCAGCTGTTCATTGATAGCAAGAAGAGAGCTTTTCCATGCTACTGACTCATACTCTGATGAAGGATGGAGCTCTGCAAAAGCTGGCTCCTGACTTGTACAGAGCTGTGAGTCTGTGAGGTACCAGGTGCAGGATGTTTTGCTTGCTGACCTGACAGAAAGGCCCTTGTTTCATTGCAGTTACAGTTAAAGTGTGCCTGCTTTGGGTTCATATTAAGACACTGTTAGGCCTGAAGTTCAATTTAGTACTTCAAGTAAGCTTTAAGCATGTTTCAGCTGAGGCATCTGCTAGATCTCATGGCACACAGAAGTGAGTTCAGATAAGGAACATGGCCTTTAAATCAGCTTTCAGTGAACAAAGCAACTGAATGGATTATCTGTAGAAAGTTTGTAATGTGATGTGTATCAGAAATTGACCGGTTGGGGAAAATCTCTGAATCGCTAGCCTTCAAAACTTTCTTTAATCATGTTTTTCAAAAAACGTGTCTAAGCATCAGAAACAACTTGGGTTTCTGTCAAGCTGCCCAGCAGGCACAATACATGTCCCATAAAAGCAATGGGAAAGTTATGTTTTCCCTATATGCTTATTTTCATTTTTCATTATTTTTATTCCCTAAACACTGTGAAGAATTAAATACAGATGAGGATGAACTCACATTGTTGGAGATGTTTCACGTTATGCCAGTAACTTCATTTTGCTTCACTGAGGAATAAAACTTGCTCATCTCCCTTAACTGATTAATGTGCATTTGTCAATAAAAGACATCTTTTTCCAATGACCTTGTATATTTCTGTAATCAAAAATACTTGACACAAACAGGGCATAAACACATGTGAGACTGAATGTTGTGCTGACCCTCTGCTCAGGAGAAAAATAGATTTGGGCAAATGACTTGCATCATCTTTATTCTGAGAGTACCTTAACAAGGTGTAGCTATCTATTGTTTTTCTCTGTACGTTAAAGATAAGTAGTATTGCCGTGTTTTTGCATAAATTAGTCTGAGGGGGCCAACTTTTCAAGCATTTCTCAATGAAATATGCATGATGAAACCCAGCAGCAGTTAGAAAAAAATACCTGTGACATGAGACTGAAGGTGTGTTACAAGTGACAATAGGAATATTCCTGAAATAGTCTGATTTTCATCAAGTCAGTGTAAAATTAAACAACATAACTCACATGATCCAACATAGTTTAATGATATCATTATTATAATAATGTAATTAATGGTAGCCAATATATTAAAATATTTAGTAATTGCAATACATCAGTTGCAAAGATACTGCTGTGGGAAATATTAGTATCCCATACTATGTTGTAATTCTTGGAGAAAGATAAAATCCACACTATCTGAAAGATGACACTATAAAAAATTAAGAAATATGGGAAACTCTCTTAGTTTCTTTTGGTCTACCTTTATAGACTCCTCCATTTTATTACAGCAGGACCTATAATTTCAAAATAAAAATGGACATGTAGTTTCATTTCTTATGCCTGAGTGTTTCAGCAGATATTTTCATGAATGCAATATGAACACATTCTGGAAATGAGTATTGGGCAGTAAAATCTCAACAATTTCAAACCTTGAAAATTGGGACTAAAACTGATGAATGTAAATTATCATAACTATTTCAGTGAAATATGGTAGATGTTAATGGAAATATTTAAGATTGCTATAATAAAAAGCACTATTTTATTCAAGACTTCTTATTTTATGAATTATGACCATATTCATATGTTCTTCATTTATGTTTAACAGATCAAGTTTAAAAGTTGATGAATAGTGACTTGTGTATCCAGAACAGAACTTTTGTGCAACACTATGAATTAAAGTTTTAATAGCATTTACATAAGAATTTGGTAAAATCAGTACCACTGTGCTGCTGCGGCCATCCAGTCAGGTGCTGATGTGTCTGAGAAGACAGAGCTCTGCAGGTCCCTCTGCTGTCTCCAACTGCTTGTACCAAGGCAGGTACTGTATTTGTCTGGGGTTAGACAACTGGTTTTAGGGCTCGTGAAGGGTCATATAGGATGGCTTCAGTAAGAAAAGAAGCTTGAAACCCCTGTGTAGTGATGAAGAATGAGGCTTGATGGAGTGTATTTTAATGTAAAGGTGTTCCCCTGGTGTTAACTTCCATTAAATTCTGCTCCTTTTAGTTTTTCACAGCTTTTTACAGAGTTGGAAGAATGTTTCAGTTGCTTTTAGGTTGAAGTAAGGGCCTACTGTATTGTCTGCCCTATTCTTTCAGGAAGTGTGAAAAGTCCTCTCCACTCCCAAGTTTTCAAGCTTAACTTTTTAGAGGCAACTATGATCTCACTTCTTATTTTCTGCTTTGTTCTCTGCTTCCCTGGTAGACTTGTCAGAGAGAGAGTGATTGACTAGAATTCCGTTTTGGAGGTTATTGATTGCACAGGAGTGGAATGTATGGAAAGACAGGAAAAAAGTTAAATGCTAGTAGTTTTACTCTGTTTCTGAGGCATCAAATATAAAGCTAAAGGTGAAGGGCTATGCTGAGATGCCATCCTTGTTCCCAGAACTGGAAGAGCTTGGATGCTATGGTATTTAATACACTAAATCCTATACGCTTTGAAGGCTTGACATGAGTCCTTCTCTGTGTGCTTCAGTAACTTTTGAGCTGAATGTTTGCTGTTGAGGACTGTCTGAAAGCCACTCTGGTTATCAGGTCACTGTGCAGGGTCCTCAGACAGATGGCAGGTGGGTGGTACAATGGGGATCCAGGATGAGAGAAGGCCAGCACAGTACCTCTGGGTAGGTACTTAAAAATTCCATATGTGACAGAATGTTGGACTGATCTGTATGAGCATGAGGCCAACAGACCTATTTTTGAGATAGGCTGGGAGACCGCATCAAACTAGGAATAAAGTTCAACCTCATGGAGAACCAGTAGAAAGGCAACTTGGTATTGTAACACTTAAACCTTTATGGCTCATTTCTGTCCTGTGCCCAGCTTCACAGTGGAAAAAGTGAGGTTTGCAAGGATCTTTTTAGAGCTGTAGAGCTTATCAGGGTCCTGTCTCCTTCCAATTTCTGGTGTTTGTGTTTTTCTGAGGAGTTTGTTTAGCAATGCAGTACTAAGATTGGTGTGAGATAAGAAAACTTAGAATTCTGTAGCTGAAATGCTGTGACTTGTATCTGAGGAAATGGCTGATATGGTGCTGTGCTCAGCCTCTCCTCATATAATAGATGATTCAAGCCCTTCATCATCTTTCCGGCCCTTTTCTGTGCTCACCTGAGTAAGTCTATTTCGTCCTTGCACCAAGGAGCCCAGCACTGGACCCAGCACACTGCGTGTATCTCGCCAGTGTGAGCTGGAGGGGAAGGATCCCCTTCTGTTACCTACAGACAACATGCAGTGCCTAATGCGGGCCAGGATGTGAGTATTTTCTTATTTCTAGAAAAAATAGTGATCCCAAACCCCCGCTCCACTATCTCCCAGTGGCTGAATTATGTTCAGAAAATAATGCTTTAAAAGCTCTTGTGCTCTATTGCTGCTGCAGGTGCACAGGCCATGCAAGCTTGTGTACAGATGCTTATTAATGTTAGGTGGAAGTATTGTAGTGAAGAGAATGTAGTGAGTTTGTACTGGAAAGTGTGCTAAAAGTAGAAAGCTGATTATCTTTCTCTGTTTATATATAGTAAGGCATGAATGCAGGCCATGTCAGTGTGTAGTGATTGCATCTTCTGTGTTATCTCAGACTTCCCTGTGTGATAGAGAAGCCAGGAATTTTGATTTTTGCTTTCCTGTGCTAATTTTATATTAGTGAACCTTCCAGGAGATTGATGGAGTTACACAGATACATATCACAGTATAGCAGAATGCTCAGCTGGCCCCTTAAACTCCACTGAAAGCATCCTCCAAGACCTAGTGCTGCCAGCATCGTAGGACTAAGGGGCTGTAGTCAAAATTTCTTAAATTAAGTCTAAGCTCTTGTAATTAAATGTAAGGCTATCTTGAGCAGAGGTGCATCAAACCCAGTTTTGGATTCACCGGAACATACACAGCAGTCTAGCTGCAATAATGAGGCAGATGTCTGGAAGAAAGTACATCCAAGTAGATGTTTCCTAACACTACCCTGCTGGAAAACTGTGAAACAAGTCCAGTATTTATATGGGAAACAGGTCTTGACTCTATTGACGGTGTTTTGCCACTTCTGGTGCAAAACTGGAATATGCAGCTACGTAATTTACAGTCATATGGTGAAAAGCAATATTTTGAAAACATGTCATCATTAGAATTTGTTTGAATCAGTTTCAGCCTTGCTTCTCACATGACAGGCTTTTACATCTTGTTATAGATCTGAAGGTTTTTGAAGAGCTTCATGTTTTATCAAAATAAAATGTACACGGCAGCCACATACACAAAACAATGTTCTAAAGACACCGAGGAATAACCTGCTGATACTCCTCAGTGTGTGTAAAATATTGAACCATGAGGTGATGGGACAGTAGCAAAGCACAGCACGGGTAGCTGCTGGTTTCCTGGGAGTGTCCAATGGAAGATGTCCCCTTGGGAAAGAACAGAAGGGATGAGTATGTGATTTGGACTCAACATATTGTGGTTGACTTTTCACAGGCCTTTAGGAAGGCTCATTGGAGATATGGCTGTTTGGATGTATGTTGTGGATGTTGCTATAGTCATGAGCAAGCAAGAAGACAGATCTTACCTCAATAAACAAGTAAGCTGCATTTAAGGGAAAGACAAGAGGAAACAGGAAAATTAAGTTGAAGTGCAGGAGATCATACGATAATGAACTTTACAGAGAAGCAAAGATCTTAGCTCATATATTGCCTTCTTAATGTCAGAAAGGAGAGGACGATTTTTGAGAGAATGTCTGAGGTACTGGGAGACTAAAAGCCAAAAAGCACATTTAGGACAGCTTGGAAAAGTGGGGAAATACTTTGGAAAAAAAAAGGAAGAAAACTATGTTGAGTGTGGCATTATTGTCAGGGGTAAGGCAATGATCAGAGGTGTGCTAGGGTACTCCATGAGGTCCTGGTCTTACTGTAGGAGCCTGTTACTGAGGTGATCCATCACTTCAGCAAGAGAGCTGGAGGAGTGGATCACAGCAGTTGGGATGATGAATTTGAAGGTTGGTCCTACTAGTAGGGATGTTTTAATAGGTTTAAAAAGGCCTGAGGTAACTAATACCAAGCACAGAAAGGAGGAAATTCCTGGAACCAGAACAAAAACTAGTTCAAAGCAGGAGATAAAGACTTGAAGGTGCAGATAGTCACCGAATGTAAAGCTGTGGAGACACAGTGAAGGCAAGCTTGGTCCAAATTTAAAATGATGCCGTATCTTCATAGACAGGCAGCCCTCAAACAAAACCTAATGAGGAGGGCAGCAATGATGTGTACAAAGCAGCAGAAGGACTATAGCAGAATTCAGATGAGTTCACCAAAGACTGGTAGGCTACCAGGAAAATTCAGTTGTACTAATAAAAAGAGAGGTGCTTAGCATTGCTTAAAATCAGGAGGCAGTATCTTAGTGAAATGGAATTTATGTTTTAAAAAAGAAACATATTAAAGACCTCAAAACATTGGTGTTCCATGGTATTAGGGCTGCATCAGTTCATCAGAAATACAGATGAGGAACCTCACAGCAACACTATGCCATAGTTGAGCATGTCTCCCATTATAGGTGAAAAAAATGGCAGAAAGGAGCTTAGCACCTCCGCTGAGTACTTGGAAAATGCATGAATAGTGAAATAGGCTCATTGACTGCAACTAAACTGCTTTTTCTCAAAGTTACACAGGGACATAAGTGCCTTGCTGAATTGAGAGCCTGAGGGTAGGGATTACAACTTGTGTTTTCTTGGCTCTCTGCCTGAGCAAAATTGGTTATGCCACACCAATCCTGAAACAAAACTTCTGTTTTTATTATTTGCAGAGTGCTGTGGGGAAATGAAAGCTGGTAAGGCGTAATTTTATTTGTGTGCTTTGAAATTTTATATTACCATGTATTTCTTGTTGCACTGTAATGAAGCTCTGATTTCCATATTAAAATTAATAAAATGAAAATAACATGAATGCAATATTCCTGCTGAATGCACATTGACTAGAGAAGGTTTTCATATTATTCCACAAGCATATTTATGACAGCCTATTTCTCTGTGTCTTGAGAAGGCTGCAAGTCCAAAGGAACTTCAGTCATTCACATTTTGTTTACTCAATCACAACAGAATTCACACGCAATCCACACTTGAATACCACTTTTAAACTAAGAAGTAAGAGAATAAGTTTCATTGTAATGATGTATAAGCATTTTTTTGGCTGTTGCTTGCCTATAATGGCTGTATTTAAAAAAGCAATAGCACTTCACTGGAAAGAAATAATCTGCTAAAGTAGAGCTTACATTTCATAATGAACAGTCTCTTGCTTTATCATGGATATTGGGCAGAGAACAAGTGTCACAGCTTTGATTTGGGTTCACCAAGTATGTCAAGCTCATGCAGCTATGACTTTGTTATTTGGGCCTCTCAACTTAGCAAAGAACGAATAGTTTGCAATAAGTAATATCAGTGCACTGTAGGACTTGACAAACGTGTTGTGCATTCAGAAGGGGTGGTGGTTTGAAAGTTATGGTTGTCTATCATCACTGGTTATTGCTGCTGAAAGCAGGGATCATGGGTTGTTCCTTACATCCCTGCAAAGGTACCACAACCCACATTGCACTGCAGTATATTAGGCAGTGCTCTGCTCGGTCTCCAGTTACACAGGAAGCAGACCAGCAGGAAGAACACAAGCATCTTTACAGCATGTGGAGGTTTAGATTAGATAATAGGAAAAATTTCCTAATCAAAAGGATAGCTGGACACTGAAACAGGATGCCAAGCCAAGTGGTGGAATCCCCATCCCTGAGGATGGGGAAAATGTTCAAAAACCATGTGGATGTGGTTTGGTGGTAAACATGGTAGTGCTGGGTTAACAGTTGGACTCTATGATCTTAGAGGTCTTTTCAGACCTAAACAATCCCATGATTCTATTCCATGCCTGCACCTCCCATACACCCAGCCTTTGTGCAGTCTCCACTTGTTCCTCTCCTGACACCTCAAAATATTCGTGGAGTTGCAAGTATGTCCCTCTAGGAGAGAGAGAGAAAGAGACAGAGGTTGGATGAAATTTTTCTAGAGCTTCTTGCAGCCAGCCCACTCTCTTCGGACATGCACCTTATGCCTCCCAAGATAACTTTTTCAGGATGGAGAAGTGATCTGAGAGACTCACAAATAAAAGACATTTCTCAATTCATCATCATGACAATTCTACCTGTCATCTTGGTGAAACTTCTACCTGTTGGATGGGGAAATAGGAAAAAGCTCTTTGGTAAAAGCATTTTTCCTTACCACTCTTGCCCAGCTACGTTTTGTGGGATTTATGACTTTAGAAGCATTATGATACATGAATCATTTTTTCACTAAAATTAATTTCAGGGGGCCAGAAGGCTGTCATTCATGTCAACATTTGGGTTTTTTTGGTATCTCTCTGCTACTTGAGGAAAAGTGAGCATCACTGGCAACAATTTGAATATTTTATTAGACAACATAGTCTTAATGGAGAACTGCTATCACTGACATTCACAGCATGGGCAGTGTGTGATGACATGTGGACATGTCATTTCCTGCCCAACCTGTTGTGTGTGCTCTGAATGAAGAAGTGTTGTTGGGAAATGTTATTCCTGCTCTGGTTGCACAAATCTAGAAAACATTAAGTAAACAAAAGAATTGTATATTCTCTGTGTTATCAAATAAAGTTTCTTTGCTTTTCTTCAACTTGCCTGGGTCTTTATTCTGGTCTTTCACATCAGGGAAATAAATTTTCTAGCAGGTTTTCTGTAAAGGAAACTGTTTTTTGGAGTATACTACCTAAAATGGGACACCATATACTCTTATAGCAATGCATGTATATAGTTTATAATGCAAAGCCAATATCATGCTGTAATACTGCAATATAAAATAATTTCATGATTTTCAGTGTTTTAATAGTAGGAAAACTACTATGGTGAAGCTACTTCTGTACCTGGTCCATAATACTTCCAAAAATATAAAAATAAATGCAGTTCTAAACTCTCTGTCCCCCAGGTAGTTTTACTATCAGAAAACATGGTGCCTCTGTTTGTGCTTCTTCATCTTTTAGTTGATTATGCTTTGTGGCCAAGAGTATTTTTTAAATGGTGCCTTTATGAGTCTATTCCCTTTTTGAATCCAAAATGAACTTCAGTTTTGATTATATGAACTCAAGAAGGACTCGGTTATTCGTTAAGAATAACTAAAGATCATTAAAAAATTTGAGGTTTTATTTTTATTTTCAGAAGAAGTGGTTTAATGTTGCCTGAGAAGTCAGCACCACATACTACAATTTAACGAACCAATTCTACTAAGCTGTACATTTCTCATGTTGCTTTTGTTTATGGTAGTAAAGAAATGAACACCACAGCTGTTTTTCTGAATCACCTTTCCAGTATAACAGTCTGTTATTTGCTACTGATTCATGGCAGAGAGAAAAAGATTCATCCTAATGGCACTGCCAGAAATTGCCCCATCTGCTTTTACAGTCAAACTTTGCCTTTCAGTGCAGTGCCACTAAAGGTGTGTACGTGACTGATCTCTTATCCACATCACAGAATAAAATGCCGTTTTCACTTGCCTGTGAAACATGTATTTTGATATTGTAGCACTAGTAAGTACTTGGAGGCACACTGAGGCCTTTGACACCACTGTCCCTTTCTGTGAAGACTGTTCTGGGTACAGGTGATTTTTTTTCTTTTGTTTTCTGCATGTAGAAAATGAGGCAGGATAGGTTTCCTTTTATTACCTGGTATTTGGAAGGGGAAATCAGTTCAAGTGCACTGTACCCTCAATTTGATAGTTACTTGAAATGGAAAACAGAGGACTGACCCTGAGGTGATGCAGGATCAGATATGTTCTTCTTGCTTCTCTGCACAGCTCTCTAAAGCAGTGTCAGTCACTATGGGGAACTATAAAAGCCATAGCAACATGATGAGAAAGTGTTTTTTGCTCAAGCATTGGTGGGAGCTTTTTGTTCCTCTTCCCCTGGCTTTTGAATTTTTTGGGAAGAGGGGTGAGGTCAGTGGTTTCTGATGGCATTGCATGACACTGAATAATGTTTTCCTCTTTTTCTGCATTTGTTTTGTGGCAAATACAGCATCAGAGAAATGCGTGAACATCAGAGGCTGAATTAAATACCTGTTTTGGGGAAGACCTGCTGATTTAAATGCTGTCTAGTTGCCTTTTGGGCTTCAAATACACCACATTTCTTTTTAGGAAAAAAAAAAAAAGACAAAATAGTTATGATTTGTAATGATAGATTTTTGGTAATTATAGGCAGGATTGCTTTTGTAGATAATTACGTGGGGAGTTTATCTCACCCCACTTTAGAGATCTACCTCTTAGCTAACTGCCCAGAGCTTCTTGCATGTGTTGTAGAGAAATGGGCATGTTAAGAAAGCAGTTTACTCCACCTATTAGTTTTGGGATGAAAGTAATACTTTTCTAGAGATACCTGTGTCTGTCCATCACCCGTAGAAGGAGTTCAGGGGAACACCAACAGACTGCTCATCTTCTGTATGCCTCCTAAATTTTAGGGCATAGTAACTCCATGCAGTAGCAGTGCACTCCAAATCAGTTATCTCATGAAATATCCTTCATGCAGTTATCCATTTTAGTGGCAGATCTTGTGTCCCTCCAGTTTGGACAAGAAAAGCAGGGCAGTACTTTTATCGTTGTACCCTCATTTAGACACTGCCTCTCTCAGGGAGCATCTTTCCCCAGCACTGCCAGGGTACCCCTCAGCATGACGTTTCTGCCATTGGCCTTTCCCAAAATAACTGGGACCTCCCTTCCTGACCTGTCACATAGTGCCTTTGCCAGCTGGCTACAAACTGTGCTGTTTTTCAGCCTTCTCCACACCTGTGGGTTGTTAGTGCTTTCTTTATCAGTGGAGCAGCCCACCTGCCATCATCATGGCCCCTTCGGGAGGCTGGGGTGAGTGACAGGCATGTAGCCACCTCAGGGGAGTGCTTTGGACCAGAGAACCATTACACAGAAAGTGTGCAGGTTTTCCATGGCAGCTGATGATGCGCAAGGACTGCCTTGCCCAGCCCCCTTACACATGTGTTTCCTTCTGGAGGTGGGGCTTTAGGCAGGTGTGACACTTCCTGTTTGAGGAATGAGCCTTTTGCAGAGAGCAGGTATTCAAAACAGGGAAGTAGGTCTTGGGTGGAGAAATCTAACGTTCTATTTAACTCCAGCTTTATGCACTCAGGCTCCTTTTTGCATATGCTTTTCACTGAGTGCTTTTCTTCATTTGCAAATTCAGTGGGATCAAACAGATGCCAAACATAGGGCAAGTTACTTGATGTTCAAAACTTTGTCTTTCAAATCCCTGATTATAGGTGGTCTTTTAAACATTGCAGAGGCTGGTAGGCATAAATGAAACTGGACAATTGTGCATAGATACTTAAATACCTACCTACTTGAAATGCAAGTGCAAAATATCTTGCACTGAATTTGCGTTCTATGAATGCTCTCAAACAGGTCATTAAACGTTACTATGCACTATGGTTATTTCACCAGTCAGTGGAATGTGCCTCAGTGTTAACCTGAAAAAATATCTTGAGCCACATATAACATTTACGAAGATTCTTAAGTCACTTTATAATCAAAGCCTCATTTATGTTGCGATGCTTTTATTCTAAGTCTTGAAGTACTTAAAATTTAGTGATGTTGCTGTCTGCTTTTCCCCATGGACTGAATTGTGAGAAAAAGCCCAGGATGCCAGTTTCTGCTTCCGTCTCTACTTCTAGGTCACTGTGGAACTTCACATCACTGCTTTTTCATGGTGTTCATTTTCTGTGTTTTCATATTACAATTACACTGAGCTGGATTGCTTTAGGTAGACTATCTCGCACGTACATATCTTGCTAAGGCGGAATTTTTTTGTCCTTTGAAACTTGCGATGTATGCAAAAATTCCTCACTTGCATGAATTTTTGCTTTTGCTCAAAATGGAAAACCACTGTATTTAATAGTCTGCTAGAAAAGCTTTAAGACAATATTCTTACAGAGAGCTGGGTAAAGCCATTTGCTGTGCTGCATCTAAGGTGTGTATCTGTTTTAAAATTTGTTTCTTTAGACCAAACTGCCCGAGTGCAAATTGGTCACCCATTTTAACAACTTAGGCTTAGGCTTGGCACTTTCATTCACAACTCCATCATGAATTACAGATGTTTATCTTACCTGCAAATAAAAAGCTATAGGGAAAAATATAATTTTGCATTTAAGAGCCTCATTCTTTGCTAGTTTTCCTGGAAAAGGAGATGGGTGTGGAGATAGCTGCAGTAGTGTTTCAAAATCCTTGTTCTCTCACTCTGTGGGATTTTTTTGGATGATTTTTTTTTAGACTTCCATTGAAATTATGTTTCCTGACTCATACAGGATTTTTTTTGCTAGCATGTATTAAAATGAATTGGGGAAAAAAAATTAAACGTGCAAATAAGCAGCTGGAAAATCTTGAAAGTATGAAACTACTGACTGAGATTTTGTGACCGTAACTAATAATTGAAACATCTGATTTCCAAATAACATGTACCTTACTTTCCTCTCTGAAAACCTATCCCTTCCACGATTACTCTTCAAAGCTTGATCCATATGGTTTTATTTTGTTGTTCGTTTTCTGCAGTGTCTGTAAAGAGTACTTCTAAGGGCTTTGTGTAAAAGTGTGACCTTCTGGAGGAGGAAATTCCCATTTAAACTGTTCCCTGTACCATGCCATAGCATTCTTTAATTTCTATGACTGTGCCCCATAGTGACACTGGAATATTGTGTACAGGGGACACCAGTTATGATGGCTCTAAGGAATACATCTCAAACAGCAGAGATGAAATGGCATATCAATAAGCGTTACAAAACAGTAAATTTGTTAGGAAAACCAAGATATCCTGTCTCTGTATGTAGGAGGCTGGTGTAGTAGTTGTTACTATTATTATAATTATTATTTTTTAAAATTTTTATTTATTATTATTACTATTTTACATTGAAGGAAGATGCTTTTGGAATCAAAACCATATAGGACTTCTTGAATGCAAAAGAAGCTCCAACATAATAGGCATCTTTGACATGGACTAGTGTCAAGTCAAAGTGTCATTTGTGCCATTGGCAGCATTTAAATCAGCTTCAGCAGTCTGGAGGAGAAAGAACCTGGGAGTAAAGTGTGCACTTCTGTGCTGGAGCAGATGAAAATGGTAATATGAATGCTTGGTAGAGGAACAGGAACAGAGGAACAGTTAGGAAAGAAGAAGAGACTTTATTGGTAAAAATAAGTTCTAGTAGCAGTGGCATTATCTCAGTCCTGCCAGCTCCTGCTGTTCTTGAGGACAAGGGGGTTGCTAAGCAGTGACAGCGTTGGACGGGCAGATTGAGAAGCTGTTAGCGCTGCTTGACATGAGAAGTTCACAGCTCAGGCTGCGTGTCTACTCCAAGGCAAGGACAGCAGATGAAGGAATCCAGCAGTGAACCACCCAGTGCTGTATCTGGTCAACATCTGAAGAAACCTTTGAATGTCTGAGTTCCCTGAGTGGCACATCCTTTCCAGGTAATGACAATCCAGAAACATCTGCTTGCACTTTATTGCTCAAGGTGTGGTACAGAGCAGGTCTTTGTTGGACACATTAGTGTCTCTCTGTCTGTTCTCAGTATTGCCTAGCAGACACAGGCTCCTCTAGGGAGCACTTCTTCCAAACAGAAGGCAGAAGGCTGTATGACTTGCATGATTCATAAAAATGTGCCATATGTGGACCCTCTGACCTTACCACCCCACCAGGGTGCACATTTACAGCCCCTGCACAACAAACATCAAGAAACAAGGTAAGGCCTTAAAGAACTGACAGTCTGTGTGGTATTTTGTCCAGCAATGATAAGTAATACACTCAGCATTTACTCTAAGTACCTATGGCTGGAAAAATAGCTTTTGAAGCATGATTTGTCCCAGTAGTGTGAACTAAGATGCAAGCTGGGGGAAAAAGAAATTCCTTCCACCCTGTAAAGCAAATGAACAGTCCAGGTTTTGTCATGAGCTCAGTAAAGGGAAAGAAAAAAAAAAAGCCTCCTTAAAAGCTCAATACACTTAGATGATTAAAGATTAGCTCGAAGAAAAAAACAACTTTGCTCCAAATATTTTTGAGTATACCAGTGCAAAACAAGTAAGATGAAGGAAAGGTGTTACAGAGGTAGTTGGAGTAAAAGGGAAGCAGTTGGAACATAGTGGCAGAGTCGGGATTTCTAGAAAAGGCAAATAAAACTTAATAGCTCTACACAAAAGAGTAAAAAATAAATGATCATGATGGACAGAGATGGAGAGACAAAAAAGATGGAGATTCATTGCAAAACTCAGACAATGAAAACTCTGCCCTGACAAACAGAAGGGAACACACAATTCAGGCTGAGTCTCATTTCAGAGGAGGTTATAAAAGGATAGCATAAGCAAGTGAAGATAGCATCAGAAATGCCAAAGGAACAAAATGAGATATAACTGTCTAGAGACATCCGAAATGTACTGGGAGCAGCAGAGAGACACCAGGAGAAGAACTGGCCTGCTGCTAAGCAGCAAGAGAAAACTATCGATCAACAGTGTGAGAAGAGCTGTTTTGTTTATCCTTACTGAAAGTGTCAACTCTGTTCAGACCAAAACAAACAATGGAAACCCAGAGCTCTTAGCCTGGCTGCACTCAGCATGAAGTTGCAGGCACAGTGGTGACATTTCCTGCCACTCCTGAAAATCTGAATGATGTGATAACTTTCTAGTGCTATAGAAAGTTGCCATCTAGTATACAACACACAGAGTGAAACGTTTAGAGGAACTTCCATGCCCTAAATTTGTCAATATTTTACGTTAAGAAGAACTTCAGAAAGCTGAAGAAGAAGCCTTTGTTTTTCTCAGGTTAAGTTGGCTTCTTATTTCATGTATTGGAAAGACAATGAGTCTCTCTGAAACTAAGTTCACCTGTACTTGCCTGGTGGGCCATATAATTGCCGTGCAGCCTATTGCCTACTTGGCTGGACTGCAGAAGCTTTTAGTGCTAGCAATTTGGTACCTATTTGATATGCAAAATATTGTACTAAGCCCAGGCACTCAAGGTTTCCCCTGCTGTAGAACAGAAAAGAAAAATCTCTACAGCAATCTAATTCCATCAGCTTTCCCAATCACTTCAAGCATTAGTTCTGAAGATCTTTCCCTGAATTTACATAAACCACGTACTTTTCTCTAATCCATTTTACAAATGACAGATTATTTCTTCCTTAGCACTGCCAGAGGTGAGGAGCCAGAAGGGACAGTGTGCTTGGACTGCAGCAGGTGCTGAGAATGACTCCAAGAAGAGCAAGTTCCCAGCTTCTCTCATGGCTCTCAATAGGGTTGGTGTGATGGGAATGAGAGATTAGTGGGTCCTTGTTAGTTAAAGGAGGTCATCTGTAAATGCTCAGAAAATGGATAATGGCTACATTTTTAGATGTGGAACTGGCAGACAATGAGAAAATAATTGTCAGTAAATAGAGGTAGACCAGGCTTTCTATGAGTATTTAGATGGGCAAAGTAGTTGAGACGATGAGAATGCAGCTTGTTTGCATTTGCGCAGTTTCTGTGTCTGAAATTTGCACGAATGTAGGCTAAACAGTCAGGCAGGATGCTCACAGGCTGGTTCTACCAGTGCTTGGAGTACTGGAGGCTATCCTGTATGGGAAAATACAGGTTCCAAATCCAGGACTTCAAATGATCTCTGTTGATTGGTTTGGTTTTTTTTTAATGGTATGGACCAGGGACATGTTAGAGATCACTTCTTGGAGTTTACACTCTGAGT
Organism: Dryoscopus gambensis; assembly: GCA_013389985.1. Taxonomy (NCBI): domain Eukaryota; kingdom Metazoa; phylum Chordata; class Aves; order Passeriformes; family Malaconotidae; genus Dryoscopus; species Dryoscopus gambensis. Next base: position 732 of record WEIT01015305.1, on the reverse strand, counting down.
AGTAAATATTGCAATGGGATTATCCTATAATCATACATAAAACTGAGTGGTTTTTTTCATTTCATGCTGTTCTAGGAGTCAAAGGAATCCTTCTGTAAGGTAGACTGTATTGCCTCTCTGGTTTTCAAAATGTCTACGCAAATGGTGCAGTGAGAAGGATTGGTTAAGCTGAAAGTTCTCTTATGTGTGTCTTTAATGAACATATTTGCTTTTATTTTGAACTCTTGTACAGATTGCATATGTTATAGATTTACAAAATAATTATTTTTCGGTGTGTCAGTGCATTTAGAGTAGTTACAATTGTTCTCAAATCAATAGTCTCTGGTGTTCCATTTAAATTCTTAATATATGACAGCACAGTTATTTTCTGTTGTTTTTCTCACTGCTTACCTAATTAAGATCAGACTTTTTTAACATGGTTTGGAAAATATAGGGTAGGTCTCAGTATCAGCTGAGTTTAGGTTTGTTCTTATTTTCCTCAATGACTCGTTTTTTTAATTTGCGCTGTTGCCTTGATGTTGCAGTATCT
>WEIT01015299.1:0-27133 GCA_013389985.1 Dryoscopus gambensis | reverse complement strand
CCCGTCCTGCCGGCGGGGCGCGGGCCGTGGGACCGGTGACAGTGCGGCCCTGCAGGCAGCGTGCGACACGGGCACATCGCAGCCGGGGCAGGTCACGGCGTGCTCGGGGCTGGCCGCACACCTGAGCAGCGGCACCTCAGTGCAGCTGATGTGCCCTGATATGATGCGTTCGTGCAGTTTCTGTCCAAGGCTCTGGCCGGCCTCTGGGCGCTGCAGGAGTGGCGCTTGCCCTTGGCATGGGCAGCTCAGCCCCCGGCCGGCTCAGGGCTCAGCGCGTGTGGGTTCCCCTGCAGGGCTGGTGGTGGCACACAGCGGGCTCTGGCCCTGGCACGCCGCAGCTGCTGCTGGTGACTTTGTTCTGGCATAGCTCCGTCAGTTTTCGATGAAGGTGTTGTCCCATCAAATTGTATTTTCCTGGTTTTACGTTACAACTTTCCACGAGGGTGGCAGGACACTGAAAGAGGCTGCCCCGGAGGGCGTGGAGACATCTGCACATTCCAAACCCACCTGGATGTGTTCCTGTGTCACCTGCTCTGGGTGATCGTGCCTTGGCAGGGGGTTGGATTGGATGATTCCCAGAGGTCCCTTCCAGCCTTAACGATTCTGTGATTTATTTCTGGCAGGAGTGAAAACTCAGCCTGATGGTCAAGGTCGGGATAATCCCTGTTTAGCTGTCCCTCCTTGCTGGTGCTCCTCTCCGTCTGTACTACCCTGCACAGGCAGTTTTGTGACTGAAGTGCAAGTCTTAACTGGCAGGGAAAAACTGCTCCTGTTAAAAATGTACACAGGAGCAGTGCTCAGCAGCAGCAGTGGAACAAATCGAATCCATCACAGAATTCTTGAGAAAATCAATCTGTCCCTTCAAAAGCAATAACTTAAATTTTAAGAAACAGGGCATCTTCTACCATCCCCAGCTGCCAGGGGCCTTACCAAGCAGTTATTTGCTGGTGTGGATTCTGTTGTCAAATTTGACCAGTTCTGTTCCCAGCAACACTCAGGTGTTAAATAGTCTGAACTTCCAAAAAGTTTTTTGCAGTGGTGATTCAAACTTGCTGCAGTCAACATGCAATAGTGGGCTAGTTAAGGATTTTTTTTGCCCTATGACAGTTAGCTTTGTGAAGAGGGACTTAGTAAATAGCTGTATTGTGGTATTTTTAATAGAAAATTGCTGGCTGTAGTTTTTTTTTTTCCACTGGAGTTTTCCCAAGTTGTAGTCTGTGTATCTTACATGCAACCTCAATTCACATAGGTCATGCTAGGAAATTATTTTGCATACTAATCCTGGAGATTTAGTACTTCCTTAGTTGAAAGGAAGTTTAGATAAAACATGAATTCACTTGCTTTGTTTTTCTACTGCGGTGAGCTGTATCCTTACTTCACTTTCCTTTTGATAAATGCCTCCTGTGTTTTCCTCTGCTTTAAGTAGTGGAAAGCATCAGTTCATTTGCAAATAGCAAAAGGCTCCCAGGGCTTAGAGGGGGCAACAGATGCTTGATTATGTTGCCAGTTAATAACATAACACAGCAACCTTGAAATATTATTGAGCACTAACTTTCTTGCTGAATTTGTGTAATTGTTATAACGTGTAGAAAAGGTGAGCCTACTTGCTCCTAGCATGTCCTAAGAGACACAAATCTAGTGAATGAATTTATGTTTGCAGCAGGACCAGATAACCAAAGGGATGGTGTCCTCTGAGAAGGGCACCGAGGCCTTTGTAATGNATATATACACACACACACATTTATGTTTGCAGCAGGACCAGATAACCAAAGGGATGGTGTCCTCTGAGAAGGGCACCGAGGCCTTTGTAATGTTTGAAGCTGAAGTGTACGTTTATTTATTTATTTATCAATATCTGCCTTTATTCTGTGTGCTGAGAGAGGTGTAGTCAGAGAGGAGTAAAAATTCTGACCCTTTTGGTGTAGTCATTCTCAAGCCTCCCTGAGGTTTTCACAGCACTGTGCTGTGGCACGTGCACCACTTAGATGCAGAGAGTTTAATACTAATGCTGTAAAATCGAGTGTGTGTAGGGAAAGATGCCAGGATTTGTGTTCCTTTGCTTCTCTGCTCATAGTAGAAATCATTAATTGTGCTCACATACTTTACTTTTCCACAGAAGATGGGCTTCACTTAGTGCTTGAGTGGGCAGTGGTGACTTCTCATTTCTCTCAGGCCGTGGTTTCTGGATATTTATATTCCATCTATAACTACGTGGTTAGAAAAATACATTTAAACCAAACACCCTAATTGAAAATGTAGTGAAACAGTAATATCTTGCGATAATTAGTTAAAGCCAGAATGCTCTGTGTTAATTAAATGCAAGTGGGGTGTAGATTTTGGAAAAAAACCCCTGCATTTCCAGTTGAAGCAGTAGATAAAGGTGTTACTGGTAGCAGTCAGTGCTGTTAATCTTAGTGTTGTGTAGAAAATTCCACAAAATGCCATTGTGGGCACATATCCCTGTCTGGGTGTGTGGACTGAGGTGCTGCCCAAGAGCACATCTGTGCAGCGGTGTGTGCTGGAACCGCTTGTTCTCCTTTTCTCCTCTCTGCAGTTTCCCAGTTCAAAGCAGCTTTCGGGTGTGATTTACACTGGCTCCAGTGTATTGCTGCTCAGTGGGCTGGCAGCTCCAGGAAAAGTTATTAACTCTTTCAGTTTTGGGTCCAAGCAGGGGACTCTTAAAAAGGTGCCTGGGCTTGAGCTGGGAGGTGTTACCTTCAGATTAGCACATTATTAACACAAAGGGAGGTACAATCCAAAACTGAATATGGAAGAGGAAAAACTTTTAGTTTGTGCTAAAACTTTTGTGTCAGTCACTGTCTGATTTTCCTGAGCCTGTTTTGGGACGAGGGGCTGAGATGTGCCTGTACCATTGATGACAGGCAGTGCAGGGGTGGTTGAGTGGAGTGAGGGGAAGCAGTATCAGGAGTAATTAAGTTTATACCAATTGTGCCGCTCCCTTTCTTCCTGTAGTCCACTCCAGTCAGAGAAAAACCCCCTGGAGTGAGCACATTTGGGGTGGGAGTGTGCGTGCAGTCCTTGGGGATGCTTGGCACGGCTGGAGAAGGCGGCAGACGCTCGCTCAGTGAAGCTCGTGGGATTCAGGAAGTGCGGCTTCAGTGCAGGGAGTGCTGCTGGAGCCCAGGGGTAAAACCGTGAGGGATTGGTGTTGGAGCTGTTCTGTAAATCCCGGAGCTCCATCGTGTGGTGGGAGCTGGGCAGGCCCGAGCCGCAGCCTCGGGGTCAGGCGTGGGGCTGCGAGAGTGTCCGGCTCCACAGCTCGAGTCGGTTCGGGGCTTTGCTTTGGGGGTTCTAAACCCCTGCTGACAGGAACAGCAGCCCTGGGGAGCCCGGCTTTTTTAACAGGGAAAGAAATGACCCAGCTATTGTTTAAAGCTTGTCTCTCGTGGCGTGCTCGGTGCTGAACGCGCGGGTGCATAACCCTGAGCTCCTGTGCTGCTCTGGGTGTGACATCATCAGCACGGTGACTTCAGCTGCAGGGAGCCTTTGCAGCTCTGGGCTCACTGGGGATGAGAACATACCAGAGCGGCAGAGGCTGTGCCAGGAGCATAATTTGTCAGGCTTGCCTGCCTCTGCGAGCGCCAGAACCCCCTGATGCACGGTATGAGAGAAGCAGCACAGCGGGCACCCGAGGGGACCTGGCAGATCTCATCTGTCAGAGAACGTGGCGTGGAGGTGATACAGCCTGGAAAGACTGTTAGAAATAATCCACGAGTTACAAATGCCCCAAACTGCAGGATTAATGAAAGGCAGAATGCTAATTAGCTGGACTTTGCAGGAATACACAGGAAACAGAAGTAAAAGCAGAAGATAACTTGAACTTCTTCCAAGAAAAAGATTTTGACCAGAATTTTATTTCTTTTAATTATATACCCCTCTAGTAGTAAAACAAAACAAAAAATAGTACCTGAGCGATGTAAGATAAAATGTAATTGCCTTTCTGCAATAGGTAGAGGACAGGTTACCTGAGGATCTTTCATAAATTGTATTTGCTACAGAAGGAGGCTTTCCTCATGGCCTGTGTGCACTTCATGGTTCCAAGCCAGACTAACGGGATAGCAATTGAAGTTAAGTAATACTATTTTTTGAAGGACATTTTTAACCTTAAGTAACAGCATTTTCAGACCTGCAGTAGATGAAGGGGTCTTATTTCAGAAAAGTGGGAGGCAGATTCCTGTGGATTGAGGTGCTGCAGGGGCTGAACAGGAGAATCTAGTGGTGGCAGTACAAAATGGTTTAGAATTTCCAAGCGTAATAATTGATTGGGCAGCCCTGCTGTTAATGGAAATAAAAATAAAAGTTGTTTGATATATCTAGGTTGGGTAGGCTTGCAACTAAACCTTCTCTAAAGGGGGAGAAATGAAACAGATCAATCTCTAGGTTTATTGTAATCCTTGTGTCTTGCAGGCTTAATTTAAAAAAGAAGTTCAGAAGCATTGCCTTACGTGTTTTGTAAAGTTTAAACAGGTGTGTAACACCTACCCAGGTTTTCAGAGTGCTTCAGACATTTTCGGTACATCACAGAACCATCAGCTCCATCCTGAAGCTCCTTCAGACACTAAACGTGGAGCTTCGTTAACATGACGGGGTCACTGTCAGACTGAAGATGCAGAGTTGGTGCTGTGCAGCTCAGCTCCCTGGCCAGGCTGCCTCCCTCCCGCTCTGAGGAATGGGAATGCACAGGGGTTCTCTGCTGGTGAAGGCTTGGATTTGGAACTGAAAGGAATGTCAGCTTCCCTGCCGAATGTCAGCTCTGCCTGAGCTGATTTAAAAGGATGTGCTGGGGGCCAGTGCTCTGTAAAGGTCTGACTCTGGCCCAGAGCTGCTATTCTGATTTTTTCCTGCTTTGGCCATCGGGACCGAGTGCTTGTGTCCATGCTGAAGTTCATTTTCTGGTAGATGTGTAAGTTAGCAAAAGCAAATAACGGGATTTATACCAGTTAAGGCAAGATTTTAAGGTTGATTCACCCAAATTTGTCATCGCTATTTGTATAAAGGATTCTGTAGTAAGGCAGTGAGGGGGCTGGAAAGTAATTTGATTTTGTGTCTGTCCAAGGAATAACGTCATCCCTTTGTGTGTGACTGCACGGGATCACGCGCTGTGCGCTTGGCAAGGACACGAACGTGCATGAGGGTGCTCTTGTTCTGTCAAGGCTTTGTTTGCAGAGTGGGCTGAAAACAGCAGTGTTCAATTGGGATCAAGTACTAGTAACGTGCATTTGATGTTTTAAAAACTGCTTGGCTCTAAACATTCTCAGCTATTGAGTAAACTACCTGGACAAACAATCATTTTCCTTTCCAGCCCTGTTCTCGAGCTGTCCTTGCCAAGAAGGGGATTCTGAATCACACGTGTGTCTGGCAAGTGTTTTCATTTCAGTATTCTAAGAGTTTTTTACCTCAGGATGATGTTGAGCTGCGTTAATGTAGAAACTGGTTTTAAAGTTACATCAGGAGCAGTTAAAGAAACTCAGATGTCTTTCTGATGGGAAAGCATGTCTTTTCAGTGGCCTTTTGGCAAGGCACTTTAACAATTAAATGTCAGGGTAGAGGCCATAATCTTACTGAGTTTTGTTTCTAATAAAAGAATTCCTGTGCACAAAAGTTAATGTAATTTAAAACTGGCAGAAAAAGCTCAAAGCAGTACTTTTGATAGTACATGATTTTTTTTTTTTTTGGTGCTATTGTTACAATAGGTGAAAAGGTCACTCTATGTGATAATACTTATTTAATCAGAATTGAAAATATTAGGGCCTCGTCCTGATCCGTGTAAATCAGTCACATAGCTGTGGTCCTAGATTTCATCATTTTTAAGTTCTAAAGAGGTTGAAATGTATGTCTGCTGACAATGTTTCTGATAGACTTTTCTTCTGATTTCAGGTGAGAAGTTACATCTGTGCAGCACCACCAGTGATGTAACACAAGTCTAATGACTGTAGTTGCTGTGACTGCTACAACTTGCTTACTTAAAACCCAAGCAATTGGTAAAATTTTGAAACTAAGGAACCTTATTTCTAAAATAACTTCCTTACATGACTAGGGGGAGCGAGGGGAAGGCTTTTTCTGTGGTGAGTATTACAAATGCTGTCTGCAGCTAGCCCGACTTGCCTTGACTGAAGCAGCAATCCTCCCCAGCTCTGAAGATGCCTGCACTGTGGGATGAGGTAGTAGGTTGTATAGTTTTAGGGTCATACCCACCACTGGGAGATAACTATACAATCTACTGTCTTTCCTAAAGCAGCAGATAATCAACAATGGAAGCTTCTCAGTTTTAAGCTCAATGTCATATTTTGCTGAACTTGTAGTGCTTATGGTAGGACAAAAGACTTGTGTAATGGCTGTGGGAATTGTCTTTAGGTTTTTCTAGTTCCTGGAAAAGCTAGGTTATCATTCTGCATTAATTTTTCTGCTCTAATGAATAAAAAGATAAGAATAGATTATTCCTGTATGTGTATGGTGGGGTAATCAAATACAAATTAGTGGTGTTCCAGTTGTTGGGGCGTTTAACTTTGCTCAGTGATGTATCAAACATCCTTCAGAATGAAGCTGAGGTTGGCTGTGGGAGCTCTTGGCTGGAGTGTGTGCTTCTCTGTCAGAGTGAGGTAGTAGATTGTATAGTTGTAGGGTAGTTATTTTACCCTGTTCAGGAGATAACTATACAATCTATTGCCTTCCCTGAGGAGTAAAACAAACTGCGCTCCCTGCAGTCAGTCGTGGGCTAAAAATACTCATTGAGTGCAAACAGAGAAATCAGGGCTGTAAAGCATCAGTGCCAGAGTGTGCAGGACTGACAGTCAGTGTGAATGCTGCAACCCCCACAGGATATATTTGATTTAACATGCCTTTTCTCCCAAGGTGAGTGGCACAGTGCTGGCTGGGGATGGAAATTCCCATGTTGTAGGTAGGGAGTGGAACACTCCACAGTGGGGAGTTGTTCCAAGCCAGTGAGGAGAATGTAAAATACAGGTAGCTCAAGCTTGTTCATTGTGACTTGAACTGTCTTGACATCCCAATTTCCGTAATGCGTTAAAATTCCATGGCTCCCAACTGCTTGGTGAAAGTTGGAGGGAAAACTTAAAATTATCCTTTGTTAATAAGTCTGCACATTTTTCTCCAGCTTTTCCAGATTTAATGCAAAATGTGAGTTGGCAATTTTGGCCAAAACTGACCTCTCACCTTTCTGGGGGTGGTGTGAAGCTATGGAATTTGAGCATCCAAGAGCCAGCACTTTTCTCCGAGGTGGTATTGTTTCCGTGAGAAGACTTTTTAAGCTTATTGCATTCTCTCTCCTCCTGCTGTGCATGGCGTCCCCAGTCTGTAACTGGTTCTGTGCTAGCACGCCCAGCAAGCAGCTTGCCGTAGTGACAAAAAGCCTGTGGAAATGAAAGCTTTTTGGGATGGCGAGTTTAGCTTAGGCAGAGTGGAACTGGAGCTGTTACAAGTAGCCAGGCACTGTTTGTGAGTGCTGGCAGTGCCCCCTGTGCCCGGCCCGGGCAGAAGAGCCAGAGCAGCCGGGGAGCTCAAGTCCTGCAGGGAGAGCTGCTGAGTGAAGAACTGCGCAGAGGAAGCCTTGGGCTCCTAGGAAGAGGTAGTAGGTTGCATAGTTTTAGGGCAGGGATTTTGCTCGCAAGGAGGTAACTATACAACCTGCTGCCTTTCTTAGGGCTTTATTATAACACCAGGACCATTTTGGCTCCAGCCTGCAAACCTCTGCAGCTTTGGTGCATGGAGGGAAAGGACTTTGTAAGCACGCTGAGGCTTAACGAAAGCCGTGTCTTGGCAGATTTGGTCCCAAATGGAAGTGTAGGAATGCTAGCTGGAATCCAGCATGGTGACATTGGGGCTGCACGTGCCACTCTGGGGACACTGGGCTGTGATCTCCTTGGGCTGTGTCGGGAAGGCAGCTCCTTCCAGAGTGAGCTGGAGCCCCTGAGGTTAGAATGGAGGTGGTGTGAGCTTGTTAACGCCGAGGTGCTGGTACTGTGTGCTCACAGGGAGCTAAAATACACACACCTTCCTTTGGCTTGGTGCATTCCAAGGGGAAAAACTCCAGTTTTCCTTCCCCAGGAGAATCAGATTCCAGCTCCCCTGAAATCTGGTGCTTTTTCACCAGGCATGGGCACTGTGAGTGAAGCAAGCTCTCAGTGCTGGAATACTTAGAGTCTTGCAGGAGGGAAGTTTCCAGTTAAAGATGGTGGCATGGTTTCTCATGGAATTGGTAAAATGCATCCCCATTTTTTGATGTAACTGCACTGCACCACAGCAATAGTTGTGGTAGGGCTCCAGCTGGACACTGTTCTGTGGGGGACAGGGACGTTACTGCTGAGCATCTTGTAGCATTAATATGCTGTACTTACACCAGCCACTATTTAAACTGCAAGTCAGACACAATCCTAGATCATAAACATGTTAAGTGTTGCTTATACTGAACATTTTTTGTATGAATTTAACTGTACTTTTTTTTTTATTTAGTTAATAAAATACAGCATTTTGTGCAACTGATGGTGAAGTGCCTTTACTGTCTCCAAAATGAGGATGTGAATTTTAAAGGAAAACAGTGCCCACATTGAAAAAAACTCAAGGCCATGTTTGGTCTTCGCTATATTTCTATCACTCTAATTATAGTGTTAACTAGAATTAGTGTTAATTATTCTAGTGTTAACTAGAAATTATTCTGGCATTAACTTCAGTTTAAGATCTTTGGTACAAGACTTCACTATGGGTGGGGAATAAGTATTTACTGCCAAGTGTGCAGGAATTTTGCTTACTGTAGGCCTGGTTTCTGAGCACGAGTTCAAATTGGCTGCACAAAAATCTAGACTTCAGTTTTAACACAAATGCAGCTGGTAAGGTATCTACAGGTAAGGCTCAGGCAGAGAGACACCAGTGAGTTTGGTTTTGGCAGCACCAAATGCCTTAAAAGCTTCATTATACCTGACATTTTATAACTATAACGGGTGTGCTTACAAAAGGTTTGAATAATGTGTGCTACCCCCTGCAGCTGCTGGTTTAGCAGTGTTGTCTCACCAGGTAATTTCTCACCTTACTTCTCTGTGGATTCCACGCAGTCCATAGGACCTGCTCAGTGAGGCACAGGGTTGGTTTGCCTTCTCCGTGTGTGTATTCCCAGGGGTCCAAGGATGAGCTGACAGCATGGCAAGAATGCTTGGAATAAAGAGTGGTGAAAGAATGCACAGCAAGCAGTGCAGGAAGGCTTGCGGTAGCAGTAGAGACTTGTTTACCACCCGTAGTGCAGTGATTGTATCATGGTGGTCTTGGAAACATTCCAGTGTTGCTCCAAAAATAGAATACACGGCTCCAGCACAGATCCACATCCCAGGGGAATTATTTGTGTGCTGTGCCCTTCCATGCAGAAAGGTGTGCTCTGAAATCTCCCTGTGGTGTGAAACCTGAGACCCGTTGGGCTTTTTCCGTGAGAGAAACCACTGCTAATAAACATCCCTGTGCTTCCAGAGGGGGCTCGGGGTGCTTGTGCCATGGTCATGGTAGGTGAACTTGATGCATTAAAAATTCTCTCCCTTGTGCTGAGAGCTTGGGTCGTGGCAGCCAAGAGTTCCCCTCGACTGTGTCCAGCTCGGGGATCTCCAGTGTAGGAAGGACCTGGAGCTGCTGGAGCCAGTCCAGAGGAGGCCCCAGAGCTGCTCCAGGGCTGGAGCCCTCTGCTCTGGAGCCAGGCTGGGAGAGCTGGGGGTGCTCACCTGGGGAGGAGAAGGGTCCAGGGAGAGCTCAGAGCCCTTGGCAAGGCCTAAAGGGGCTCCAGGAGAGCTGGCGCGGGACTGGGGACAAGGCCTGGAGGGACAGGACACAGGGAATGGCTTCCCACTGCCAGAGGGCAGGGATGGGTGGGAGATTGGGTGGTGGTGGCTCTGGGTTAATGGTTGGATTCTATCCAAAGGGCCTTTTCCAACCTGAAAGATTCTGTGGCATCTTTATGCCAAAAAGCCCTTCTTGCTCTGTCCCCTGGTCAGCAGCAGGCTGGACTCAGTAACAGGTGCAGACAGGTTTTTGCTGTACAAGACAAGTTATAAAATACCTGATAAATGCAAAGGGGAAAAACAAACCTCTTGAGAGAGAGGAAGACAAGTCTCAGATACATGGGTCGAGAGACCAGTGAGACAAGTTCAGCTGAGATTATTGCCTTCAGCTGAGCCTCCCAAAAGGCAGCGGACATCTCTCAGTTCTAGACATCAGAGCTTGGTGGGGCCTGCAGCCCTCAAGCTGAAGCTTTGTGTTTAATGTCATAGTTGTGTAAAGATGAGTCCTGGCAGGAGCTACTGGAGGCATCGGATGTCAGTGTGCGTGTTGTTGCAACACGAGAAATCAGATTTGTTCTTATTTGTTCTATTGGTTGTAGTGGAATTGGATTTTTAGGCTGGTTTGTTTCAGACACTTAAAACCACTCCAACGAAGAGGCATTGGAAAATGAGACAGTGTTCTTGTCCAGCCTGTTGTATTAAAGCAATCTTCAAAATAAAGTTATTACAAGCCACATAATGCTACTAAGGACTGTATTTTTGGAGACTGAAAAGGTCTTTTCTGAAATAGGAGAATATTTCTGAAAAAATACTCCTTTGACATTAAAACTCTCCTATACAGATGATGTCAAGCTGATGAGTTAAACCAGCATAGCACAAAGGCAGGGAGAAGGATCAAGTAATGGAAGCCCCAGTTCTGTGAGGGGCTTTGCTGCTCCCTGTGTACCTCACCTTATGTATTATACACCCTTTGTACACTCCCAACAACTCTGTGTGAATTAGGGGAAAGGAGCGAGCAGTGCTCAATCAGTGCCAGTGTCCCAAAATGCTGCCACACAGTAACCCCAATTCTCACCTGGAAGTGGCTTCTCCTGCAGTAGCTCCCTGAAATGAGGAGGGCTAAGGGAGAAGAAGAGGCACAGTTTGACCTTCCCAACCCCTGCAGCAGTGCCTTTGTCCCCGGCTCACGCTGTGGCTGATGCTGTTGGGCCCTGGTACATGACAACACCGAAGGGCCTTATGCCAAAAGAGCAGCCAGAGCCTTTCCTCGATGTTTATTTTACAGAGAGTTAAGGCTGAGGCTGTTTTTAGAGCCTGATGTAATTCCTGGTGGGTTTTCATCAGCTGCCCAACGCTGCCCCAGCTGCCTTATCCTACGTGCTGCAAGGAAAGGGGATGCACAGAAACCAGGGGATACGCAGACACCACAGCAGATCTTCCTCAGCTTAGGGCAAACCTCATCGGACCAATGGAAAAAACCTACAGGTAAGTGAAAGAGGTGGAACATGAGGCCTGAGAAGAACTCAGGAGTATGAAATAAGCAGAGTTCCTGAGTATCTGAAGGATGCAAAGGCAGGAAATAGGGTTCTTGTTAAAGGCTGTTAAAAAGTTTCAGCTGACTGTCACAAAAATGTGCAATGAAATATGTACAACTACCGTGCAGAGTCTGAATGGGTGCAGTGCCAACGAGCAGCTCTGCAAAGCTGTCCTTTGACAGGAACAGACGTGTTCAAACCCGGCTTCAGCTGAGTCAAGGGAAATCCTTCCCTTAATCCCAGGACAGGATTTCACTTTGAAGTCAGAATAATTCACCGAATCTTGAATATCCGAGTTGGAAAGGACCCACATGGATTATTGAGTCCTACTCCTGGCCCTGCACAGGAGACCCCCAAGAATCCCACCCTGTGCCTGAGGGTGTTGTTCAAATGCTTGATTGAAATAAAGTGAACAATTAACTCCTTATTACATTAATTAACATATTAAGAGAAGTCTTAGCTAAGATACTAATTATTATGTATTCTTAATTCTATTTACATACTAGAAATTAAAATATTTTAGATTAAAATTATTAGAATTCTCAAGTTTCACATTTCAGCCCTGGCAAAACCGGTGCTCCCACTGGATTGCCATGACTCAGTGAACTCCATTGTCTCAAAGAAATTCTGAAACGTGGCCAAGAAATTCCAAGATTACCTTCTTAAAGAAAAAATACCCACTGTACTGCTTGTCCTTCAAATCCCATTGTGACCACAGTGGTGTATTTCAAGCAGGGCCAACATGGGAGTTTTCCTCTCAGCTGCTCTGAAAACGTAGGGACTGAAAATCACAGAGCATCCTGAGCTGGAAGGGACCCACGAGGATCACTGAGTTCAGCTCCTGGCCCTGCACGGGACACCCCAACAATCCCACCCTCCCCAGCTCCCCTCTATCCCCTTTCCTTTGGTTTTCAGAGCAGCCCTGTGCTCCTGTGAAACTCAGAGCCCGTGTCTGGATGCAGATGCAGCACAGCTGTACACAAAGTTTTCCACCTTCTCTGCCAGTCTGTGCCACTGCTGGCTCACAGAGGGACATCCCAGGTGTTCCAAGAGTCCACTGAGGTGCAGCTCCGACAGTAGCCAAATCTAAGCTGCTCTGGAACTGTGTTTAATGGTTTTAGGGTGACTGGTGGGAGTGCAAGTGCTCAGGAATTAATCTCCAGAAGGAAATGTCTGAAGTGCTGATCAGTGGATTGGGTACTGAGCAGGGTGTTGCACTCAGGGCACAGCAGCCCTGAGCTGATCACTGTGTAATCCCTCTCCAAACACAGCTCCCTCCATCAAAACTGGCAACAGGAAACAGTCCAGTGCTGCTTTTATTAGTACAAGTTCTGTGACTGGGTGACAGCAAAACATCTCCTGTGCACTTGTGCTCTGGAGCCAGGCTGGGAGAGCTGGGAGAGGGGAAGGCTCCAGGGAGAGCTCAGAGCCCCTTGCAGGGCCTAAAGGGGCTCCAGGAGAGCTGCAGAGGGACTGGGGACAAGGCCTGGAGGGACAGGACACAGGGAATGGCTTCCCACTGCCAGAGGGCAGGGCTGGATGGGATATTGGGAAGGAATTGCTCCCCGGGAGGGTGGCGAGGCCCTGGCCCAGGTTCGGACGTTCATTTTCCAGCATTTTCCAAACGTGTTCACTGTCGGACAGACAAGCCACGACAAGTGTTTTTCCTGCAATGAAATAACCCACCATGAAGCAGAGCTGACAGGTCGGGGTCTCCACGAGCTCTGCTCAGCGGCGTTGAGCTGAGAAGCTGAGAAGCTGCGGCGCTCGGAGCTCCGGGGGAGCGCCCCTGTGCCCTTTGGCCAGCGCAGCGCTGAGCGCGGCTCGGGACCGCGCCGCGAGGGCTCCCTGCCCGCGCCGCCTTCCCGGTGATAACAACGCAGATTGCGCTGCAGGGCCCACAGACAGACTTGCTCTATGCAGGTAACAGATCGCTGTGCAAACCATGCCCCAAAACGTTTCCTCGAGTTGGCTCACGGCCGGGGAAGATGGCAGAGACGCTTTGAAAATGAAGCTGTTTCTTGCCCACCATCGATGACCTAATGAGACACAGTCATGAGATAAGGGTTTGCGTCACCATCTTTTATGTAAATTCTTTTTTAGGGCTGGTAAGGGAGTGTTACAGTTGGCCACTTCATAAAGGAAAACAAACAGATGGAGCTCTATTTTTAGTCTTCTGAGAATATAACTCGCAAATGCCATTTTTCCAGAGGTGATTTGTTGAGTTTCCACGTTTCTGCTTGCGGTCAGCAAAGCTTTTAACATGGATTTGCACATTAAATTCATGTGACAGTTCCATACAAACCTTTGGAAGTGTTGCTTCTGATACTTTACAGAAAATACACAGGTAGCTTCTTCTAACTTCCACCTTTGAGAGCTTCATCAAAACTCAGTCAGTTCCAAATAAGCACTTTGAAAACTGTGACCTACAAATGAGGTGAGTAACCAAACCTAATTCTATTTTCTCTACTGCCTAAACCATGGTGAATATAACCCTCCCTCATATTTTCAGATTCTTTACTGGACACATTTAGTGCATCTGTTATTGCTTGGGCAGTTTGAGTGGGTTTTTTCCTTATACAAAAATAAAATCCCAAGCAAATCTTTACAAGGTGTACCTGTCCAACATTAGTGTTTTAGCACTGTGTACCCCAATCAAAGTGATTTTGATATTTTAGGCATTAGAAGCAGCTTTACCTGCCCAGGTAGCTGCTTTCAGAAGTGTTGTTCCAGAACTCTTGTGCCAGGAAAAGAAAATTTAAAAAATAGGATTTCAGACGTGGTGAAGCCAATTCACATCATTTACCACTCAAGGGAGCAGTAGCAGATTGAATCTCTGTTCTGCCACGACAGCCCCAGGCCTCTGAGCTGTTGCTGTTATATGTTCAAAGAACCTGTGAATGTTAGTGTAGGCTGCTGGGAGGGTTTTCAAAACAAATCACTGTGGTCATGGTTTTTGGTCGAAGTAAGAGTCACTAGAATATTCTGTTTTGTGCTTTTTCTCATGAAACGAGTCATAACTACGCACCATGCAGGGAGGGGTTGTGAGACCACCATCACGTATAAAATCAGTCTGGTGTTAAAAACAGTAACATCACTCAGGAACATCACCAGGAGCCCCTCCCGGCCCACGAGGAGCCCACGGGCTGCCTCTGCTCAGCAGGGGCTCTTCTCGCCCCCCGCCCTGTGCTGGCAGGCGGTGGCTGAGGAGAGCTGCTCAGGCTCCGTGTGCCCGGCCTGCTCCGGCTGGTGCCCGGGCGGGCTCCCCTCGGCGTGTGCCAGCACGGGGTGTGCTGGTGCTGCTCCTCCTTTGGTACCCAAAGGGGTGCCCTGTGCCCGGAGGTGGGTGTCGTGCTCCACCCGCGTGTGACGGGGCCACAGCAGGAGCCTGCTGCCAGTGCAGGTGAGCACGGGGCGTGCTGGCTGCTGCTCCTCCTTTGGTACCCAAAGGGGTGCCCTGTGCTCGAGATGGGTGTTGTGCTCCACCCACGTGTGACAGGGCCACAGCAGGAGCCTGCTGCCAGCGCTGCCCGGCTGTGGGGACCTTGCAGCACTGCCAGCTCTCCAGATGAAGGCCAGGAATCCGATCCAGTGCAGCCTGGGCTTTCCCCGACTCCCCGAGACAGTGCTCCCTCTCTCCTGCTGGGCCCCACCATCGGGGAGGGCCAAACCAGCTGTGAGCCCTGAGCCCGCCCCTCTCGCACAAACACCAAAGTGAACTTGAGGGAAAAAGCTCCCAAACAAACCCCAAACCAGGCTTCTGAGCCACCGTTTTGGTGCCATCTCTGGGTTCCATGCTGGTTCTGTGTGCCGAGGTGGAACCCAGCCCCGGCGCCCGCTGCCAGCCGCGGTGTTCGCAGCGGGCTGGGGATGCACGGACAGACCCGGACAGGCAGAGCCCAGCTCTCCCAGGTGGTAATCCTGCCTGCCGGGCATCTTCCCTTCCCCGTGGCCTCTGGGCCCTGAAGAGAACATGCCAAAGCCTGCCCAGGTTATATTTTTCATGTTCAGTGAAATTGGAGTTGGAGTTCACTTGACTTGGAGTCAAGTGCCAAAAACTTTCAGGATTCTCCCTCCCCTGTCCTCCATGAGTTATGCTTCCTTGAGAAACCACAACCCTCTCTAAGTACCTTAGAAATGCACCATAAGCATTAAGCTAACACTCGACGATAATAAATGAGGCCAAATTACATGCCAGGATGTGCTGGTGATAATGTTTTCCACTAAAGACAGGAGCAGTGAAATTTTCCAGCACAACATCAGAAGCACTGTCCCCCCACCCCACACGAGTGGCGTTTACCTGACCACCCCGTGCCCGTCCAGCCCCAAACCTTGCCCGTGTGAGGATGTCCCCACAGGTGACACGCGGAGCCGCTGGGGCAGTGCCGAGGGTGGCCAGCCCTGAGCTGGCTGACCTTTAAATCCATCTTGTCTTGTTTGCGTGCCCAAGAGGAAATCACATGTGTGGCACGAGCCTGACCCAGAAATATTGCAGGGAGTAGGATATTTTGTGCGAATAAGGAAGGGCAGGGTCTGCAAGATGAATCACCAAAACAATAATTATCCTGAGGAAAAACCTTGGAGGGTGGATTAGCCGTGATAACTGCCCTTTCAAGGTAACAACAATGCGAGCCGTCAGCTCTTCTCGGTGGTGAGGGACACGAAATGCTACAGCACAAAGCTTAAAAATAAAAATGATGGAAGTTCATGAGAAGAGATTGCCCAAGGAGGCATCCTTCACTTTCCAGCGGCTCCAGCTTCAGCCTGTGATTGTTATACAATCTGCCACAAGAATTGCTCCAAAAAATATTTTTAGCACACCATCAGCTTTCAGTGAAAATAAATAGAGGGCCAGACAGTTGCTATAAAGACAGGAAATAAACTTTAGAAACTCTTTAACTTTTGGCTAAGCCGGGCAACTGAATTACACAGTTCCTGAGCGTGCCTGATTGTCCCAGATAAGATGAGCTCTGATAGCTTTCTCTTCTCTTTCCGATCAGCCCAGTTATAACATCCCGGCCAGTGCTTTGTGACCGGGCACACCTGGAGCCAGCGCCAAGGCCGGGAATCTCGGGGTGCTGCAGTCCCCGCAGCCCCTGGTGTGCATTTCCCATGGCTGTGCCGGGCACAGGGCTCACACCTCCCGCGGGCACTGCTGTGCCCATTCCCAGCTCCTGGGCGGGTTTGGCCGCAGCACATTCCCAGAGCAGTGTCCTCTCCTCCCAGCCCACCCAGTGCCTCCTGAAGAGGCAGGGACAGCTCTGCTTGCCTGGAACTTAAACTGCTCACAGGGGTTTCAGGCGTCCCAAAGATGGGCAGAGCCCCGCTGGCAGCGAGGGGGACGGGCCCCGGGCCCCAGCAGAGCTGGGAAGGGGCAGCAGCACCTCCAGCCCCTGCAGAGCCCACTGCGGGCAGTGCCCCTGCCCAGGCTGCCCATTAACGAGCTGCTGCTAATCAACACCACCGCGCCGGAGCAGCAGTGAGTGAAGGCCTGACTCCGGCTCGCAGCCTGAGCAATCTTCTCATTCTTGTTACTGAGCCAAATTTCTCATTCTCGGCTCTCTCACGCTCGGCCGGGGCTGCCTTGGCTCGGGGCTCCAAGGCACCCCGCTGGCAGCCGGGACAGATGTCGGGGGGGTGACAATGTTTTGCTGCCTTTCAGTTTTACACCCAGTTATCCGCCTCAGCTCTGCTTTGGGCAGCGGAGGGGCCACAGCCTCACCCTGCCTGCCCCCAGCGCGGGACAAAGCGCTGGCTTTCCCTCTGCTGCCTGGCACGGGTGCTCCCCGGGGTGAGAGCTGAGTGGAATAACCTACCTGGGCTCACTCAGGCCCTGCCCTGCACCTCAACAGGAAAGTTCTCTGCGGTGACAGTGATGCCTTAGGTTTTAACTTTTATATTTTTTCAAATCCTGTATCGCCTGGTGTGTAACTCTGGAGTCTCTTGTAGCTCGTGAGCTGCTCTCATAGGCCAGACAGACATAACAAAGCTGCTCTGAGCTTGCTGTTCAAGGACACCCAAACTGTCCTAGACCCAAAGCTGTGAGTTAGGGCTTCTAGAGAGGTGGGGAAATTGCAGAAAGCTGAAGTTTTAATTGGTGAATTCATGCTGATATGCAAATGGACCAAACCTATAACAGTGTGAAGAACTCGTGCCCTGCCGTCCATCCTGGGGTTCATTTTGGAAGTGGCCTCTGGCTCCCCAGGGTGTGCCTTTGAAGGCCTTTCAAATAAATCCCTGCCTTTATTCCCTTACCCCTATCTGGTCTCTGTTTCTGGGTGGCTGGAGAAGGCATCACCAGCGCTTGGAGCAAACAACGCGGGGGCTGGCGAGCGAAGNTTTTGGAAGTGGCCGCTGCCTCCCCGGGGTGTGCCTTTGAGGGCCTTTCAAATAAATCCCTGCCTTTATTCCCTTACCCCTATCTGGTCTCTGTTTCTGGGTGGCTGGAGAAGGCATCACCAGCGCTTGGAGCAAACAACGCGGGGGCTGGCGAGCGAAGCCGCAACGGTGCGCGCCGTGCTGCAGGGCNCCCTGCCCGCGGAGCGCCGGGCATCCCCTGCCCTCGGAGCACCGGGCATGCCCTGCCCTCGCACCTCGCTCACCAGGCACGGGACAGGCTGCCCCTCGCACGCAGCTGGGCAGGGATGTGCTGCCAGACGTGTTCCAAGGAAAGGCTCTTCCTGCTGCTCTCCGACGCAGCTGAACCCCTGCCAGCAGCCAGCGCGGGGACGGCCGCGGAAAGTGAAACCACAGCTGCAGAAGGCACTTGCCAGGTGCTGCTCCTTCCCTCAGGCTCACAGCTCCCGCAACATTCTCGTGCCCTTTGCCATCTGGGGAACTTAAACAAAAACAAGAAAATGGATAAAAGCATTTCCCTGCTCCCTGGCGTGTGGATACCTTTCCCTCTCGCAGCTCCTGAGTTTTTACCAGGAGTAGGTAGATGGTTGCAATTTACCATTCCTAACCCTGCTAACAGCTTTATTTATGTGCCTCTGCCAGCCCCACTTCATCCTGAGCTAGGCTGCCACCACTCCCCAGTTTCTCCCCACCAGCCTCCCCTGAACATTTGGGTGTCTGCTGGCTGGAGCCGGGTCCCTCAGCACTTGAAGGGTGGCCTGGGGGCAAGATGAGGTCAAACCACTTAAACACCCTCATGTTTTATTTACTTGCCTAGCTGTACTCGGAGTTCCCTTCTGGCTGCAGTAACATCCCTCCCTTCTGGTTTTAATTTAAGGTCTAAAAAAATTATTTTCATATTTTTATGTCCCCAAAACATAAAAAACCCCACCTTCAGCCACAGCCTTTCAGCTTGGACTCAGTCATGCCTCCCTCAGTGACAGAACGAGAGTAAAACACCTTATCAATCTGGACAGATGAGTTTCCTTTATGGTGGAGTTGTTTTCAGCGTGCTGTGATGTGGATTACAAAAGCCAAAGATATAAATGATCAACTGGAAGCTTGAATTAATTTTTCCTTGTGTCTAAATCAGGAGAGTGAGTAATTGCTGCAGTAATCGCGGGCAGAGCCTGTTTATCAATGCCAGTGAATAATTGGCTATCAAACAATAGTGCACTTTGCCTTTGAAAATTCACAACACTCCAACAGGAAGCACACCGCCAGTGCTGTGCTCGCCCGGTGATTGATGAGAGGAGTGGCAGGATTACAAACGCAGTTTGGGGAAAAGCTTTCTGACGTGTCTCCCCCCAAAGCATCCCTATGCCTCAGGAGTTATCCTTGCTGCAAGGATAAGCACACAGCAGCCTTAGATTACAGCATCTGAAGTCACAGGGCCAAAATAGCAGCAGCCTAATTCTGTAATCAATCACTTCTGGTCACAGGCAGCCGAGTGCTGTACCTGGAAACCACAGGCAGGAGCTGCCTCTTGCTTTCTGATGTTGTACACGCCCCCGTCTGCCGTGGCTCTGACCTCACCCTCTGTCCATCGCAGCATCTGGCACTCTTATCTTCCTCAGGCCCTCCTGTTCTCTGTGCCAAGCCTGTCCTCTTCCCCCCATGCTCCTCCGACCGCTCTGGGTCGTGTCCCTGTCCCTGTCCCTGTCCCTGTCCCTGTCCCTGTCCCTGTCCCTGTCCCTGTCCCTGTCCCTGTCCTGCCGAGGTGCCACCCCCTGTGCCCACCTCCACCAGCCCTCCAGTGCCACCAGCCCTCCTTTTCTCTCCCCTCCCTGCTGTTCATGGACTCTGTGCTCACCCAGGCACCCACAGCTCCTCCAGCTCTCAGGGCCTCACCTGCGCTCTCTTCCTCCTCCAAGCCCCTTCCTTTCTCGGAGCTCTCTGGATCAGGAGCAGACGTGGTGCAGGCAGGGACCCCTCCTGTTCCTGCTGCTGCCGAGCCCCTCCTCTGGCCCAGCCTCTCCCCATCCTCCTCCACGCTTGAGCCAAGGCTCTTCCTTCTCCTCCCAGATTCCCACACGCACTCTTGGTGCTGCCAGGTTCTGGAGTGACAACCCAACCAGCTTCTCACGCTGGCACCTCCTCGCTCCTTCAGCTGAGCTGCAGCCCCTGTTTGACTCTCTCAGGCACTCTGAAATGGTTAATCTGCAATTCCCTGCTCCTAGCACTGCTCTTCCTCACCTCTCTGCTGTGCAAATTGTGATATGTAGTGTGTTCTGCTCACTGCTCAGACAGGTAATTCAATTAGTTTTCCTCTCCTCCTCTGTTTGCAGACCTCTCCTCCCTGTCCCTTTCTCAATTTGAAAATTGCTTATTTGCTTTCAAGCTTCATTTCAGTCCAGTCTATCCTGGTCCCCCAGAGTCTGGCCTACTGACTGAATTTCACTTCTTTTTCCCCCCCTGGAGCTTTTAAGACAGCAGAAAATTCATTCTCTCTACCTCTGTACCATTACCTTTCCAACTCTGCAGCTGTAAGATCCAGCTGAATCTGAATAAATATATCTGCAACCACGTCTGATGCAATTTCCCACTCGTGGTTCTCTCCTGGCTCCCCTGTTCTCCCAGGACATTTGAGCTGACTGGTTTTCCTCATTTCTCCAGTAGGGCACTGGTCTGTTCTCCCTTCCAACAGCATCTCTGTGACATCTCACTGTCTTTCATCCTTCTTTCATCCCTTTTAATTACAATTATGCTTAGCTCTTCTTATTTAACCTTGAATTCTGCAATTTCCCCTTCACTAACACACTTTAGCATCTCCTTTCTTTAAGATGTATCAAATGTATTAAAAGGGCCTTGATTTCCCTCTTGTCCTTCCACACCCTGCTCCATCCCATAGCTCACTGTTGTTCGTAGCATCCTGGTCTTTCTCCAACAATTTCCACCCCTCACATCTTATGGAAAATTCTCTGGTGGAGATCTCTCATTTCTTCTTCTGACCAGGATTTCAGTCAGCCACTTCCTTTCTATCTCTGGTTCACAAGGAATTAATTCCACACGAGAACAGAGTTCAGCAGTGCCAAAGGGTTTGTGCGAGCACCTGCCCGCCCCTGGCCACGGCTCCCAGACGCTCCCGGGGGTGCTCCAGTAAAGGCTGAATTTCTGGGTGTCTTGGGGCTCTCCCCTCCGAGGAGCAGCACAGCAAACTGTTGGCAGCCCTCCCCTGAACCAGGCCAGCCAGAACATGGTAGGGCAGCCGCTTTCACCCGGGGCAGAGCCCGAGGCCCGGCTGAAGTTCCCCCCTGGCTCCGAGAGCAGACACCGAACGCTCCGTTATCCTCGGGCGCTGTGTGAGAGTGCTGCACCAGCACCTGAGGCTTGTGGGACCACGGGCCAGTTTTGGCACATGGACACCAGGAGCAGCAATCAAGCTCCCGAGTGTCCTCACCAGGCCCCAGCTGTGGCTGCAGCCTGGCTGACCCCTGGATGGCCGGGCTGGCACTGCAGGAGGCAGGACAGCGCTTCCAGGGCCCCGCCGAGGTTTGAGTTTTCTGCCCCCAACTCTGCTCGGGGGACCCGAGCCAGCGAGGTCTGCTCCAGCCAGCCCCGGCCACCCAACCCAGCAGCTCCTCGTGGCCAGTTCTGCTCTGCCTCCATTCCCATCTCCTCAGCTGGGCGAGGAACAGGCTCGGGCTGGGCCGCGACCTTCTCCATCACCGGCCCCCAGCAGGCACAGCCGTCTGTTTAATGCCCGGGGAGCATCTGCTCCCCAGCCGCTGCTGGGAATGTGTACCTGGAGCGCTGCGTGGCTGAAGACCCCAGGCCTGTGCTCACAGACGTGCTCCAAGTGTCTGCACAGGCAGCCTTTCCAAAAACAGGAATCAGCCCGCTCAGGCGTTTGCCACAAAGGTGTTTTTGACAGATCAGTTAATAGTGTTCACATGATTTAAAGCTACATGTTGAATGCAAGGCTGTTTTGCCCTTCATCGTGACATAAAATACACCTGTGCACAGGTAGGTACGGAAACGTTCCCGGCTTTGCAAGGAGATAGGGAATTATTGACAAGAGCCCTGACATCTGCAGTACAAGGCACTTTCCTAGGGTTCACAGGATTGCCCCAAAGCTCTCCTATTGGCAAACGCTGTTTGAACAAACTTGGCTGGAAAACAAAATCCAGTTCAGTACTTTTCCCTTTTTTTTTTTAACCTGCAGTGCTATTTTAAGAAGACTTTTATGGTTCCAGTTTAGGCAATGGCCAAAACGGAAGGGAAAAAAAATGACATTATTTCATAAAGTTTACGTGCCTTGCTCGTGACTCTCTCTCACACCATGATATCACCATGGCCTCGTGCATTGCTAGTGACATCTTGACATCAGCCTTGTAAAAGTGCACCTCAAATCTTTGAATAGATGAAAAGGGAAGTTTTATTTTGGAAAAAGACCCAGTTTGAGTTCTGCCATTTTAATTATAGTTATGTAGAGATATTAATCTAGTCATAGTCTCAAAATGTCTTCTGCTGATTGTCAGATTTGTAAATATGCGTTAGCCCAAGGTCAGACTTCGTCACAACAGAAAGTGGACCTGTGTCTCTCTGTGCCCTCCTCCCCATCATTCCACTTTCTCCACCCTTTCTCTCCTTCCTGCCGTGCACAGGAGTTTGCTTCCCCTCATCTCCACATGATTTCCTCGTGCTATTTGTTACCCCGTCCACACCGGACTGCGCCACTCCGCCCTGCCCGTGGCCAGGGAATGGACACCACCCTTGTTGTCCAGGCTGGTCCCCACCCAGCCACACGTGCTGGGCACATCACCCGGCCAGCCACGAGCAGCTCAGGGTGCTGCAGTGACCAGTGTCCAGTTCTGCAGCTCCCCGTGCTCCTGCAGTGACCAGTGTCCAGCTCTGCGGCTCAGGGTGCTCCTGCAGTGACCAGTGTCCAGTCCTGCAGCTCCCAGTGCTCCTGCAGTGACCAGTGTCCAGCACGACTCTGCCTCCTCCTCCTCCTCCTCCTCCTCCTCCCCCACTGCCCCCATGCTGGAGCAGCTACCAGGGCTCAGCTTTTTCCTTGGCAAATCCCTGGTTCCCAGCAGGTTTTGGCACCAAAAGGCTCCTGCAGGACTTCAGGGTCAATCCCAGCTGGCCACGGGCAGCAAAGATGCACATCCTCATCCAGTTTTGCAGCCCAGTTCCCTTCCCTCCACACGTGCCACTGCTGCTCCACCTCTCTGCAGCCTTGGGGAGACCCTGATGGTTTTGGAACCTTCTTCCAACAGCACCCACAGTTCCCTGGTTCTTACACTGCCTGCGAGACTGTGTCATGTTTTCTGGATCAGATCCACGGTGTTTCAGACCTTTCTTTGGCAATGAATAATCTGCTTTGACAGGTCATCTTTTCACCTCCGTGTCCATTAATAAATGTGTAAAGGAAATGTCATGTCTTTAAAAAAAAAAAAAGGCAAAAATAGTGTTTGTCTGAGTGCGCGTTGTGATAACGAAGGAATATTATTTTTTTGCAAATAAAACCTATTCCCTAGTGTGCTTGCAACAAGCAGCGCATTGTGGGGTGGCATCAGGAAAGTCTCCCAAAGCAGCTGTGCAGGAAGTGAATAATTTAAAAGAGTCTGGATGAGCAGCATCCCTGCGAACAAATAGCTGTGTTTATGCCCGCCAGGGAATAAAAGGTAAACTGAAGGAAGGAGATGAGCCCCTGCAGGTCTGGAGGCCACTGCATGAGGGGCAGTGGGCACCTGGGGCCACTTGCCCAGCGCTCGAGGGAACAGACGGTGCAGAGCAGTGGGGCTCACGTGCTTAGATAAAAATGACTGGCAAAAAGAGGTTTATTTCTCTGGTTCTGCTGCTGACGTTGAGCGTTACTGCTGGAGAGAGGATTTTCCTCGTGTGCTTTAATGATGAGCTCCTCCTCTGGTGTTTGCAGCAAGGGCAGGGCCCGAGCTCCAGGCAGGGCACAGCCTGCGGGGCAGCAGGGCTGCTCCCAACCCCGTCTGGGATTCAGCCCCAGCCCCAGCCCGGGCTGTGCCTGGATGCTCGGCAGGAGCCGGGCAGTGCCCTCGGCGCAGCCCCAGAGACAGCGCAGGGAAAGGCCGAGGGGTGGCAGGACAGCCCAGAGCAACCTCCAGGCTCTCCCGTGGGTTTTTGGAACTGGGGGTCATGTCTCCGTGCAGAGAGGCATCCTCAGCTCTCAGACACAACCAAATGTTCTCGCCTGAGGAACCAGGCTGGATGGAGCTCAGGCTTGCAGCAGCTTCACCACCCATTACTCTGGTGTGGATGTAAAGTGTTCCTTTATTTGTACTTGGATTAAAACACCCGAGCAAAATCAAACCCTGGACTCACAGACCATGTTTTCAGGAGCTTCTGAGGCCACGTCCAGCTCCAAAAGCCATGAGATGTGTTGGAGGCTGTGGCAGGGGAGGGCCTGTGCTCACTCACGGACACAGCTCTGCACCACGCACCAGCTGCACCTCCCGCATCACTGAACAGCCAGCAAAACCCTGAACGCTCCCGTCAGAGCACCTCTTTCCTCATCCCAAATCTGTACTGGCTTCTGATCATCCATCCCCCTCCTCACCATGCCCCCACAGCCCTCTGGGCCCATCAGTTACTAATTAGATGCAGGTAATTGGGTCCCAGGCCCCTGTGCTTGCCTGAACTGCTTCTGCTGCCTGGATGCCTCAGCTGTGGGGTCTCCACGTGCCTGGAGCTCCCCTGGGTGGGACTGGGGGTCAGAGCCCCCCTCTCGGGGGTGCCACCCTCCCCGGGTGTCTCCGACCCGGGCCTGAGCCCGCCAGACACCTTTTGTGTCACCAAACCGATTGATCGGGAGGTGATCGATCACAACAGGGCACGTGGCACCTTTTTATTGCCACAAGGGCCCCAAACGCAGCAGGGCTGGCCCTGGGGAGGTGCTGTGCTCAGTCCTGCCAGGCAGGGCAGGCGGCTCCCACCCTGCCGGGCCCTGCCCCTCACGGGATTCTCTGAGGGAACAGCTCTGCAGCAGCGTTTTTATTGCTCCTTCTGCAGCCCCACGGATGCAGCTGTAAACTGAGAAGTCACTGTGGTAGCTGATGGCATGATATATCAGGAGTGGGCCAAGAAGAGCCCAGGAAATTACCTGGGTTTGTGGATGTTATTTATTTATTTATTGTATCTTTTTTTTCCACACGCTTTTAGGAGGCAGAAGATTTTTAGTACAGGCAGAGTTGGTATATTAACCTCACGATTTTGCTACTGAAAGGACTCTCTGGTCTGGCTTCTACAGGAGATGTTTTGACAACAAAACAGTGCAGCTATGATTAGCCCGATAAAAGGGAGCCAGAGTTGGAGTATTGATGGTATGTGCATCCAGGATCTAGTTACAAAATGGGCTTTTAACCACATTTTCCCTTGCGAATTCCTGTTATCAGAGGCCATCTTAAAAGAAAAGAAAAAAGACAAGCGACCTTTCTTTTTCATTTCAGATGGGTGTATTTCTTGTATTTCTTTATGCTTATGAAAAATGAGCCATTGCCAGCCCTGGCCAGAGCCCCCTCTGAGCCTTGAGTGCTGGGCAGAGCTCCCCACGCTGGGGGCAGAGCAGCCCTGAGGCCTCTGGAGCTCCTGGACCCAGCTGTGGCTCTGTGAGACCCAAAGGATTGTACCGAGACCAACAGACTTTTCAAGCTGCCTTTTTTTTTTTTTTCTTTTTTTTTGGATCTAATTTATTTTGAGAATACATTTTCAGAGCTGATTAGCTGGTGTACTAAATCACTGCACTGTCTAACCCCAAAAAGCTGCTCTGACAAACAATTAACAATAGAAACACCATTGTGGCAACAAGTGATGGATGGCCCCAGGGTGCAGCTTGGGCCCAGGCTTTGTTCAGAAGAAAGTTGCTGCTGCTAAATAAAGACCTGGGCAGTAAAAGGTGAGAGTGGAGAGATCATATCGGGAATAAAACTATTTGCTCTGCTTGGGGTGTGTTTCTCACAGCACTGAGCATCTCAGGAGAGCCCCGTGGCTCAGGTCACGAGTCAGAAACTGCCAGGCACTGGGGAATCGTGGAATGGTGTGGGTGGGAAGGGACCCTAAAGCCCATCCAGTGCCACCCCTGCCATGGCAGGGACACCTCCCACTGCCCCAGGCTGCTCCCAGCCCCGTCCAGCCTGGCCTTGGGCACTGCCAGGGATCCAGGGGCAGCCCCAGCTGCTCTGGGCACCCAGTGCCAGGGCCTGCCCACCCTCACAGGGAAGAATTTCTTCCCAAAATCCCATGGAAAGCTGGCTTCCTTCAGCTTCAGGCCATTCCCCCTTGTCCTGTCACCCCAGACCCTTGTGGAAAGTCCCCCTCCAGCCTTCCTGTAGTCCCCTCTAGGCACTGGGAGGAGGAGCAGGACCAAACCTCCTCCTGCCACGAGCTCTGGGATTTTTAAATCCTTTTAAGAGCATGGTTTTGAGTTAATTTCTTTTGCCACAGGCAATTTCCTGATTCCTACTGTTCTGTCATTAATCTCTGATTGTTGTTCTAAGTTTCGTGTTAGTTTACCAATTTGCCTGTAACTCATTACTCTACACCAAAGAGAAGTAAAATAATTTATCATAATGCCTCACATTGATTTTATTATCCAGATATTAGAATCTGTTTATTAGAAGTAATAAACATGAAGCCATAGTGTAGAAAAGGAAGCTGGATATGCACACCCTGTAATGGTAGGTAAGGATTAGTTACTACAGACCACTCAAAAGACATCATGGTTGAAAGGATGATTTAAGGTCCTACAGCATTTTTAAAATTGATTTAAAAGCCCAAGAAACTTTGCCAAACAAGCCAAACTACCTCCTGTAATCTGCAGAGGAATGTTATTTTATGTATGCTTCAAATGCATCTAGGTCACAACTTTTTTAGGAATGAACAGAGCAAGAGAAAGTCATTGATTAGTTCAGTAAATTATTTTCTCAGGAAGGTTTGCCATTTTCTACCCTTCCTGAACCCCAAGACAACAATTTGCTCATCCTTGAGCAATCCCATACCTGTGTGCTGTTGTGCACATCACCACAGTGATGGACTGACACTCTGAAGCAAATTTAAAATGACCCCCCAGGTATTTCAGTGTTCCAAGGGTAGTTTTGCTCTTTGGAAAGGAAGTTTAGTTTCAGGACGAGACTCCTGAGACATTTTGTGCCCGTTTCTGCTCAAGGACTATCGAACCAACGCGACCAGTTGTACTAAGGGCACCAAAAAAAGCAACAACCCCCACCTGCCCCGTGTGTCCGTGAGGCCTCTGCAGCAGCTCTGTCTCTCGCCCGCAGGACTCTGGAGGATGTTTGGGGTTGCCCGGCCCGCAGGAGCCCCCGCGCTGGCCCAGGCCATCACTGCGGCGAGGTCAGCGCGGGCAGGAGGGGACCCCCTCCTTCCCTCCCTCGGGGCTGTGCCCGGGCAGAGCCAGGCGCTGGTGCCCGG
>WEIT01015285.1:0-32263 GCA_013389985.1 Dryoscopus gambensis | reverse complement strand
TTTACTGAATGGTACACATTTTTTGAAACCTACTATTCAATATAAACTCACTTCAGGTGCCAAGAATAGTAACAGGAAGCATATACTTACATTTCAACTCCAGTTTGATGAAGTCAGTGTTCCCCAGATTCTCAAGAAACACCCCATCTGAGGCCGATGTTTTGAAGTAGAAAGAGATGTCTGCACTTGTTTCCCCTTGGAAGGTGGAGAAGTGGAGGTAAGATGATGAAGTAACAAAAGAAGCTGCATTCCAGTAATTCCCTGCAGAGGATAGCCAGGAAAGACATGTTTCAGTGCTCCCTTAAAGCTGTTGGAAAAGTTGAAGATTTTGAGGTTCATATATGCTATAGTGCTGTCTATGCTGAAGAAAGAACCCCAAGCACCTTGATTCTTGCTACCTCCTTTTTTTTTGTTTTTCTGGGCATGGCGTGTCAGATTTCAGAAGACAGAGCATGTTAATGGTAAATTTATTTTCAAGCTCTGAATTTATCATATCCAGTCATACTCAAATGTGTTGTTATTATATGTTTAGTACACTAACACTGAACTCATGGGAGATCAGACACAGGGGCAAAACACTAATTTGGTACCTGGTACCTCAGGCACATGATTGCTTTCATATTTTGCTTCATGTGTGACTTACCTATCTTCAAATTATTCTAGACAGCTACACCCCTCCTTCTGAAAATGTAGCCATGTCTATTAGAAGTCTTTTAATATATATCACAGGAAAAATACAGTAAATGAAGCTAAGCAATACAGACATAATTAACATATGCACCTAATAGTCCCCACAACGTCATGTACACNACATTCCCACTGGAGAAATATAATAATTAATAACATCCATGAACTATTACTGTACTTTAGCTAGAATGACAGTCAAATTCAGGGCAAGGTAGCATTACAATGCAAAAAATAGTCCTAATATATAAGAGCAGATAAGATTCTCTTAATAAGAAGATCATAAGATTCATAAGAGAAGGCTTTGGGGTGACTTAATTGCTGCCTTCTGGTACCTGAAGGGAGGTACAAGAAAGGTGGAAAGGGACTTCTTACAAGGGCATGCAGTGACAGGACAAGGGGGAATGGCTTCAAACTGATAGACAGTAGGTTTAGATTAGATATTAGAAAGAAATTCTTTACTGTGAGGGTGGTGAGGCCCTGGCACAGGTTACCCAGAGAAGCTGAGGCTGCCCCATNGGTATCTTCCAACCCAGGCCATGCTATAATGATTCTATGAGGGTGATGTAAGTGATACAGTAAGTCAATGAGAGACTGAAACAGCTCATTCTAGTTTCATCAGAACGCTTGTATGTATCCAGTTTCAGAAATTTGTTAGAATATCACTCATTATGTCACCACAGCTGAGTCCTTTGTATTCCAGCTAATAAACACAATAATAAACTACTTTCTGTTTCAGTCAAAAGTCCCAGATATTGGTTTTCCATTGTTTGATAACTGAAGTAGGTGATAATGCTATTATTTGTCTGGTTAGCACTTGATGAATATGAATGAGGATGGCTGAAGCCTCAGAAGCTCAACTATGCTTATATATTACACCACGGGCCCACATCCACATCAGAAATTTCATTATTTGTGTAATTATTAATTTCTATTCAAATTTAGGTTGAACACCTTTAGGTATAAATAAATGCCTACTATTGCTTTCCATAGTACTATTCCATACCCTCCATTTAATTCTGCCTCTCTCAAGGATGCAGAGTATTTGGAAAAAGAAACCACTTTCCATTTACTTCAATGCATCGCAGGAGGAAAGAGGTAATTTAGATTTTGTACGTGTATATGTGTAAATGCACATGTGAGGAGTGAAAATGGGAAGAAATGGGCATTCATGAGACTGGTATGCGTTTGTGAATTAACCAGTTAGGCTAGGTCAGATAGTTTTCAACATGTATTACTATTTACCCTACTTATACAAACCAGTAATTTCCAGATTGAATGTTACTGAAGATTTCTATAGAAATGTCAATACCCTTCATATCATAAACGTGCTTGGGGAAGAAATATCTGCTCATTATTTGGAAGGTTGTTCTCTGAAAATGTACCTAGTGCTAAAGCAGCATAGATAAAAAAGGTCTTGAATTTTATTTTCATTTATGGTCTCAGGTCTCTTTATCTCTTACTTTTCAAAGTGCTCCCTCAATAATTAGGGTTGCTTACGGTCTAGATGTATGAGTTTTTTGTCAATAATCTTTTATTAAGAGATTAATAAATCCAGACGGACTTTGTATATGCTTTTCCACTTGCAGATGTACCTGGATATCTCATTTTTTTTTTCCTGGGAGCTACAGGTATGCTAGCTGCTGACCCTCAAAAAAGATTTTATTCCATGTGCTGAATAAACTCACATGAAATAAATGGGACTCAGAGAAAAAGCCAGGAATATATTAATACAATCTCTGTTCAGGAGCTAATTTACCTGCCCTGAATAACCTTGTAGAAATGCTTGCATGTCTTTGTAACTTAAATAACTATTTTATATCCCTTGCTTTACATTCCCTGAATATTACCAAACTTACTAGCCTAAAATTTGAAGAACACATGACAAGTAATATTGCTGTGAGTGTGAGGGCTACAAAATTCAAGTACTACTGGAGACAAATCCCTCTTCAGTGAGAAAGGCTTTCCAGCCACTTCACTTCACTAAATGAGACCAATACAGTATATTCTTATGATTAATATTGCAATAAAGTAAATAAGAGTAGGAGCTGCTATATGAAACAGCTACATATTTTGTAGTATTATATTTATATCCTTTTAATTATCTTGCAAACTTGAAACCATGAAATGCAATTTGGCATAGACTTAGTCTTCACTGCTGGGACACTGTAGGTTAAATCCTTAACTGTGACAGTGCATAACCAAAGTGCTGGTTTGCCTTTACAGGGAAGTAACTTTCAGTTGCATGTGACCAGTCAGACATTTCAGAGTTTTTAGAATTGGTATTGTCTGTGGGTTTATCCAGCAAGGTCCATCCCTAAGGCTAAGATTTCAAACCTTTACAGCACACTTGCAAGAAGGACTGCTGCTGCTGAGTGCAGCTGCAGGGCCAGATAGGCAGCTGGGTTCAGATGGAACTTTCATCACCTTCTTATTGAAAAAAAATGAATCAGTTTTTATTTAGAGCTACATCCAGCCTGCTGAAGAGGTCCATCTTGAAGGATTTTACATTTAATTCAAAATGCTGCCTTTTGACTTTGCAGAAATCCTTGGCTGCAGATGTTATTTGTGAGAGGATAAATACAAACAATGCAGACAGAATGGGAGAATCTGCACCTTGAGAGAGACATTTTCAAAGACTATTCATGAGAAATTCTTATAAAGATAAAATCATGTTTTTTCACTCTAGTATACATTCATCTCAAAGTACTTTCAGGGGAAAAAAAATCTTTTTATTAAGAGTACAATAGAAATGTTTTGCTAAACATAAATAATGATTTTTATCATAAAATGATATCTTTTGATAAGAAAGGGGCTCCCTAAGGAAATACTGCATAAAAGTTCACTTTACACACATTATTACAGTTTCTTGCTAGGAACTTTTATTAGTCACTATGCCTCAAAATTTCTTTGGTACATTGTCACAATTCTTTCCTCAAGCAGTTTGAACATATTGATCCTACAGGCATTTTTCTCCCACTTTAGGCTGACAAACTGCAGATGGAGAAAACTGAGATTGGAACTTAAACCACAGAGGGGAGGTATGGCAGCAGGAATATCAGACTAACAGAAGGTGGGAAAGTGAGTTTATTTAGAGAGAACTCTATAAACGATAAGTTTTTAATTTATAAAAATACCAGAGTCTAAGGAGGATTTTTATTGTATTATCTGAAATACAACATTATAATTTGACTTTCTTCTTTTTAACCTCAACTATAATTCTGTAATGAAGACCACAGTTCTGTTGTGCAGTGCTGTTGGTTTAAACTTGCTTAGTGTTTAAATTTGATTTAAACCAATTAAACAGGTACAGAGCATGCTGCTGTCATGGAAGCACGAATACTAATCAATCAAGACACCAGACAAGCCTTTTCAGTTGTTTGCAACTCGAGATAAATGTGGAGATCCCCAAGACATGGCTGTGTTTCTCATAAAATTGCATGTTTCTTGGTGATGGCAGTAAGCCTTAGGACACAGGGCACGCAGAGGAAGGCAAGGGAATTGCTGACCTCAGCCCCAGAGGAAACTGCCATGGGTGTTTGCCTGGATCCAAGCAGGAATCAGAGCCATAGTTGAGACAGAGGTGCTTCAATGCACCAAGTAACACTTTGAGATTCTGTTTTCAATTTGTGTCAAGGTTACTCGCAGCTCTGCTTCTCTGCTGTGAAAATTAAAATCCAACTCATTAAGCTCCCGCAAAACACTCTTACTGCTTTCTCATTAGTTTTCCTAACCCTGAGTTCCAGTGTTCTTTGTAATTTGTATGGTACAAAGTGTCTCTTCTACTGCTCCATACAGACTCAGCCTCAGACAGAAGGCTGCGCTTTAATTACAAAGGTATAATTTTTACAAGAACAGGGATAGTCTGTAGCCAAAAGAAACCATCCCTGCTACAAAAATTAATGAGAAGGGACATCTTAAATCTCAGATAAAAAGCTGAACTGAGACTTGAAGATTTTTCTCATGAAGTCCCACCTCAGGGAGAGGGAAGGAGAGCCATAATACTGACAGGGACAAATACACATTGTCTTGAGTTATGCAACATGGACAGACATCTTTTAATGTGTGGCAGCTCTGTAACTTGAAAACATAGAGTCACTGGCCTCATAGTAATCAGCCTTTCAGCTTCTTCCTTGCAATATTTTTGTTCAGAGCTCCCTTGCTGGCTCCCATCAATATCTTCTTTCTTAGCATGATTGAAATTCATACTTTAACACCATCAATTTCACTTTTACATTTAAACCCCATTGAAATGGATAATGGCAATACCAGAACTGTAAAAGACATCAGTGCTTTTAGCCCTGCTAGGCAATCGCACTAGAGAACGAATGTTGCAGTGTCAGGCAGCTCTTATGTATTACAATAGACCAAAAACCTCCAGGGCCCTCATCTGCAGCAAAACAGATTTTCTAGCAAAACCATTATGTGAATAAAATGTAAGAATAGTCTTCTATTTCAGAGAAGATGGATGTGTGAATGGAAAACTGTTCTGTGGCACAAAGATTATCCATACAATTATGCTCAACAAATCAAGTTGGTGGGATTTTTTCCTGTCTTCTTTTTCCATTCTGACAGAGGAACCTGTGCATGCAGACAGAGCAGTTTGGCTATCAGTACAGGAACAATCACACCTTTGACTCAAGTCTTCAGATCCACTTCAGAGTGGAACTGGCTGTAATGAAAACCAAATTTGCTGTTGGACTTTCTATTTGAAAAGTCAAAGAAAATTGGCAGTGTTTCTTGCACTGTGTTGTACTTTATTGTGAAAGATGTAACCATGACCTCAAAGCAGGGCAGGCACTTTTCTGTCATCAGCGCTAATCTTAGGGGAGCTGAGATCACAGCTTCAGTCTGAGCTGGAGTGGGGGTTGTGTTGAGGGAGAGGAGAGCAAGGATGGCAAGTTGTCCGCATTCTCTCCTTTGCTGGGAGAATTACAGTGCCAGTGGCTTTTTCCTGACTGAAAGATCTGCCCGGTGTCATTTTTCATTGTCCTAACATGCTTTTAAACTTTTGTTTTTCTCTGGTCTGCAACTCCATGCCACATCTACTACATGTTTTACTATACTACATTCACTATATTTCATGCACATATAATTTACTATATACAGTAATTTTTGCACGTCTTTGATTTCTGTGGTACCCCTAGTATCAGTTTTGACCAGTTCAAATCCTGAATTTATTTGCTTGTTGGTGAGTTGTTCAGAGCCCTGGGGTCCCCTGTATCAGTCAGTGTCTTGTATCCTCCCATGCTTGTACCCCTTTGCCCAGAATCTCATGTTCCTAGTTTTCAGGACTGCTGAATATACGCCAGTTTTGCATTTCTCTGCACAGCACCATTATTCTTACTGGTCCTGCACTTGGACCACAACAACCCCATACATTGCTGCAGGCAGGGGGAGTGCAGCTGGAAAGCTGCTCAGGAGAAAGAGATTGGGGGTACTGTTGACAGACAGCTGGATATGAGCCAGCAGTGTACCTGGGTGGCCAAGGCCATCTTGGCCTGCATCAAGAATAGTGTGGCCAGCTGGAGTCGGGAAGAGATTGTCTCGCTGTACTCACCACTGGTGAGGTTGCACCTTGAGTACTGTGTCCAGTTCTGTGTCACTCACTTCAAAAAAGAGGTGCTGGAGCATACGTAAAGAGGGCAATAAAGGTGGGGAAGGGTCTAGAAAATGTGTCTTATGAAAAGCAGCTGCAGGAAGTGGGGTTTTTTAGCCTGGTGAAAGGGAGGCTCAGGAGGGACTGCTTAAAAGGAGTTGTAGTGGAGTAGGGGTCAGCCTCTTCTGCCATGTCTTAGGTAAAAGGGTGAGAGGAAGTAGCATTAAGTTTTTCTGGGGAGGCTCTTATAAAAGGTGTCTGCATGTTGGCACTTGGGGATATGATTTAGGTGATTTAAGCAATTATGGTGGTGCTGGGTTGACAGTCAGACTAGGTAGTCTTGAAGGCCTCTTGCAACCTTGTTGATTCTGTGATTATGTTAGCCATCAATATCTCATTCCGCACAAAGTAACTACTTTTTATTATTATCTATGTAAAATGGGGTTGTAGAATAAGAAGATAAGCAAAAGTAAAACAATCTAGGAATAGTACTCCTGTCATTAGAAAAGAAATGGTGTTTCATTTAAACAAAATTTGAGGCAGGGCTGAAAATAGCCCAAGCCTGGCAAGACTGTGGCCTTGCATACTCCCTACAATATCCAAAGACTAACTGGAGATAGCAATTAATGTATTTCTTGGGCTACAGGTTAGTAATTTATCAGTATCACAGAAGAATATCCCTTGAAAACAAGCATGTAAATTGCTACTTAATTTAAAGTTAAGATGGTAGTGTCCTGATTTACTCAATCCAAGCCTGAATCAAGAAAAATAAACCAGAAGGAGTTGCTACACATGATGTTGCCTTAATAGCAGAAAAGTCTTTTGACAACACATATGAAAAATAATCCCCAAGTTTCCCCAAAATTCCCCAAGAACAGATGGAGAGTGTATTAGCACTGTATAACAGCAAACTGACTTACCCCCTTTCAGGCTAAATAAAAATATAGGTTAGATTTCAATTTCCAATCTAAAACTAGCTGTGTGTCTTTCAACAAAGTAAAAAATGGCTGGAAGTCCAGAACAAAACCTGCTGAGAATATCAATATATACAGAGATGAGCTCAGAGTTAACAAAACAGAAAAGTTATCTCTGCAGTGGTTACTGTCACGTTAAAGACAATTCAGATTTTAAAGGATAAATTCTAGGTTGTAGAATTATTTTTTTTACATTGACCTTTTTATACCTTGACTTTTTTTTTTTTTCACATTGACCATCTAATCCAACTGCCTGACCACTTTAGAGCTGACCACAATTTAAAGCATGGCTTTAAGAACGTTGTCCTTAAACACTCTCTCTGACAGGCACAGGGCATCGACCACCTCTCCAGGAAGTCAGTTTCAGGGTTTGACCACCTTCCTGGTAAAAAAATGTACCCATGTTAAGCATGAACCTTCCCTGATGGATGCAGCTTTTAGCCGTTCACTTGTGTCCTGGCACTGGGTACCAGGGAGAAGAGCTCAGCACCTCCCTCTCCACTCCCTCTCCTCAGGAAGCTGTAGAGAGCAGTGAGGTTGCCCCTTGGCCTCCTTTGCTCCAAACAGCACAAACCCAGTGCCCTCAGCCACTATTCGGACATTCCTCCCAGCCCCCTCCCCAGCTTTGGTGCCCTCCTCAGAACACATTCAAGGACCTTCACATCCTTTTTCAATGGCAGGATCCAAAAGTGCTCACAGCATTCAAGATGAGACCAACAATGCTGGATACAGTGGAATAATCACCTCTTTGGACCATCAGAATTGCTGTGCTTGATGCACTCCAGGATGAGGTTTGCTCTCCTGGTTGTCAGGGCACACACTGCTGACTCCTGTTGAGTCTCCTGTGAACCAGCACCCCTAGAACCCTCTCTGCAGGACTACTGTCCAGACACTCCTCTCCCAGTTTTGTGTCTGTGTTGCTCTGTGGTACAGAATCTGGCATTTTGACTTATTAAATTTCATCCCATTAATCAAAGCCTAATGATCCATTCTCTCGGATTCCTCTGCAAGGGCTCTTGTCTCTCAAGAGAGTCAACAGCACCTCCCAGTTTGGTTTAATCAGCAAACTTGCTGATGGTGCATTCAACTACTGCATCCAGATTGTTGATAAATATACAACCCCTTCAACTTCCATACTACACCTGAAACTCAAAGCAATTCCTTGAGGCTTCTCTTCTGGAGGTTCATTGCATGCACCTTCTGTGAAAGTGAGATTCTGAAAAAGGTTAACTGTCTACTCATTTGGGTGGAGACCTTCCACTGATGCCCTTGCTTCCTCCAGTTGTGGGAAGGTTGTTTGGTCTTCACTCACAGACCTTTGCCACCTCTCCTTCTGCATGCCTGTTGCTGCTGTGACAATTGTTGACCTCATTACAGAATTTATCATCTTTTCATGTGGGCTCAAGGTCTAAAGCCCCAAACTCCTTTATGCATAACAAGATACTGAGGAGAAAGTAAGTGTATTTAAAGAATTATAAATGCAGGCTAACCTTAAATTACTCATTTAGAAATTAAAGAGCCTCATCTCTGTCTCTGGGATCAACTTGAGTACTCTGGTCAGCAATGAAGGACATAAAACAACTCATATTAACATTGCAGTAAGATAAATAGCAGTTTATCAGCTGTCATTATAAATTATCTGTTTTCATAAAGATTCTCAAGTGACATAACAGTTACAAGACACTGATCGATGGATATAAACACAGATGCTAAAGTTTGCTTTACTCTGCCAGTCACTATATTTGCTGAGTGAGGGAAAAGTGCAATCACATTTATCAGTGAAATGTTGGAGTCAATAAAACAGGTTCAGTGATGCAGAAAAGTTTCCAGCACCTGCTGTGTTTCCTGCAATCATCTTTGGAAGATCATTTTTCAAAACTCTTGCCTCCTGGTCACAATGCCTAATCACAATACATACCCTGTCACTGCTGGCATCATTACTTTCATCCATCTAAAGAGTGAAAGGTCCTGATCTGGCCTGGTTTACAACCTGGAGCTGTGTAATGTGCTGATGGAGCTTTAATGATGCATGTAAACTGGTGTCCTTCCAGGGGAATTTTTTTAAACAATAACTGACCTGTGAACACAAGCTTGATCACCACTGTGCCACAGTGAAGGCAGTACGCAGGAACCCTGCCATGATGCCAGGATGGTAAACATTAAATACAGGAGCCTGCTGCTGTCCAAAAACCATGTTACTGTGAGGATCTGATTCTCTATTGTCTTGTATATATTGGTGGGCGTTTGTAGCTGTTCAAAACAATTGTAAAGCTTTCCATTCCCACCTGGTAATGCTGCACAACTACCGTATGCTCAGCACCTGCCTGTGCAACATGGAAGGCAAAGACACAAGGACAATAATGAAAAAACAATGAACTTAAGAATTTAGTTCCCCTGTGGTACTAAATCTACTCCCTATGCTGTGGAGGTGAACTGCAGGAAACGGTACCTCTCTGCTCTCCAGATCCTTGGCTGAATATGCGGACAATGAGATGCAGATCTAGAGTTCTGTAGAGTCAGAGCCATTGCACTGGCACAACACCATGTGAACAACATGATCCAATACCCATTTCTTCTTCTGCCATTCCCATTTGCTCTTCCTGGCATTATGTTTTAAAAGAAGCATGTGCTGGATAATCTTCACACAGCTCTCCCCGTCTACATTTTCTCATTTTCTCTGCTTAGAGTGACATTTCTGTTCCTATTTGTGGCTTTAAAATCACTCGTGTTTGGCTATGGATCTAAACTCAGAGTCCTGGCTCTTTGGTCACCTCATTTGTGTTCTCCTAGATCAATTTCACTATCACAATGGAAAATGTTCTTCAGAATTAAAATGTAAGATGCAATTTAATTTTGATGTAGTACATTAACTATTCTTTATGCCATTGATTCCAGAATAACCTGTTATTAACCGACATCATGAAATTATTTTGCTTGATCTGCTATTACTGGATGGATTTCAGAGACTTCTGAACTAGAGCTGAGAATATTTAACTCACGAGATATGACTAGGTCCTTTGGTGAATCGTAGTTCCCTGAACTTTGATGAAACTTACTGCTAAAATAATTTGCTTGAAGTTATTAATTTAATTCAGCAGGTCATTAATACAAAGTTATGCTGTTCTGCTGCTTATTTGTAGAAATATACTTTCAATGACTCCTTTGTTCATGTCCCAATGCCCAGTTCAGAGAAATTAATAAAAACTTCAGATGTACGTCAAACCTACATTTGAGTAAAACTATCTTCATTCTTATGGTGCCACTTCAGTTTTATGTCACTGTAACATTATTCCAAGTGAAATTTCCTGTAATATATTTTTGGTTTTGGCATGTCGTTTTTATGGATTGTTGTTAATTATACTCAATTATGAGCGTTGGCAAAGAATTTGAATTATAGAGATGGACATCCTGTTTCGAATTCAGACAGCTAAGAGCTTAACACTTCTGTGGCCTCCCAGTCCTACACTGCTCTAGGAACTGAGATGAACCACTGGAGTCCATGTTATGGCATCATTCCACCCCAGACACTGGTGCTTTGGCTAGAATATCTGATCTATTGTGTGCTGTGGCCCTGGAAATGCTGCTTGATATGCCTATGTTGATATAGACTTTCCCCCTTCTGACTTTGAAAGAAAAGTCTTTGAAAAGTAATTTTACAGTTCATTTCTATATCATCTATGGCAGAGAAACTTTTCACATGACTGCATTTGAGCATTTATTCCATTCCCTGCCTGTTTCTTATCTTTAAAACAACTCATTAAGACTATCACTATGCCCAAATATCTTCCTGTGATTTTACTATCCCAGCAGTGTTCTAAATCCAAGAACACAAAGAAAGAATACCTACAAAATTTAAACTCAAAATTAAAAGTTTTTTAGCCTTAACGTTACCACTAGAGCCACTGTTAATATTGTTATCAGAGAGTGCAGTTACATGGGCAAAGGTGGGCTCCCTGTAGAAAGGTGAATTTACTGTAGGAACTGCAGCTCTCCCTCTTCTAACAGGCATTGGCTACTCACACTTCAAATTCCATACACGTGATGCAAGCAAATATATGTAGCGTAATAGCAAAGGTAAACCAGAACGCTAATGAAAACTTTTTAGACTAAATAGGTTGTCATATGGAGAGAGAAGAGATTTATTGATCTCCTGTTGCAGCTTAGTGGTAACAGCTCTGAGACCAAGAATCTTAAATGTATATACATGTTAAAATGCCTTCATATGAATTTAATGACTATTAAACCAATCGGTTTACAGATATATAAGAAAGACTTATATAAGTTCTTTCTTTCTCTCCTTCCTTCCTTCCTTCCTTTCTTCTTTCCTTCCTTCCTTCCTTCCTTCCTTCCTTCCTTCCTGCCTTCCTGCCTGCCAACCTCCCTCCCTATGGCCTTTCTTTTGTAGGCTTTCCCATCCTAAGTGTCTCTCTACTAAACAGTCATCCAGAAATTCGGACTTGTAAAGAATTTTTCAGCTGGCTTATAACAACAAAAGATTGCAGATAAAAACTGCCTTTAGACATTTTACAAAGCATGGCACTGAGTGGGAAAAGCAGGCACATCTAAAACTAGAATTTCAGAACAGAAAAGGAACCCCTTGCAGTGAACATTTTTATCTGAAATGGAAGGTGGCTTGGGGTAAAGGCACTGTGCCATAATTTACTCATTCTAAATTCATTTTTTTGGCTCTGAAATTCTTAGCATGCATGACCCTGGCCAAGTTGTTTATGGCTTATGGCTCCAGAGTCCAAGATCTTAGAGGTGAAGAAAATATCACTTCTCTCTCTACCTTTATAAAGTGTTTTTGAATCTTGATCTTGTAGGACTGTCAGCATTTGCAGCAAACTGTGGTTACAATCTTAGGCTGCAAGAAGCAGCTTTTCTTCTTGAAACAGAGTACTGAACTTGGCTGGAATTTGAACACATACAAGAGTTGACAATAATTTTCCACAAATTTACTTACTTTTCACATTATCCAAATGCATTGGTGTTGTGTGAAGTCATTAAATGAGTGTCAAAATATTTTGAAAATAGATAACACAATGGGGCAACATTATTCATGGATAAAAATATATACATGCATAAGTATTAGATCTACCAACACTTAAAAAGCAAAGACAACAAATATTTTACTATTTGTTAAAAAGCAAATATTTCTTCACAGTGTTTTGTAACCTTGCATGACTGTAATTATTTCATGATGACCAAGATACCCATCATGTTGCATTACTTGTTATGACATTTCTTTCCAATATAAATATAATTAAATGTAATAAGGTTCTTTGATTGTTAATGATTGCTGGTGGTTTTTACTCAGACTTTGCTTGAACCTCAAAAGCACTGTATCACTTGTGCTATCATTCAGCCAAAGCAGAAGGCTCCTTAGGACTCCTTTTAAAAGAAAAATAAATAAATATCTGACATGGCAGATCTAAACTTTTTGAAAGGGAACATCACAGTCATGCTTACTATCACAGCTACTAGATCAGGCATCTGGTGTTGGGAAAGAGTTCAGGCTAAACTAAAGAATAGGAGCTATGGTCTGTATTTTGTCTAAATAAGAAACTGCTCACAAGCTGTGAAGAGTTTGGGCTGCTGACACCAGAGGTGTACTTCTCTTTGATCTGCAAAGTCTTTCCTCTTCTGAAAGAAGGAAGAGCTGTACTCTGACACTCGACTTTACAGTTTCCTTCATCCGGAAAAGATAGTCCTTGTGCACAGCAATCTTGAGTCTCAAATGGAGAGGAAGGGCACAAATGGACCAAAACATACTTGTATTGATCAACCGAGATGTCAAATATACATTTAAAAAAGCAGTCTTGGGGGAAAAATGTGCCTGCACAGAAACTGATATGAATCGGGATCTGATTTAGGGAAACCACCTAATCTCACAGGCATTTGTTGCTGTGTAACAACCTCTGTTCTTGAAGGAAATTCTCCCAAGGACAAAAATGAATCCCTTTGTCTAAGGAAACACTGACATGAGTGAGGAAATGCCTTGGAACAAAACCAGAGCTAACCTTGGAGATGGAAGCACTCAAGCTGTGCAGGTGTACCCAAGTCACTGAAGCACGGACACCTCTCCAGGACTGAGGTGGAGGGCTAGGGAGTTGAGAGCAGAAGCTGGACAGCACAATCTTCCCACACCCAGCACTAAGACAGGCTCTCTGCTTTGCTCTGTGTTCTAGTCATTTACTGTCTGGGCTTGACTGGAGTTCCTTCGTGTCGATAGCGCTGCACTGCACCTTGTAAATTTAACATATGCCTGTACTAATTACCTCGACTGCAGCTTGATCCTCTAAGTGGGGCTGCTCTGGTTCGGATTCAGCCTTCATGTAAGTCACTATAATGAAAACTAATCTTAGTCCTCCCTTTTCAGACTATAAATAGACAGTCTGTAACCAGCATTGCATGTTTCCTGTGTAGTCATCCCTAACAGACAGAACAGCTGGTAAACTAGGCTCCTGACAGTGAATCTTTGTGATATCAACTCTCTGCATGTGATGGTGGGTCACCTTCTCAGCCACCTTACAATGTTTGCTTAAGAACACACCGAACAGAGCACTTGGTTTCAACTATCACTAGCTCTGATTTGTGGGTATTTAACCGGGTCTGCTGTTGTCTTTTGTTTATAGCCATTTGTTCCTGAATTTGTTTAGTATTCTTTTGGAGCTTGAGGTACAAACAAATATAGGTTAAAACAGAAAACTTGATGAGGAAGAACCAAATGGAATCCTGTTTTTGCAACGAAGGCAAAACTGGCACCTGTGTTTATTATGGTGTCTCAGTGTAAGTGAACAGTTTATGTACATATTATATATGCGTGTCAGTATTTGTCAGCAATTCAGGCTCTTACTGTTTTTCTCTAGAAACTTACTCTTATATTTTTTCAGTAACAGCACAGGCAAATAATGGAGTATCACATAAAGATAGCCATTCTCCCCCCACATCCCCTCTTTTTCCTCCCTCCTTCCTTCTCAGTCTCTCCCCCCAAAACCACCCCAAACAAGCAAACTAGGAAGAATAAAAAGAGTACTAATTAATGACAGATTCAAATTTTATTTTTCTGGGAATTTGAATGAAAGCCAGCACAGGGTTAGCAAAAAATCATCTCACAGCCTGGTCACTGCTGAGCTTACCTAGTCATTTCTGATTTCATTACTGAGTTTTTAGCAGAACAGTTGAACCTGCAAAATGTTCTTTCTCTCTCAAGTGCTGAGCACAGTAAGCCAGCTGCTGTGAGTGGTGAGGCAATGAGGGCTGGGGAATAGGGTGGCAGCAAAGTGAATCACTCCAGCTGCATCTAAAAATGTATGAATTCTGCAGAGAGAGAGCAACAGGTCCTGCTTCAGAAAAGGGTTGATTGGCTTTTCTAAAAAAAAGTTGTGGCTCAAATGCTCATACGAAGGAAAGAAACATCATCTTCATATGAGTAGCATAAGGACATTTCTGTCCATAAATATTTATTGAGAACAGTGCACAAATAGCAGGGATTGAAATCTTATTTTGCAGATTAAACCTGGCCTGTCAGGTTTTTTCTGCTGTCTGTTTGTTTTTTCCTGGGTTTGTTGAGGGTTTTTGTGTGCTTGTTTTTCTCTGTGTTGGATGTGTTGTTTGCTTTTATCTTTTTTTGGTTGGTTGGGTTTTCTCCCCACCATCTGATTAAGGAATTATGCAATTTCTTTGGCTTACACTTATGATAGTACTGGTTATGCTTTTACTGAGAAAAAATAAGTCTTATTTTGCAAGTACATGTCTGCACTATTTCCCTTGAGAGACACTTTGATGCTAAGGCAAGTTCTTCAGTTACAAAGGCAGTTGATAATGCTTGTCCTATCAGAGGTCAGAGGAACTTAGAAGCATCATAACCAGGTTTAGCACTATTTACAGTTTCACTGACTCTGCAACAGTATTAGCAGCCTTACCCTTCAGGGAATGAAAAGCTACAGGTTAGCGTATCAGTACTTTTCTGTTCTGTTCTATTCTGTTCTATTCTATTCTATTCTATTCTATTCTATTCTATTCTATTCATCAATTCTTCAAATAACTGAAAGCAAACAACCCCTAAGTTAAAGGATAAATCTATCCTGTGATCTTACTATCACGGGATAAATGAAACAAACTTTAATCAGATGATCATTTATCTGCGCACTACTGCACTTTGGTAACCAAACTCATCTTACTCCTGTGTCATCACTTAAATAGAATACTTTTCTACAGAATGATAGGAGAATTGTGCACCAGATTTTCCTTTTAAGGGAAGATGGATTCCTTCTTTACTGAGGTGAACCAGTATTTCATAGGATGAAGATTACTTTTAAGAATGGATATGACATTTTCTGCTACTAATTATAGATGCAAATCAGGAAATGGTATATTGACCTTAATAGCTTTCAGTCCTTCTACAACTTGAATATGCCACTGCTCTAAAATCTCTTAAGTTTATCCAACTTAATGTTATAAGAAATTTTATCTGATAGTATGACAATTGAAAAGAAAGACGGTTTGAATTAAAAGCCTGGGGAAAAAACCTGCACCCACACAAAGCTTTTTAAAGCTCTGTATAGATTTTCTTCTTAAGCTTTAAAACAACATGGCAACCATGGCTTTTCCTTCTGGATGTAAACCTAATGCCCAGTTTTATGTATGTCTTAACTCATGTGAGTATTTCTATTGAGCAGCTTTAGCAGACCAGCCTCTCAAAGTAAAAGATTTAACCTTTTCTCCTGTTCCCATGAGTTTTAGTCCTGAGGAAAACGCAAATCAAAATGACTGAAAAGGAAACATGACAAGTCATATCTATTCATAGAAGGTAATAATCAAGTATAGAAAACTTAAGATATTGACATGATCTAATGTTCTGTTCGAAGGTGGCTTAATCACAGTTTTCTGCTCAGAAAGGATCCAGACTTCAAACAATTGTGCTGGGCTTGCTGCCAGGAAGCCTCATAACTGAGTGCTGCTATCAGCCCTTTCAGAAAGGAAAAGCAGAAATAAAAAGGCAGAAAGGAAAAGTTCTTGGCCTTCTAATAAGTTTGGCATGTTAACATGCTTGTCAGAGAGGTACCCACTCCAAATACTGAATTTTGTCTTAATGAACAGAAGGACTCTGGCCTTAGTTCCTCGTGGGACTTAAACATGGGCCTGTCTGAAGGTAAACACTACCAATCAAATGTGTCAATATTTTGACAGGTTATGCCTTCTGTAAAAAGGCTAAGGAAGAGAAACTAGTACCTTCCCTAAATGCCATTATCCATTTGAGCCTCATATATGGCCTATCAGATACCAAGGAGAGGGACAGAAAAAGAGAAAAGCTCAGGAACAATAAGC
Organism: Dryoscopus gambensis; assembly: GCA_013389985.1. Taxonomy (NCBI): domain Eukaryota; kingdom Metazoa; phylum Chordata; class Aves; order Passeriformes; family Malaconotidae; genus Dryoscopus; species Dryoscopus gambensis. The sequence goes on along the minus strand of WEIT01015285.1, from coordinate 15,676 downwards.
CCAGAGCAATAAAAAAAAATGGGCTGAACAAAAATCCAGGCAGAAAACCTTAGCTTTTGTGAGGAGAATAATTCACATCAATAAAACTAGTTCTAAAGCAAAAATGATGGACCTCAGTCTTGTTACTTTGTGTTTCTTCCTTTGTTCTAAAGTCTATCTCGTTATGAAGGTTTCTCTTGTCCAAGCTTCTTCATCACATACAGTTACTCCATGTCTTGTGTGTTAATCTACCATTACACCAGTTCCCTCAGCATGGACATCCCAGGAAGTGTGACTACAGCATTTTGATAGAAATTTGTGCCAGAAAGAATGTTTGTATCAGAAATAGTGTGACCAGAAGGACTAAGAAAGTGATCACACCCCTTTACTCGGCACCAGTGAGGCTGCATCTTGAATCCTGTGCTCAGTTTTGGGCCCCTCATCACAGCAAAGACATGGAGGTGCTGGATCGTGCCCAGAGAAGGGCAACAGAACTGGTGGAGGGTCTGGAGCACAAGTCTGATGAGGCCCAGCTGAGGGAGCTGAGGTTTTCAGTCTGGAGAAAAGGAGGCTCAGGGACACATGGTCAATCCTTTTTCTTCAGCCTCAATGATAGTAAGTTCCACCCTCAAAAGCTGCCACAGTATAGAAACACTAGAAAGACTTCAGCTTTTCTTGGGGTCTAAAATTAAATCTTAAAAAAAAATTGCTGTGTGGTAAAGGAGAAGGAAACTTTTGCCTCTACTGGCTGCTCAGACAGGTTCCTGAATGTCAGGTGTCTGTCTCTATCTTCCCAGCAATTTTTGGATACTGTTGATTTCTCCAACTGGTCAGAGAGAAACATTACTTAGATACTGAATAGCAAAGTGTTGGAAACCAATGCTTTACAAGAGCATTTGTCTGGTATTTGAGCTGTCTATAGTGTTTTCTGTTACAGGCCTGAAATTTTCTGTTGCAATTTTCGATAAAAGTGCTTCTCTCTGCATTACCTACACTGCTGTGTCTATGCCTATTTCTCTGATCTCCATCCCACAAAAAGCTGGAACACTGATCCACAGAGCAAGTGAGTTAAACATTTGTTCCCCTGCTTGTTTTGTTTTCTTTTACAGCCTTGTTACTATTTCTCATGTCACTGCTGGATTGCTACACATCTTGGAAGGTGTCACCTTATCTTCTGGGTGCACAGAACTGCAGCCACATTATTGGTCTGACCAGTGTGAACCCAGTCTCTGGCTCTGTCCCAGAGCTGTGGCTGGGGTTTTGTCGGGGGCAGATTACTCACGTATTTGGCTGAGCAGACCCTAACACATCCCTAAGAACGTGCTCTCTGAGCTGCAGGAAGCAGCTCTTACCTGTTGGCAGGCTGCAAGTGAGCTCCCTGCACGTTACAGAAATGAAAGGCAGGTGGTGTGAGAGATGATGAGGGCATCAGTTCATCTGCACTACACTTGAGGAGCTTCAGGAAAGTTAATTTAGGCCTTCACCCTATGCTCTTCTACAGTAAGTGTCATGGCTGTGAGACCCTGAAGTCTGTTCAGAGTTTTCAGGAATGCATCCCCCTCAAGTCTCTCTTTTCCATGCCATGTCCATCTCAATTTCACACTGGAAGGGATAAAGACGCACAAGTGCCACTATAGGGACCAAAGTGATATGGAAAATACAACTGAATCCAAATTTGGCTTTTCAAAAGAGCTGAAGAAACACCGCTTGGCACTTCTAAGGCCAAATTTGGTATGTGCAGCCAGAGCTCCGTAGCTAGTTCTTTGTAAGTGCTTGCAATAAATAATCCAATTTTAATTAACATGGGATATAATAACTCTTATTAAATTTAAATCGAAGGCATGTTAGGGAACTTAAATTTGTAGTATTGCCCAATACAAAGCTCCAGAAGTGGCAGCTTCAATCCCATTACTCCAAGTTTTATCACTATGTTAAAAATGACCTGCTAAATTACTCTCCTGGGTAATGTGTAACGCCATGAAAATTAAACACTAATTTATTACTTAAATAAAAGACATCAGAGATTGTCAGGGTGTTAAACATCAGGGCTGTCTTGTTTTGCAAACTGTATTTTATAGCAGATCCAGCTGGTACTCCTTAAATGGAGCTCAAGTAAACAACCTTTTTTCTAAATGAAGGCAAAGAAAAGCCAGGATGGGCTACTGGCTCTGAGCATGGGGTTTCAACCTTTTTTCCAATGTCGATCACATGGTAGTGGAGTGACTATATCTATCGCTGCCACTGGTGACTGAAAATATCATATCTTCAGTAAATAAACCCATTATTTATATATACCACCTCCTGGGACCAGAGGTTTAAGAAAACACCCTGTCTGCAGTGTTATTGCTTTCAGTTCACAGGCTGCTGTTCTTTATCACTGCTGCTTTGTGCCAGCTTTGCTAGCCAGATATGAGACTGATAATACCCTTTCTAAAGATTCAATTGCAACTTTCCCATTGACATAAAATGAAGCACAAGCAGGAATGACACCGCTTTCTCTTTGATGGCTGTTTTATTTCATTTCCTCCTCCTAGAATTTGTGCAGAACTGTGGCAGATCAAGCATCAATCTTCCCTCAACTCTGTGTTTCAGCAGGAAGAACAAAGCATACAATACATAGTATTGCTGCAAAATACACATTTTCCCCTAAGTGCTGGCAGTTAATAATGGTAATGAACATTTAGCTTGGTTTTCAAAAGGCTTATAAGGGCCAGCTAGGTGATTGCAGACACGTCTCAGTGCTGAGTTTTAATTTTCTTGTATGATCGCTCAACTTTAGCATCTTGCAGAATCTTAGTTTCCCTCCTCTGGCTCACGTCTGGGTATCTGAGCAATGCCGTCTCTTTAAAAAACCCCAGTAGATGGCAGCAGGGTACAAGCTTTTCCCAAAAAGGAGAAGCAGGCGACAGGAGTTTTATCTTTGTATCTAAGGAAGTGTGAACAAATAGTTTACCTTTTTTAGAATTTTTTTTACACCACTCCTTTCCCTCCCCTTTGTGCAGACCAGAATTATGGGTAATTTACTTCCCGTGTTTCAAGTATCCTGCATCTCCAGTTACTCAGGGGCTGTATGTGCCCTTCTTGCTTTGCAGTTGCCACGTTGGTCTTGCAGAAGGAGGGCGGCAAAGAAAAGCCAGGTGGCTTCTCAAGGAGTCTCAGCCTTGTCTTCCTGCTGCTTTCTTTGGAGCAGTTCTCCCTTTGTGACACTGCTGGCAGTACAGCCTCGTGTCCCTCTGCAGTGTGTTTCCATCCTTCCCGAGCTCCTATCGCCCTTTGGAGAATGCTTATCAGTTTGTCTGTGCACTTTAGAAATTAAATCCTGCACTTCTCGGTGCTGGCAGCCAGGCAGTAGCTGCCTGCCAGTCTTTTAAAGACAAGAACTATTCCTAAAAACAACTAGTTGCGTGTTTTGGAGCTGAGGAATTGTGCACAGTGAGTTCAAAGCCTGCTGAGATGTCTGTTGTGGCTGTCCAGACACTAATCACCAGAAAGCCTCGCTCCTCACCCATGACATCAGTGGGTAATCGTGTGGCACTTACAATCGACAGGTTGCAATGAACAAATAAAGGCAGAGGGTTTGACCTACAGCACAGGGTGAGAGTTGCTCTGCCATCATCTCCTGACATTTCTTGCTCTGCCAGTAATACATCCTGACTGTCCACATCCCAGCCTCTGACACAGCGCCCCACATCACTCCTGGGACTCAGAACTCATTCTCCAGTCTTCTTTCAATATTTGCCTTCACTCTGCCTTCCTGGTGGCTTTCAACAGCTGTGTTTCGAAACACGTTGTAACTTCTCTGCAATACAGACTGGCTGCAACCCCTGAAAAGCACTCATGCTTGCTGCCCCACAATAACCACAAACCCCAGTAAAACAAGAGAGTTTCTGCTTCTTTTGTAAAATGCACAGATTTGTTTCATAAGCAAGGACAAAAGGATCACCTAACACGGTGCAAAAGAAGAATAGGGTCTGTGGCAGGTGAATAGGAGACAGCTGGAGGGGAAAGAGGCTGACTGGAGCAGCAGGTGGTGTACTCCAACAGCCTGCTCTCTTCCAGGAGCAGAAGGAAGAGCTCCAGGCAGACTTCAGCTCTCAGATTCATATTCTGCTTTCTGGGCTTCTCCACTGGTAGCACAGAAATATCCTGTCTGGAGGATCTCACTGCATGAGTCAGCACAAATGGCAGGGATTTCTGTCCCCAGGTGCATGGTGTGCCAGTCGGGTTCTGTGTGCCAGGCTGATGTGGGAGCAAGAGACATTCTGATAAATTGTACCTGACGTAGCATTTCCTCAGATGACATGAACTGGAAGACTGAAGCTCAAGATGTCTGTATGGACCACAAGAAGCATTCAAAGATAAAATACAGCCTTATAGGTGATGGAAGTAGGTTTTTTTTTCTGTAAATCTCGGTTTCTTAATACCAACCACAAATGGAATAAAAATCAGCCTTTACATTTTTATCACAACAACGGTCTACATTACTTTTCTGCACTACATCATTAATTTCCACATTTCTTTAGTAGCCTCCATGTTCTCTGCAATTCCTTTTCAGTATTTCCCTAGAGGCAAAAATGCAGTATAGCAACTACTTCCAGGAGAAAAACTCTAGTCTCACGAAGGCATTAAGCTGCCGCCTTTGTTGTGCTGGACACCAAATGTCCCAGAGAGACTCAAGGACATGAAAAAGCACAGTTCATCCCACTTTTGCAGATACTCTTGAATATCCTAGGTAACTTTCTTTCTTTCGTAGCTCTGGAGATATGTACATATGCAACAAACACCAAAAGCAGGAGCAAGAAGGCTATGAATCAAATGTCTGATGTTTTTATCACTGATGATTTCAAATTTATAGTAACTGCTTGAAAAGTTTTCCATAAATAGAAGTTTGCACTGAACAAGAAAAAACAATCTCTCAGACATGCTACTTTGAAATTTTTCATACACACCTGGCATATTCATCACCTTCAAAGATGCATACTATACACTGCTTCTCTATGAACAGGGGGATCAAGAATAAAATCATCAAACTTACAAGCCTGAATATGTTTCCCTAATTCCTATTCTTGGATATTTAAGGAAGTAGCCACTTTGATAAAAATTAATTAAGTGGTTGAAAATACTCTGGAAGAACAGGTTTAGTAGTCTGGTTTCCTGGATTTCAAGTCTAGTAAACTTGATGGGTTTCTGTTATGTTTTGTTTTGTTTTAACATGCTGAATTCAGATGAGAATTATATTTACAATTACTAACAAACAAAACATTTGCACCTCAGAGAGAGATGCATGGAGACATCTTAACCATCCACAGATCCACAAAACTTCTGAAAGTTGTACCTTCCCAAATTTGCACAGTGGTTTGCAATGGCAGGAGGAGTTGGTTTTCATTACTAGCTTTGCTCACAGAAAATGGCTTCAGTGTACAGAAGGATATTTCTTCTGCAGAAAGCTTTCTGAATATCAGCAGCACTGAGACAAGGGTTAGCAGTTTCCCAATAGAAACATAGTTCTGCTAATTCTAACCAAATATCCATAATGAACAAAATTGGGAAAGACAGAACTTTGGATTAGTAAATGAAAGCCATTATTAATACCTACAACCTTGTAGTCTGCATTTCCTGACCATGTGAGAAGAGCAGCCACACTGTGTGTTGGTTATTATGAGCAAAATCAGCACACATTTACAGTCTTATAAATACCACAGAAAGCATCTGCACCATTCAAATAATGCTTAAATTAGGGAATCAGCCAGCCAACTCATTTTATTGTAATGAAAGGGCACAAGAAAAAATCTGGATAGATTTTTAGAGAGCTTTCAGGGTGAAAGAAAGCTGCAGTCTACGGAAATAAATATTCATGTGAATTTACAAGCACAAGACAAAAATATCCCTCTACATTGTGAATTGGACAAGAAAGTCTATGCTATCTGTATTTTCCCGATAGGGTTATAGTAAATGTTTCACATTCATATTTTATTCTTTATCTGCAACAAAGCTTTGTGATGTTGTCCACTGGTAGCTGATGGTATTTGAATATATGGAAACAGAACTGGTGCAAAAAAAAAAGAGCATATGGAGAAAAACACTGCATTGTAATATGTGCATCACAGTGGTGGGGAAATATGGACCCGTATCGAAACTGTTTCAGTAACGTAAGCATTTTCCTCAATGGCTACCCTAATTTTGCTATTATTTTTTAATTCACAACTGTCAGAGTGAAGTGTTAGTTACAGAAAACCCTAGACCTATTTTGAGAATACCTGTTACATTTCCAATCTTGGATTTTTTAATGAAAGAAATCTCCCTTGTAATTATTCTGCCTCTTATTCAAACATCTTCAGTCTTTGGATTAAACCAGCATCAGGTGTCACAGAAGGCAGAATTCTCTCAGTCCAGAAAAGTACTTAGAGAGTGAGGCACTAAATTCCTATGTAAGCACTTTAGATCTTTTTCATTTCACTGAAATACTCCAAATCAGAGCTCTGCCCATTCCTCCTGCTAGATAAGAACCCATGAATTGCTACTAATTTGGATGGATAAGTTCTTAAACAGGAATAAATTACTCAAACACCTCTGTGGATGTGAGCCATGGAGCAGGATATGGGGGTCTTGGAAAGTTGGTGCATTGACAAGGAAAGTATGCAGGCCCCGTTGAAAGCAGGGTACCAATATGGGAACTGTGTGGCTCCTTGTCTGCTCTCCTGTCACTTTCTTCCCCTACCAGCAGCAAGCTCCCAGCTGCAGGCAGTATTATCTGTTCCTCAAAATCTCTCCTGGTGTGTCTGTTTCACCATCTTCATATCATGCTCTCCTTTGACTGATTTCCTATCATTTACACATTGCTTTCAAGCTCTCCTTTCCAGCACCTGATCTTTGTTTTTAAAAACAAGAGACCTCTTGTTCACAGACCATATGTTGTCAGCGATCATTAGCCAGTTCTGGGAGTGCAGCCAGCAAGGCAGTAGTGGGACAAGGAGTGATGGACTCACAGGAAATGTCCCTTTTCTCCCATCCCTGTATGCACCCTGGCAAAAGGGGAGCATCAATATCTGAGCTGGAGGAAGGAACTAAGGAAGGAGAGAGGGAGAATGAACAGCTTATACAAACTTTGAAGCTGGTAGGAGAGGAATGTGTTTCATATCAGCCTTTTCAGGAACTGACCATCATCCTAATGGTGAGTTTTACTACAGTGAACCGAGTAATTTCCAGCTCAGATTGTTGATTTTTCCCTGACCACCTATTTTCCTGATGTTATTTTCCAGGCTATATTGAATTCTAAGCCTATTTTCATTTCTTCATTTCCTTTTACTCCCAACATTATGATCCTTACAAGCTCTCTGCCTGACCTCTCCACAAAGTCAGGGAGCATAGAGTCTCCTATTTTTCCTAGGACTGTCCCTAGCCAGTCAGTTATCAAAAGCGAGCTCACCAAACACGAACATTTGCAAGATTGATACATTTACAATAAGGGTAAAAATGAATAATAGGGGGAAAGTAATTTGAGTTAGAGACATTTAAAAGGAGGGCAGTTAAAGACATTTAATTACTTCTTTATTGTCTATATTAACATGGTGGCAATGGTTTCAGACTATTTTTCTTGAGCTGAGAGACAGTTTGTTATAGGCTGTCTCCATGAATATCTCCAGCATGCAAATAGAATGCCTTGTAACTGCAAAAGGCAATTACTCTTATAACATATGCATAATGAAATCTGACTGCATTATCTTTTTGTCCTTAATAAGAACAGTTTACATTTTTGCAATTTGTGATGCATTTTTTCCTTTAAGATATGTATTTGCATGGTGCTCTTTTTTAAAAAGAGGGAGGAAGAAAAGAGAAGTAATACAGGTCAAGTAGCCCCTCAAATATCTGTATATTCAGGATTGAATGATGGCATTGCTAATTAAGCAGAAGACAAAAAGGAAGGAAGCTTTTATACAAGGACATGCCTTCCTCTGTAAATCAAAGAGGAGACAGCTGAGGAAGTGGGCAGCTTCTGACATTTTGGGCTAGTGACAGCTGTCCCCAGAGAACAGAGCTACACAGGCTGAAGCAACACCCAGCACTTGTGCCTATTGTTTAACTGATGGGACTGCTGACCAGAAACACGGTCTGAGCCTGAGAGCTTCACTGTCCTGTGCTGATGTCCTGGGAGATTACAGAGGATCAGTGCAGTTCCCAATAGAGTCAATGGGTGGTAGAAATAGATACTAAAATTTGTAAGTGCATAAGCATATCTATCTCCCTGAGCTTCCAATGACTCCCCTTTTTCATGAGGAAAGACTTAGAAGAAAAGACTTCCAAGATCATCAAGTCCAACCTTTGAGCTAATATTACCATGCCCACTAAACTATGTCACAAAGTGCCATATCCACTTGTTTTTTGAACATTTCCAGGGATGGTGAGTTCACTATTTCCCTGGCATCATGACATACTCTAATGTTACTGAGATTCTTTTACTGAATATTGTAAATAAGTAAGATTGTGATATTGAACCTGGTTCAGCAGCTCTTGTGTACTGTAGTCCAATAGTGTGGACTTCAGAAAATCCTAGAATGATTTGGGTTGGAAGTAACCTTAAAGATCATCTAGTTCCAAACTCCCTGCCATGGGCGGGGATACCTTCCACTAGACCAGGCTGCTCAGAACAACCTGGGATTGAACACTGCCAGGGATGGGGCATCCACAGCTTCTCTGGGCAACTAGTTCCAGTGTCTCACCACCCTCACAGAATATAAATTCTTCCTTATGTCATATCTAAATCTATCCTCTTTCAGATTAAAACTGCCCCTTGTCCTATCACTATAGGCTGTGGTAAAAATTCTCCCTCCTACTTTCTTATAAGGCCCCTTTATATATTTAAGGGTTGCAATCAGGTCTCCCTAAAGCCTTCTCCAGGCTGAACAATCCCAACTCTCCCAGCCTGCCTTCAGAGGGGAGCTGTTCCTGTCCTCTGACCATTTCTGTGGCCCCTCTCTAGGCCCACACCAATAGGCTCATGTGTTTTCTTATGCTGGGGACCCCAGAGCTGGATGCAGCACTTCAGGTGGGATATCAGGAGGGCAGAGGGGCAGAATTGCCTTCTCGACCTGCTGACCATGCTGCTTTTTATGCAGGCAGATCTGATTGGCTTTCTGGGCTGCAAACACTGACTTACAGAACAAGTTTTTAGGGAGTTAAATGGGAGTGCTGAACATTCAGACAGGGTAGTTGATTCAGTTCAACATGAAAAATACTTGAGCATCTCTGAACAGACATGAACATGTTAGTTGAAATAATGCATTTTTGTTTGGTCATAAAGAATTACAAGTATTCAGATAACCCATTTAATTTAGGTAATTAGCAAACTGTCTTTATATGCTTGGTTTTAAATAGATGGATAGATGATGGTTTAGCAAAAAACTTTAATCCCAGCAGCTAATGCTCATTGTTCTACTGAGTCACACTGAGCTCTATTTCAGTATGTCAGAATGATGGAAGATGCAGCCCATCAAGCTGCCAAAAACATGAAGTGTGGAATATAAATAGATGTTTTTAGTGTCACAGGTGCTGCTGAATTGTCTGGAGACTTATTATTCAAATTTGCAGGTAACTCCATCCATAGAACACAGTGATCATGTTCTCTGTTGCTTCTTGAAAGCACTGTCCTGAAAATCATTAACAGAACTAGTTTTTCATGTAACCCTCCTGTAACCAAAAGAAGAGTTTCATGCTATTAGATTATGCTTGGTACATTGCATGCTTTTACTTTTTTATGTGATGAACCCTCTCAAGCAGAAGAGATTATTTATTCCGGGTCATGTATGTATATATTTTCACCATTGTGGTACTTGACTTCTTTGTTCAAGTGTAATACAAATGCATGGGTTGGGATACTAAAAGCCAGAGAATAAATTGTGAGTGCAGCAAAAAAAATATTGCTACAAAGAAATTATTGTACTCTGTATTTCTTCAGTTTCCTGGTCCTAAAGTGTCTCCTTCAATACATGCTGGCCACATGGAAAGGTCTAATGTAGACCCAGTCATTCCTGGAAAAGTTCTCTTCAGGCTGAAGCAGATTCTGGTCTTTGCAAACACATCTTCAATGCTTTGAAAATCCTCCACGAGGTGCTAGGATTTCTGGGCTTTCTTCCTCTTCCAGGTTCTTCTCCACTCTAGAAGCTAGGCAATGCACGGTTCAGTTACCCCTGGCCCAGGTTTAAGTCTTCAAAGCACTTCCTGAGAGTCACAGCACAGAGTTTTAATAGAGATCTTAAATCTAATGGCTCCCTTTTAAGTTGATTAAGTATTGTCACCCTAATTCCACGCTGCATGTAGGAGGTAAGTGATGCAGAAAATCAGAACTACTTTGACCTCTAAGTCTAAGTCAGTGACAAAGCTGGGACCAGGGTTTCTCATGACCTTCCAGTCAATCTTCCTCCTTTCCAGCTGGCATAGCAAATAAACACTAGCCAGTACAAAGGAATCTTATTTTATGAAATCTAATAAACCTTGCCCCAACCTCGTCACATTGTTCCTGAGCTTTGAAATTTCAGCTTTCATCCTGACAACATTTTAATGCAGTTTTTAGAAAAATAACAGAAAGCAACTAACATCCTTAACAGCCCTATCAATAGATACTGTGCAAGAAGTTGAGGGACGAGACACAAATTAAATAAAAAAAGAATCTTGTTATTATTTTTATTTTGAAACTGCATAAGAACATACAGTCTTTCCATTGCACTGTAATTATTGCAATTACAGAATTTTTTAAAAAGTCCTATAATAGCATCTGAAATCTGGAAGTAGAACTGCCAGCAAAGAGGCCATGTATATTATTCACAGAGAATGAAATCAGAGTAATTAAATGATGGATGGTGGAAAATGGATTGCATTTTTAAAGCTAATGTTGTAGCATCAAGTGTTATTAGTAACAGAGACAAGCATCTTCTGAATAATGCCCTTAGCTACAAGTCCAACTCACACAAGCAGATGGTTAAGCCCACATGGAATGTGACTGCAGTTTGGATTTTCCAGGGTAAATCTGACTGCAGAACTGGAAGATAGTTATCAGAGGATGCAATTCAAGCTGTGACAATTCACCATATTCACATATTTCATCCGCATTTTGCTTGTGCCTTTGGGTCCTAAAACTTTTGTATCATTTTTTTCAGTGTGTTTTGTGACAATTCTTGAAACCTACAAGTGCTACTGCAATCCCATCAACTGTTCCTACTAAATAACTTTAAATCTTATTTATATTGCAACTCTGACATGTGGCTGTGTGTGTTAGTAACCTCACACCACTAGGTCTCGGTTTAATACTGCATAAACTTCTCTTGCAATAACACTAGCTTGCTGCTACACAACCCAAAGGTTCCCAAATGCTATATTAATAAATATAGCCTTTTATGACATTCTTTTTAAAGATAGATAATTTCAAATGGAATGTTGCTTCAATGCTTTAGCTCTTTGAACACTTTATTTCTGACAGTCTGACTTTAACCTTCCTCTCACAAACTGTTGAGGTAACTTGAGTGACATTGTTGAAATACATGGCTTGTCTGTGTTTCCTACAGATCAGGTGTGACTAAGGTAGCTGCAGTCTGGCCTTTAGTAACCTAGAATCATAGAATCATAGAATATTCTGAGTTGGAATGGAACCATCAGGCCCCACACAACACCCCAAGAGCCACACCACGTGTCTGAGAGTGTTGTCCAAACACTCCTTGAACTCTGTCAGGCTGGTCCTGTGACCACTTCCCTGGGGAGCCTGTTCCTGTGCCCAACCGGCTACTGGGTGAAAAATATTTACTAATATCCAACCTAAACCTCAGCTTCATGCCATTACCTACAACATATTTTACAATTCCTCTGAGAGAGCGAATGGTATGTATGCTGCACACATTCTTAAATGGCAGTAAAGACTCTAGATTACATGATCATGCAAGGGTTCAAGACCTTCAGTTCCCCAGGATGTTTAGACAAAAATGACAAAAGGAGAGAAAATAGTGTGGAAATCCTAGATGTTTTTCTGGGATCTGTATGCTGTCAGTCTTTCAATTTCTCAAAATCATTTCATACACTGTTTCTATAGGATCCTTCAGGGATTTAATTTACCCTATGGCTATACATACCTGTTCATTTATTCTTCCATAGTTTTCTTTGGCGTGTGCTTCCAAACTTAACACTGAGTTTCAAGTTTCAAAATTAGTCATTTCATCTTGCTAAAAGAAGACAAAATAATTTCCTTTCTTTCCTTACCAGTTTTATACCATAGCCCAGGGAAACATAGGTACCTTCTCTCTGGCTCAAACTCCGTAACCAGCTGTGAAGCCTGTGAATGGCTAAACACTTATTATCAAAGTTTGATCTGTGTGTCCCTGTTTCTATTCATGAAGTTGCTCAGGTATAATTAGAGGCTCATCCATAATTACAGAGTGGCTTTTTGTCCCCACAGAATGGGGCACACAGATGGACACTATAATGGAAATTAGTCAGCAGCCTATCCATGATTGATGAGTCGGTGAAGTGCCCAGCTCCTACCCTCACTGGAGTATAGGTGCTCTTGGACCCAGCCAGCAGGAAAGACAGCAGACAGCATTCCAGCGTTCACATTAGCAGGTGGTCCTGAGCAAGAAAATCTCCTGAGTGAAAGATGACATCCTTATATAATCAGTTTTCAGACCAGAATTGTTTTTAAGTAGAAAATCTCTCTCAGAGAAAGACGCAGCACTGAAGTGCCTTCTTTCAGCTCTTATTTTGCCTTAGCAACACAGAAAAATTCCAGGCAAATGATCCAGGGACAAATGCAGAGAGAGCAGTTGTGTATTTACTTGACTCACATTATTAAATGTAATTTGAACATGGGATCTGGCCACATTTATGGTCCATGATCAGACTCAGCACACAATGCTGAAACTCCTATTAATGCTCTGAGAAAGCTCCATTTTGATCTCATGCCTAATGAGAAAGGTTTGTCATGCCCTGTACAAAATACTGGGCAAGCCTTACAGGTTTCTAAAAATCTCATTTTCATTCCTTTCCTTTCTGACTCTGCTGCGAGGAGCTCAGTGCCACTGTTCAGAAATGGATGAAAGGGAGACAAAGCGATGGAAGTGTGAGCTGGCTTGAATCAATGCCTGCCTCACTGCAGCCAGGAGATCAGCATGCAGGAAACACACTAACACCTGGGAAGTGCAGACTAAGGCACAGCACCAAGGGACACCAGGACAGCTGGATTAATGAACCTGTACTGGAAACTTCATGTGGGGATCCTTTTCTGTCAAACAGGAAAAGAAGCAGAATGGATGAAAATGAGTGGTAAAAAGTTGAGGAGCATAGAAAAATAACTTCTATCAGTCTCTTGAGATCAAGTATGAGAAAAAGAATGCATGTGCTTCACAAAAGAGTGTATTTAAAGGCATATTTTTTTGCTGTCAATCTCTTGCCCTCTGATCAGTATAAAATAGTACTATTGAGTCTAATCAGTGCAGGCTGGAATTCTTTATTGTCTGAAGTGATGTGCATGTAGTCCTGCTGCACAGTAACTAGGGCAGAGAGTTTCTGACAAATGTGTGATCGTTTCTGCCCTCGTAGGAATGAGATTATCAGTTTTAGTTTCCTTGTGCAGAAAGGCTAAACTTTTACTGTTTCCAGCTCTTGGGATCTGATCATTAGTCTTTTGATTGTGTAAAAGATTCAGCTTCTGAAGGTACAGAAATATGTAGAATTTTTTGCTTTCTGCAACTGTCCCTCCCCACAAAAAGCCTAACCCCAAACAGAAAAAAAGAAAAAAAGAAGAAAAAGAAAATGGTTTTAGCTTTAATGATTGCATAGAATTTTTTTTTAAACATGAGATTCATACTCAGAAACTACAAAGCAGTGAAAGGAACCTTAAAGACCCACAATCCCATGGTGTATTATAAACACCTGTTACTGTGAAACAACAATATGCCAAACTGAACGCCAGATTGAAAGTGTTTATGCCATGTGTATGTAGAAACAAACGTAGAGAGAACAGTTTCATTTAGCAGCTGTAGGTACTGCATTGCTACACAACATCAGATCTTTGCCCTCTGGGAACTTTTAGAAGATTTTCCTAAAGCTGATGGCTATCCCAAATGGAATTTAATACTTCCTATACACTGAAACTGTAATAAGGTACATTTGTACTTGCTGTTGTGAAACTGTCACCAGCAAATACTGCACACAAAGAAACTGTAAACCTCTAGCTAATATGCCGCTTAATGCCATGAAAACCAATTAGAATGCCATTATTAGAGCTGCTGCTTCATCTACATGGGATAAATTAATAACTGGCATTAAATATATACTTTCAAAAATTTGGAAATAGCCCTACATGATTGCTTTGCTCAGAGTTCACAATTACCTTCAAAAAATAATTGAAAAAGAAAACTCACAAAGGCTGTAGAAATCACTAAATTAACTTTTCCTATCTACTACCCAAAAGACTGTACAAATCCCCTTGTGTTGCCCAAATCCCTTCAAAAGAATACACGATAAAATGATAAAAATGTTAAATTAAATGCAATGCAGGGAGTGATGAACTATGAATAGCCATTGCTTTAGTAGACTAATTCTATGAAACAAACTTCCCAGAGTTCTTGGTTATTATTTACTTACTCCTACTTATAATTGCAGAGTAAAAATAAAAGCAGGAATAGTTTTTGCAGTATTTCAGCAAAGAACAAGTAAATTTGTCCAGATTCCGAGATGTGCCCTGTGATGGGCAGGACAGGTATGGCAAGCAGGGCTGAATAGCCTCTCGTGTCTCTTGAACACTGGACTGATAGATGGGTTTGTGCATGCAGTATCATAAATTAAAGCAGCTCCAGGGACTGCTGCTCACATCTCCCTGTGAAGCTCTTCCAAAGCTCCAGTTAAATCTTCAATCCCGCTGATGCCTGGCTCATTTGCCAGCTTCAAAGGGACCAGTGGGGAAACAATGCAGATTCCTAAGGTCTTCTTTCTAACACTTCTGTCCTATGCCTTTCCCTCCAATCATGGCCCAAAATTAAGACCCTACTACGACAAGAAAAATTAAGTTTGTATATCAAGAAAAGTTTAAAAGATCATAGTTCTGAATGGAAGGTTAGGATTTACCTGAGCTAGTCCTGAAATACAGATTTCATGCAGTTTTATATTGCCCAAATACTCACATAACATTTTAGAGTTGTACTTATCAAAACTCCCTTGAATTCCACCTTACATGAATACTATGAAATGTAGAATGTTTTGGGATTATATACATAATTTTGTTATTTTCACTCTTGCTCTACTTCAGCTGCATAATGTTCACAGGCATTTACTCCTTGTAAGTGTTGCAGGTTATGTGACTTACAAGTTGCATTAGAATATGATTTGGACTTGCCCCATTTGAATAATGTTTGAGCAAAAATTCAAAGTGCTTCCCCATCTGCTCTGCTGAAAAATGACTTCATGAAATACCAGTATGGGGTTTATTTTCTTGAGAATTTCAATATCAAATATATTCAGCTGAAGTACATAAAAGTGAAAAAAGAGTGGGTTTCTTTCCCAACAGTCAGCTCAAATCCAAACTTGAGAAATAAAGGTATCTTTCCTCTTTTGCACTAAGGGAGTGAGGAAGAACATAGAAATTCAGCTGCTAGCTAACTGGTGTATTGTCATTAGGTTCCGTTCCGCGGTGGGCAAGAAGAAAGAGCAGGCAGCAGCCAGG